>VZTN01011201.1:56898-444398 GCA_013400515.1 Erpornis zantholeuca
TTTTTTTTTTTTTTTTTTTTCCTTAAGCCCGGCGTGTCGCGTTATATAATTTTTCCTGGGGTAAATAATTTAGCTGGTCAGAGCAAGTGCACTCCTGGCCGCCGTGAGTGGTCAGCCCGGCGGCGGGCAGCGAGGCATGGCAAATCCCAGCCAAAGAGGAGCACAGCTGCATGAAACTTTCATTAGGGCGGCCGAGGGAAGGGGCCGCGTCCCGGCGCTGCTTTCGGCGTGACCCGCGGCGCTGCCCGCGACCGCCGGGGCTGGCGGGGCACGGCTCCGCCACCGCTTAAGCGTCTTTGCCGTGAAGGACAAATGAACAGGCGCAGACCGTCTCAGCCACCCTAATCTTTTCTTTCCCTACTTCAAAGCCTTCTGTGTTGCATCTCGGGCTGTAATTACCCTTGAGGTATTTCAGACTCGAAGCGACACCGGGAAAATTGCACTTCCCGATAATGGCAGTCCACAGTTGTGTTTAATCAATTATGTAGTTGGTCATGAGGCTGGCTTTTTAGTTACAAGGATTTTAAGGCCAACCCCTTATGCCCTGGCTGAGGAGAGCAACAATACCGAATTAAAGAAACACTCTCCATTTGATGCAGCTTAATCTAGGCTTTACCTGCTTAATTAAAACCGCGCTGCCAATACCCACTTACTCCTCCATGCTCTAAACAGCCGGTCGAATGCCACGCTGTAATTTCCTTAGCAAAACTGTTTAAGTTAGGTGGAGCTGCAACACTAATTTTTACGGATATAAACAGATCCCCTCAGTAGCAGCAGCAGTAGCAGCATCTCTGGATTCCGTGGAGCTGGTGGCAGTGCTGTAGTGCAGGGCTCGGAGGTGCGCGGATGCTGGAGTGGAAACGCGAGCCGAGCTGGGAATTAAACACGCGGCCTCTCTAACTCACTCTGAAAGATACATGACAGCCAAAAGCTTCACTCCCCAGCAGTAATGGAGTTGGCTGGGGTGCAGGGGGCGCTTCCAGTGGAATGAATTCAGATGATGCTAACTCGACAGATTACTTTGAGATGTGTACTAGCTGGCTGCGGGAAGGCCTTGCTTTGGGAAGCTGGTGATGGTGCTGCAGGCCAGTCAAGGTGATGTGATGGTGTATCCTGGGGCTAACAAGTTCAGTGTTGGGGGTTGTGATGGTAAACTGGCAGTGGGACTGTGCTGGAAAGGTGAGGAACATTCAGGGAAGGGGGCTGATGTCTAGAGCGCTGATGACACCTCTCCTGTCTCATGCACTGAACCCACAGAAGCTGTGTGACCTCTGTGGATGTTGCCAGGTGTTTGCCTTTGGTCCCTGTTGGGTGGATGACCACTGAGTTACTCAAACTAAGCTGTTAGGAAAGCATCCAGGCATTGTCCTGCTTCCTCCACCTTCTGCCCTGCTTTCCAACACACCATATCCTCTATCCAGTTTCTTCTCTCTACCCCAAATCTCTACCTGCTTTTCAGCAATGCTTAGCAAGCCACTTACAGCACTTCTCTTGCCTCATGCAAAGTCTCATGAAACCTCAGTCACCAATGTTTTGATCAAGCATGCGGTACAAGTTTGATGCTATTTTGAATCTGTTTCACTTGGGGAAGAGGGAAAAACTTTCAAAATTCAAAGCATCTTACAAATTCATACCTTACTTTGGTTACTTCTGTGCTTGTCAGCTCTTTGCCTGTGATGCAAGCTTGTTGCAGAAATATTGTCTCTGAATTTAAGATATCCAGGAGAGTTGATATGATTAGGTGTATTGATGGATGCATACATTTATCCTTCTTCTACAAATTCGTCTTTCTCAGACAGCATTACAGATAACTGTCCCAGAAGAAGGCAGCTTTGAATGTCTGATGTCCTTACATGGTTCCAAGCAGGATATCTGTCTGTAGTGTGGAAGGTGGGTTATTCCTTAGGCCTTTTCCCTCTCCTCTAATTTTAGACTTGTAGCACTATGAAGGAGTTGTTGTTACCAGTGGTACAAAGCTGGTGGGCTGCCTTGTTGGGAATCACTCGTTGCCCTAACCCAGTTTCAGCTGTTCTATTAATACACCACTGGAGTCTGGCTGGAGCACAGAGTCCTCTGTGGACAGGCCAGTAGCAATGTCTGTCTCCTGGAGCAATTATAGGAGAAGTTTTATAAAGATGATAATTTGGATAAAAGTGATCAGAGGGGCACAGTAGAGAGAAAAAGAAACATTGAGTGAAAGTCAGGTTGGAGCTCAAAACTGAGCTAATGGGGGCTCAGTGGATGATGTAATTAAGTTATAAAAAAATGCACCTTGCAAGTACAGTTCCAGTCTGCTCATGGAAAAGAAGCAGCACTTATGACAGCGAGACAGAACTTCTGAATCTCCTCACAGCATTCACGTGTGAGCAGTGGTGACTCTATCTCGAGCAAGGCTTCGGAGTTAGCACAGATGCAGTGGCATTATTCCTGCCCCGCTCGCCCTGGGATGAGCCAGCAGCAGCAGGCTGGGCTTAGCCTGGATCCATGTCCTGATCATGCTCCCCATATCATCCCACGCGTGCTATGCTGTCTTAATGTGCTCGTGGAGCTCCCAGAGCTTCACTGCTGATTAGGCAGATGGGCTGATAGGAGACCAGTCCCTGGAGTGCTGCTTCCATTCCCGTGATTTAGCTGTGTAGCTCTCTGCAACCAAAGTTATTGAGGATGGCAGCCTGGGCAGTCCCGTGGAATTCAAGATATTTTTGTTCTGAGCTGGTTTTTAAAGGATTTTAATTATGTGCATGGTTAATAAATGTCATGCTATCCATCTTCAGTCATGCATACACATGTGGTGTGCTGCTCAGGTACCTGCTGGCCTGCAGTGAGGGTGATGTGCAGCCATGTTTGTGACATATAATTGCTAGGACTGCTTTTGGGGTAAGCACAGGAAGGGATTCTTCCCACTACCCCTAGTATTTCCTGTGTGACAGACACAGAGTGTGTAAATCTTTGATGTGTCTGCAGCTGGGAATGCAAGTGGCTGCTGCCCTCTCCGCAGTCAATTACACCATCTTAATTTGCTCTGATATAAAATTCACTTTCCCCCCCAGTCTTGTTTCCTCACACAAAGCAGGAATGGAGATTTTTACTGTAGAAAATTAAGGTAGGTTTGGGACCTGAAAGGTGAGGGAACAGGGAACATTTGGTTTTCTTAAGTTTTGAAATGCTGTTTGTTGAACAAGCCATTTCCTACTTATCCCACATCTTGCCCAGATTTAGTGGTGGTGGCACCTGAGGAAGGTTCAGTATGGTGAGGTGGAAGTGTATCTTCCTAGTGGTTCAGATTATCATGGAAAATGCCAGCTCCAGCAGCACAGTTGAATCAGGGAACCACAGAGCTGTCATGATTTACTTTTAGGGTTGTAATTATTCTGCTGCTTAGGAAAAAAACCCTTTCCATTGCACCCTGCCTAAGGAATACACCTTGGAGAGTTCTTACATTTGGCTTCAGGTGGAAGTTCTGAGCACGGTGGGACATCAGCCCAGAATTCACTGTGCAAGTGCACAAGAGAGGTGTGATGATAAACATTTCTCCCCCAAACTTTGTATTTCTCTTTCTGTACTTTCTCATTTGGGTTTGTTTTTTTCCATTGACCACCGGCTATGACCATATGGCTTCTCTTCTGTTTTCCTCTGTGTCTTCTACCCCCCTGCTCTGAACATATTATAATGTTCACAAGACATTTTAATATCAGTTCTGGTCTTGCCTAGCAGCACAAAACATCTTGTGTATTTGCATTTTTTAGTTTAATCATTATCTTAATAATTTTTGGGCAGTAGCCACAGAATCTTTTTCTCTCTGCTCCATCTCATCTTTAAAGCAGCAGTTCATGCTTCTCCCTACCATGCCCTGTCACACTTGTTTTAAACCCACGGCTAAGGTGTGGTTTGGAAGGAGAAGATGACAATAACCTGCCTGCAAGACACGTCTCAGGAGCCCTGGTTACTGCAGCCCTCTCTGGAGCAGGCTTGCAGCACTGACAGTGATTAGTCAGAGAGAGCTATCAGGCTCCAGCTAAGGACACCTGGAAATGGAGCTCCTACGGAGGGATGAGCTGGCATTAAGCAAGTTCTGGAGATTAAAATAATCCCAGGAAGCATTGGATTAGCAGGAAAGCCCTCCATCTTCTGCACCCTGGCTACAACAGACTCATTTATCTCTTTTCCATGTTAGTTATATTTTAGGTGATATAGCCTATGGAGGCAGTATTCCCATTGCCATAAATCCCTTCTTTTTCCAAATCTAGCTTGGTTTTTCTCAATTTGGGGTTAAATTCACTCCTTTTAATTTGGGTGTAAATGTACCAATTGTGGCTGGGCTAGGTTTGGTCCAGAATGTCAAACTCACTGTTAGCATCTTGGGATTACCTCATGATCTCCTTTGTAATCCTTTTACAAACATATTTTCTTTTCAGCTCATGACAAACCTAATTAGTGGTGTTTTCAGTAAATAGGAATACCTATAGCAAAAGTCCTTTTTCAAATACAGATTTGCCATGACTTGACATTAGTTTGACCTTCCATGGCATCTCTCAAGAAAGTATTTTGCTCATGTTGACTAATCAAACTTTAAGTAATTTACTAGATATGTAAAAATTTGTTATTCCTAGGTTAGAAACAAAAAGCCTGAGTGTCAGGAAGCCTTTTGAAAATCACTGGAAGATTGAAAATTATAGCTAAACTGTCCTAGCCTTTAGACCTCTGCCATATTTCCAAGATGCTTTCCTTACTGACAACTCCTGTTCTCAACTAGCGCATTCTCATTGTTCGTATTCCCTTAATCTTCAGCCTTTTAAATTTTCCAAAGCATTTTCCTTTACTGTCCTGATGAAGTTTGAGAAAACCTCAGCCCCTGCCCCAGGTGACTCCTGAGCTGTCAGGAAAGTGTGAGCTCTGCGGGGAGGAGGAAGCACCTCATGGTGCATTGTGCAACACTGAGGTTCTCAGTTCCAAACTGCTGCATCTTATCCTCCAGTATCACCCCACAGCACATTGTGTCACAACAGCCACCAAATGCAATGAAACCTTTTTCCTTTTTAGATGTTACTCACTGTTCTTATTTAGAGAGAGATCTGGCTTCAATTATTTACAGAAGAGATGCTGGGTAGAGTTACATACCAGACTAGCTAGGCTGACTTGTCACAATCTTTTAGGACTGCCTTTTTATTTATTTATTTATTTTTATTTTTACTTTTTTCTTTTAGAAATCTTTGGTTTTTTCCCCTTAGAGAAAATGATTTGTAATCATAAATGAGTATTTGGGAAATGTCACCTCCAGGTACTGCAGATGAGGCCTTCCAGGCTTATGAAGCTACAGAAGGGTTAGCTAATGTGACATTTTTTAATCTGCTCATTTGTTTTCTCATCATGGAACAAGGGCTTCTGCTTCATTCAAAATGAGAGAAGAGCATTCTAACCAGTTATTGGAGAAAGGTCAGTTTTACTCAGATAATCTGTGTCTGGGTTTTGGACATATTCCACAATAATCTAAAAATCAAAGCAAGGTTACCCTCTTCTTCTTTTATGTTTTTGGGAGGGTTTTTTCCCACATCTGCCCTTTTCTTAAAGCTAAACAAGGCTCCTGTTCAGATCATACAACTATTCAGACACAAAAGACACTTCTTCATAGATTATGAACTTGTTTTAAATTTCTCCCTTGTCTGTAACACAATTCCAACTCCTGGTGTTGCTATCCTTCACTGAAAACTCTTTATTTTGTATCTTCAGTGAAGTATACTGAATTAAGTATAGGGTTTCTCCCTCTTTTTTTAATGTGTATGTGTTGACAGTAATTGTTTTCTAAGGGTTTGATTCAAAGGCTGTATGAATCAATTGGATTTCATGCACAAATCCTAGAAAAGGGAACCTGAAGGGATATCAAGCGATCAACTGATCCAAACAAGACCTGTTATATCTATTTAATTTCCAACAGATGATTCTCTAATCGATTCTTAAAAATCTCCAGTCACTATTTTTACTCTTAAAAGAATGTCCTAGCACCCAGTGGATTTTCCCTTTCTGTCCATGATTTCTTGTCCTGTCCACTATGAGCAAGACAACAAAGCAGTTCCCTTCCTCTTGGCAAGAGTATTCTCTACACTTGGATATTCTTTTCCTGCCTCTCTGTTTCTCTTTTTGAGGATCAACACCCCCACTTGTTCAGGAGGCCCACATGGGGACTCCTGAGCATGTTTCCCCCACACGAGTTTCAGCTGTGGGATGTCCTCTCTGACTTCTGTCTCTCAGAAGTGGATGCAGAAGTCCAGCTGACACCTCCTCCCTCTGCTGATGGCAGACACAGGGAGAAGCCAAAGGTCTGGAAGTGTTGGATGCGACCTGCCCAACCTGTGTGCAGCAGACATGGAGGGCTTGGGGCTTTTCTCCTCGGTCTGCTCAGAGCTGCTGCTTCAGATTAAGGCTCCTCTGAATTCTGCCAGAAGCAATCAGTCACGTTAACATATTCCAGAAGCCAGAGCTGCCTGTGTGTGGGAAACTGAGCCCCGTGCTTTCTGATGTTGGCCAAGGGAGATGGCATAGGGCTTCTGACACCTGGGAATTAGTCTGCTGATTAGATCTTTCACTGCACTAGTGCAGCATAAAATGCTCCCTTCCCCACCATGAATTTTCTGTAACTTAGTTGTTGATAGCTTACAAATATCTCAGTGCTATCCCTTAAGCACTTCTGAGGGAATGTTCATCACCTGTTTTTCTTCAAATTACTTCAGAAAGACCAAAGGGGAGCTGACATGACAAATCATAGGGCAAAACAGATTATTAGAAGCAAGAAGGCATCCTTCAAAATGTTGAAGTTCTGTGTTCAAGAATGAAAAGGGAGGACAAGGCTCACAAATCTTCAGGAACCCTTTGAAGGAGTCCCCAGGCAAATGAACAAAGAGATCTGGGTGATATGGTCCTCAGGGAATTCACAAAGGCATTTGAAAAAGTGCTTCACCCAAGGGTCTTACAGGAAATAACCTCCATAAGTTTCTTGCATGGATAAATAATTGTTGAAAAGATGGGAAACAACAGGGAGGAATAGAGAGGTCATTTCCACAGCCGAACCTTGCAGAGGTCTGTGCTACAGCTCATATTTTCATAAATCTGCTAAAAAACCAGGGTGAGCAGTAAGATGGCAAGTTTGGAGGTGAATGCCAACTTATTCAAGATAATAAAGGCAAGGGCTGGAGGCAAAGAACTGAGGAAGTTCCTTTTCATAAGGTGCCCCTGAGCAATGGAGTGGGAGATGAAATTCAGCGTGGATGTAAGAGAGGTGGGGTGAAAGTCACAGCATTGCATTGATGGCAATGAGCATGGAATTGAATACTATCACTTGGGAAAAAAGATGTGGCTATAACACTGGGCTTTGAAAGCATCACCTCGGTGCTTAGTACTTGTTTTAAAAAAGGCTGACTTACTGTTAGGAGCTATTAGTAAAGTAATAGAAAACAAAAGAGGAGACACAAAAGAGGAGACACTCTTCAGCACTTTAGACATCCATGCTTTGCCCACATCTTGAATACTTGGTTCAGTTCCAACACTTCAGACACAGCAGGAGTGGAAAAGGCATGGAAAATGAGTGATTAGAGTCAGAGAATGGCTTTGTATGGAGAAATACTCGTTCCTCTAGGATTTTTTAGCTGGGAAAAGAGATGAGGGCATATGACAGGGGGCTGTAAAATGATAACTACGAGCATCGAGATGAAGAGCGGGGAATGATGGTTCATTGTTTCTTCTTGCACAAAGTAAAGGAACATCAAATAAAGCTATTGAGTCAGGCTTCAGGGCAAACAAAGTGTTGCTGCTTCATGGCACATACAGCATACACAAGGAACTCTTTTCTGCAGGATGTTGTGGATGCTGCAAATTTTCAGGTATTTAAGGAGTGGCTGCTCAGGCTTATATGACAAAAAATTTATCAAGGGCTGCTTTATGCAAAAACACCCTGGTTCAGAAAAATCGGTGCACTGCAAATCATTGGAGACTGGGAGGGTGTTTAGGGATGTAGGATTGTATGGGCTGGTTCTGTTCTCCTCTTCTCTGGATATCTTCTCTTTGTGACTCTTGGAGACGAGTCACTGGCTTTTCCTTGGTCTGACACGACACTGCTGCTCTCATGTTCACTCTGTCATTCTTAGAGATGCTCAGCCACTGCTAGTTTTAATGAATTGTTTTCAGTGGCCAAAGCAAATTGCCCAGCTACTCTCGAAGAAATCCAGCCAGGGTAATGAGATCTGGCAATTTCAGGAGCATGGCAATATAACCTAGAAATAAAAGAATTAAGTAATTCTTTAAAAAAAATACTCGTTCCCCTTTAAAGGAGTTTTAGGAAGAGGAAAAAAAATGCACCTAAACAGTCATATATCAGAGAGGCATGTAAAATGTCCAGCTGAAGAGTGTTATTAATGAAGTGGTGAACTTTAAGTCCATGCATAACATGCCTCCAGTAGGAAGGCTCTTATTTCCAGTGCCTGGGGTAATCTAGCAAAATCCAAGCCATATCTTTAATGAACAAGGTGGGCTATCAATCAACACGGAGATGACACAAGCATTTCATACAGACCCAAAACCCGACCCCCCCCACCCCTAAAATCAAGGCCGCTGCAGTGCCTCCCAAGGCTGCCCGTCCTCGCCAGGCAGGCAAAGAGTCATGAATCTGCATGTGACTGCTAAAGGCAGAGCTGCTCACAAGTAGGTGGTAGTTATTTTTAGCAGCTAGTTTAAATTGTTCTGATATTGAATCTGCACCGTGCAGGGGTAACATCTTTAAAATGCAATTCTATGGTAGGTGGCAACAATCAAGCTGAATTACTGACATTGTAAGGAAATGAAAAGTCAAACTGCTGACCATGTGTATTTTATGGTATTTAATTAAAAGTAGATAACATAGTGTGAATGAACCACAAATCAGATAAAAATGGCAGTATATTCTCATATTTAACACATATTTGACTTGTGGTTGCTTGACAATTTACCAGAACAGGTCTATGATGGTCTCCAAATATAAAATCAGGAGTGTAATTAAAAATACTGCAGGGAAGAAGCAATATTCAGTTCAACCCTGAACTACGTTAATCACAGCCACAGCTGTATCACTTCCATTCCCTTTAACAAGAACCTCATTTCTTTTCTTTTTTTTTTTTTTTTTTAATAAAAGACCTGAAAAAAGTGTCCAGGCTTTTGCTAAATCAGAGTGTTGGGTTTAAAAAGTTTAAAATGTGAGGCTGGGAGGAAGAAGAGGGAAGCAGAGTCAGAGCATGGTTTATTAGGAGCTGCCTCAGCCTGGGGCTCTGCTGTGGCCATGCACCAGGCCTGTGGCTTCTCTACTGCTTTTGGCGCAGGATTGAGCTGTGACCTTGAGAGGTTCTTTCACTGCAGCCTGTGCCACAGCTCCTTCTCCTGTAAAGCAGAGCTATCCTTGCTTTCTCTCCTTATTCCTGTGTTTGGCTAATAAGCAGGAGAGCAAAGCCTTGATCTCGCTCGTGCGACAACCTCTGTGTCAGGGGCATTTAGCTCAGCTCTCCTCCCAAATCACCCCACACACGTGTGCTGGTCTGCCACGAGCAAGGAAACAAAGCTGGGCTTGGCTCCCACTGGCTTTTCTTTTGTTAGTTCTGCCACTGAAAGTATCCAACCCTAATCCACGAGGCTTTTCTGGGCACACAGGGGTGTTCCTGGTGTTCCCCTGTCCCATGGGGAGGTGGCTCTCAGGGCCTGACAAAGAAGAGTTGGTACCATGCACCTTCATCAGGATTTAGATAAAAAGTCTCAGATTCTTGTTGTAACTCCAGCTGAAGAGGCAGCTCTTAGAGAATGAGTGTTTAGTCTTCACTTGTTTGATGTCTGTCAGCACAGCTTTCAGCCAAAATAAATAAAGGTAGGCTTTCCATTCAAAGGGAGGGCAGGGAAAACCGGAGTTCAGGCTTCCCTTGCTCACCTTTAGGATCCTCACAGGTAGTGCCTGCCAACTTTTCACCTCCAGTCTCTGTTCCCCTCACCCACTACAAAATGCTGTTTTCTGCCCTGAGAAGCCCCAGTTCATTGCTCCCCCATCTCTATTGCCTTCTTGCTTTCACCAGCGTGTGCAAATGTGTTGCAGTGTGACCAGCTGTGGAGGAAGGAAAAACTACCTCTGTGTGTGAGAGTGGGGAATTTTTACAGGTGACTCCATCTCCTGGAAATCCTTGGGAACCGGAGAGAGAAGAACAGGCAGAATTAATTCATGCCCATGCAATTTGAAAAATACAATTTTTCTTTTACTTTTTGCCACTGGACAGTTGAGTTTTACATTTTTTTTTCCCCAGTGTATCACTGTACCACTGGGGCTTCCAGTGGCATCCAGGGATTTGTGCACAAAGAAGGTGTGTTTGGGACAAGGACTAAATAACCTCCTCTTTTTGGTGAAAGAATTCAAGAAAGGGTCTCCATGTTGCAATTCCCATTTCTTTTTCTCTTTGGTGGATTACAGCTGATTAGGGAGAGGGTGGGATTTAGATTCTGGTAACAGAATCATAGGGTCTAAATCTCCTTGCTATTATTTTTTACTTTGGGAAACATTAGTTGACATGGAGTTGCAGTAACACCCACTAGTCTCCACAGATATGGTTTACTCCTTTGGGAAGGGCTGGTATCTCCCTCAGTTTTGTGTGGAGTTTCAGAATTTCAAAGATTCTTTTGGTGAAATATTCTAGCACCTTGTAGAGTATAATTCAGTGTTTCTTGTTCCTCTATTGCAGGGCTAATCGTAGCACCATTTGTTAACTTGAGAATGAGACTATTTCTTATCTATTTTTAAAATCAGACTTTTTAGCTTATTCTTGACTTCGCTGCCCTGCAGCCTGAGTGAGTGTAATGCAACACAATGGACTTGCAGGTAATCAATAAAAGCTTGGAGGTCAGAGATGGCATTTGACAAACTCACACTCGTGATTAAATATTCTGCTGAAGGAAATACTTAGAGGGCTTTTTTTTCAAAAGGTAAACTCAGAGTTGCCCTGATGACCCTGAGGCTTGAATTCTGTGCTGCCACATAGAGGAGCTGGCTCTGGAGCTCCTTTTTTGGGACAACAGAGTCATTGGTTGCTGCACAAACTGCCTGCAACCTGCTCCTGCTGAAGTCCATGAGGCTCCTTATGGCTTCAGTGGTGCCAAGACATCACTGAATCTGAGAGATGTAACCAAGTCACATGAGTTAGGAGCCTTGGCACCCTGGTCTCCCTTGTCTACTCAGTGGAGAGAAATTACTAATGTCTACTCAGTGGAGAATATCTCTAGGGATGATGACTTTTTAAGAAATACCGAGTGCAAGTTGGATTGCAACAGGTGGCTCTGCTACAGCTCTATGTGAGTGATGCTCAGGATTTACTTTGGACTAAAGCTATCAAAATGTTCTCACCAAGCACTAGCAGTTAGAACAATTTGTGTGCACCTGAGGCAGAACTCCTAGTTCTGTTTCTCTGTGAGGAAACTGCTTAAGGTGATGCATCCCAAAACCACCTTGTGCCAGTGAGGAAAATCAGGGGATTTGCTTTCAAGTTTCATGACTGCTCTGAAACAAGACACTGAGTGCCAGTGTCCTTGGTGCTGGCACTGCTGCTGGTCACATGCTGCCACCGGGTGGGAAGGTGGGAGTGCTTTTGCATGCTGGTAGCTGAACTGACAAGCTGTGAACTCCCTGTGTCTGAGTAGTGAATGAGTAGTGCAACCATGAGGTCCTGCTGGAAGGACAAGAGGGAACTCATTCAGGAGGTACTAGGGCAGGATCCAAGTACTTGGCAAAGGTACCAGGCATCTCCAGGAGTAATCATCACCCCAGTGTCACTGTCATCTGGCTGTGGACAATAATGGCTGGGAATGATGATGATCTGTCCTTGGGAATTTATCTTTACATTACCCAGACTCCCGTAGCAAAAAATCCTTACTAGTTGTACTTCTGTGAAATCCTTCCCCCCCAAAACTTCAAAGTCATGGAGAGAAGAGCTAGAAATAAGAATGTTGTCTCCAGACTACATGGCAGTGAATGATTTGGCCAGAATGAGGTTGCTCAAGCTGGAGGCTGACCAGGACATGGAAGCATTAATAGTAATGGGGAAGCATGGCGTGGTAGCAACAGAAAGAAGCAGCAGCAGGAGATGACGTTGGCAAAACTTTTCCACTCCAGAAATTAACTCCATGAATTTTCTGAAGTCAGTTGTAGGCACTTTTGGGAAGTGATATTTGGGTGACAGCAGAAGGAGTATATTTGTGGCACGGCATCCCAGAATGCCACCAAGCAGCTTGTCTCAGCGGAAGTAAAGTGTGAGAGAAGTACATCATTTAGCACTGAAAACATTTCAAAAGGACATGAGCCAACAGACTCATAAAACTTCTCTCTCCAGATGTTCTCCCCAGAGCCATTAAAATAGGTGATCTTAATATTTGCTTTTTGATCTTCAGCATGTTGCCTTCCCAAAAGCCAGCAACAAAGCCGGTGATTAAATGTGTGCACAGATGAGTGTCCGTGCTGGGGCAGCAGGAGTGGGGGGCACACTGACACCTCATTTAGTTTGCCACTCCATTTCCCTCCGACTGAACTCACAGTCTACCTGCAGTACCTCGTTTGCAATCTGCATGCAGAGTAGGAGGCTTCAAAGCTCTTCAGGAAATGCATTTCAAATGTTCTTCCCATTATAAAGCATGCAGCCCGAGCGGTCACCCAACCATGGCGGAGGAATCTGTAAAAATGAGGATAGGCTGGTGTAAATCAAAAAGTGAGGCTTGAATCCTGAGAGTTCTGCAACTGCAAGAAGTGTCACATCCAACAGGATGCAATATATAATGGGTATATACCACACCAGTTACAAGAGCATGACAAATGGCCTCACAGGCACCACACTGGCTCCATTTATACTGTTTCCTTTCTGAGGCAGGATGGTAACTCTGTAATGTCTCCAATATTTTTTTGCTCTGTCGAAGCTCCTCCGCTGAGAGGAGAGACAGTTGAGTATGTTCCAGTCACATTCTCTCAGGTATAATATACAAGATCCATAATAATTCAATAATGTGAGAGCTCAGCTCTAGTGTTTGTTGGAAAGGATTTACTTTGCTTTCTTTGGGATAATTATAACTGATTGTAATAAGTACGGATATAAATGCTTGATCTTTGCCTTCAGAGCCACAGACTACAAGTTACATGCGTTGAGGACGATTACAACTTAGTTCAAAGGCTGGAGACTTAAAAAAAATGGTGATCACATTTAGTAGATTATAATTCCACACTTTTTATTCTCCATTTATTGCAATTGTTTTGAAAGTTTTACTTGCACAGATGGTTTCTGGATTCCAGGGCAGGACAAGTGCATTTTGCAGCATTCTTTGTAAATCCCAACTCAAACTACAATGGTAAGGGTCCTGATGGGAGCTCACAGCACCTTCCTGCTCCCCTGCTCTTTGGATAAATAGCCAAGACAGGTGAGCATATGCCAAGGTCCTGGGTGGGAATTAGTTGGGCTTCAAGCATCTCAATTATTTCATGGATGGAGCCTGGTGTAACCTTTTCTGAACAGCACAACTGCAGCTGAGCTACAGCTTTGGAGGACAGTGGGTTTTCCCTGGGCAGTGCTGCCTTGGCTCCTGGAAATGCTGTGGAAGCAGTTGTTTTTTGTTCAGAAAGCCTGGTATCTATGACTTCTAGTAACCCTTTGCTTCCCTGAATCCACTGGGATGTGGTGTCCTCAGTTTTCCCTGGTGCTGCAAACAGGTTGAAATGATAGATGAAAGGGGAGTGGGATGGAGCTGTGAGTTATTCCATTAGCCTTTCACTGCTGGAGTCCAGGGTTCAGAGTCTTCCTTTGAGCAAATGTAAAAATGGGTTTCGTAATTTCTTTCGTAGCATCCTTAGTGGACATTTGGCAATATTGTAAAACCTGTGCACAATATGTAAAAGAAAAGCACAAGTCTCTGGAACAGGAAATGTGTTGTTGAATGGAAACAAGGTAGAAGGCAGAGAGGCGTGGAGAAACATGCACAGCACCTTCATCTAGGTATTTCTAAAAAGCCCATGCTTGTTATACACCAAGTGCACCCACTAATTAAGGAATAAAAAGAAAAAAATGTAGCTGAAAAGCCTGACTGGTTTTTCTTTGGGAAATGCATTAGACAATTGGAAGGTGCACATAGTCCTATTATTCAAGTTAATTTACACTCACGCTCCTAGTCCACCACAAGAATTTATGAACCTGAAAGAGCTATAAGTCCCTTAACAAAGTAAACAAACTGTAACTCAGACCTGTGTTCTTCCAGAGAACCACCACCTAAGGGTTTGGGTGGTTGTTTTGGTTTTGAGGTTTGGCTTTTCTAACTAAAGGTGAAGAGATGATTCAGTGCATGATGCTGTGTCACTTTTCTCAGGGGCAAGCAATTCACATTACCAGAATTAGACCATTAGAATAGACTTCAAATGCACAGTGAACCTCAGCAAATAAAATCTACCAGCCTTCAGCTATGACTTGTCTTTGCACATCCAAGGAGTCTGGATAGAGAAGGGAGATGGGCTGGGCTCCTTGCGAGTGGCTCAGCCTCCCCCGGGCCCTACAAATTCAGAGCAACAACAGCCACAAGATTAAGCAAGTGTAACTAAAACTATTCTGATGTCAGGCCCCTATTTTAATCTCCTCCAAATGATCCAGAGCATACTCGTTAGTCCACACAACACATCCTCTCCTCCTGAATGTGTGAGGCACTTAAAGAAAGTTTTTCACACTGTATACCAGACGACCTTGATGTGATAGACTGCAGGGTTTTGTGACACTGCACACTCAGTGCTATTCAACACTTTGCCTGAAAGGGAGGAAGGAATGGATTTATTGACTTGTGACTTTGACTCAGGCCTGTGTATCAGGACTGTTATTATGTGGAATGATTAGGCTGCAGTGTCAGGGACAAGTTAAACTAGAACAACAAAGGACCTCCTTAACCTTTACCTGGACACAAGGCCATTCATAATGACTTGCATGGTTTGGAAAACTAAGTATATCTTGCAGCACTCAATACTTCTGCAGCTACAGCAAATGAACAGAAATGGAAAAGATGGATTGCTGAAGGAGATGAAATGTAATTCAATTCTGCATAGTCCTGTTCAGAATACCAAGTTCAGGTCCATGTCAAAAAGTGGCAAAGGCATCATCTTTCTGTTCAGAGTGAATTTTAGAACTGGATACAACACATGTCCACCCAGGATTCTTCTTTTTTTTTTTGAGGGGGTGGCATAGCAAATAATGCTTTCCATGAAGGAGATTTCCTCATATGATGGGTGCCAAATGTAAAGAGAGGATTCTCAAATGGCAAGGGGAGTGACTCCCACAAAGCCAGTGTGACAATATTCACGGGTCCCTGTCACTGTGTGTGAGGAACTGAGTGTCTCTTTGTAGACAATGCTGCACGAGAGTCCTGATCTAACAGACCACTTGTGGTTTTATATTAGATTCAAAATATTGCTCTCCTTAATGGTCATTATCAGAGCACATTATGAATGAGCCAGTGCATTTTGGATGGCTGAGATTTCACCCCTGCCCAAGCTGATGACTATTTTGTCCCTGTTTTCAGGAGGTACCAAATCAGGGCTCAGCACTTTGCAGAGCTGAGTGCTTGCCTGTGGGCATTGCCTGGACCCTGCTACTGCCTTGAGAGTGCCTTGTGAGTGCTTCTCTCCTTCCCAACCATGTTTATTGGTGATATCCAATTGTGGAATGCCAGACAATTTCCCTTTTGTGAAGAAAGACAAAGGCCCCTCTTGCAGGAAGTGGTTGCATAAGGTGCTGTAAAAATGTCTGCAGAAAGAAATTAAAACAAGCAAGATATGATATGGGAGTTGAAGAAATAATGAAAAATAAGTGCCATAATGGGAATATGACCAAGCTGACTGGGGAAGGAGAGGCCAGTTTCTGATGAGATGCATTTGATCTGTACAGCACTGCGAGAACTTCTGAACTTGGTGCTCCCAAGTGTCCTTCAGCTGTAGAGTTTGAAGAAACAATGACTGGCCTTTTGTCTTTTCTCCTGTGTAGCACAGGCCACCACAAGCCACAGGATGAAGAGAATTATTCTTCTCTTCTGCCTTGGTGTGTATGATGAGTGGGAATTTATGTTTCAAGCTAAACATACCTGCTAGGTTTGAAAACAGCTGAAATACTGCATCCCACTTTTTTTTTTTAAGTGCTCAGTAAAGCATATTATTTTCATGTGGGTATAAACTGCTCTGCTGGTTTATATGTTTGTAGAGAGGTTTGCATTTGGCTTGGAGCCCCAAAAATCTCTATCACCTCTGTCGGTCCCCTTTCATTTACTCTCTCATTTCTCTATGAACAGAAAAAAGCCAAATGTGCCCCAAAATCCTTGGTCAGCCCAAGGCAGGTAAAGCCACTCCTCCCAGGGGCAAGGTCAGGCAAGGTCACCAGAAGATTTCAGCTGCTTCCTCCAGTGTCCTGGTTAGACCATTGCCTGTGACCATAAATACTGGGCCTGTTTTAGCTCCTGTCAGCCAAGGAACAAATCCTATGGAGAGACTGTTTCTCTGCCCTGTCACAGAAATGAGGTGGGGCAAAACTGTGGCCACCCTTTATTTCCCTTCAGAATTTGTTGGGGGCTTTTTTCCCCTCTAATGAATTCAGTCAGAATTACACCATTTCCTCTGCTAAAAGGTGTTTGTTATATTTCCTGGGTGTGAGTTAGTTTAGCAATAACTGTGTTTCCCTGGTGCTAGTATGAAATAATTCTAGCTTTTGTGAAGGCTGTGTCAAGATTCAGTCACAAGATAGGAACACTCCACACAAGAAATAAAATTAACAGTATGAAGTGAAAGAATCTCTGGGTTGACCAGATTAATATTAGATAGAGACAGAGCAGAGTAGCTAAGGTTTGGTTTGAATTTTTTTCTGCTTACCTGAACTCAGGTCTTTTGAACTAAAAGCTTCAAAGATATGGTCTTTACCTGCAGGCTGTGGCATATTGTGTGTGTTCCTGATATCTATCTGTAGTTACTCTCAGAGGTTTGTGGGGGTTTTTGACTCTTGCATTCATTTTTGCTACATGGGCTCTTTATTATCACCCCTAAATTGGTTTGTTGGGAATATCACCATCGAATGCTGTCTTTGTCTTTTATGCAGGTTGTCTAACATCAGGGAAATACAAGGGTTTACTGTACAAGCCTTTATTAACTACTCAGTCCCTTGTTTAGCTGGTGAATGACAGTGAGTTTCCCTTTGTCGTTCACATGCTGCTTTCATTTTGTCATATCAATATTGCAGCAAATTAATTAACTCCTGTTCATTTTTTTGTTCATTTAAATCAGAGGGCAGGCTGTTTAGCATTTCTGCAGGAGACAGTAGGGAAGGGCACCCTTGTGCTACTCCCATCTCCTGGACTATCTCAGCTTGCCTGTGGGTAAAATCACCTGGAGAAAATCTTGCCTCCCATCTCCTAAGATGTGGGCTCCACACAGCAGGATTTGAAGGTGTTGTGTAGGATATTGTGGGACAGGTTTTCAGGAGCAGGATCCCTGTCCTTGTTGGAAGACTCCAACAATTGGTCTTTTGTTGGGTAAGGGGTAAAACCAGGGCAAAGGACATCTTATCTTGAACAATTACATTCTGCTAAAATTACAGGCATCTGAAGAGAAGGGAGACCCTTGTATCACATGCACAAGCCAACAGGGGTGTTCAAAGAGGACTGAGAGGTGCAACATGTCCAAAATAACGCTGTAAAGGGAAGAACTTTAGGAGAAATTGCCAAACATTTCTTTCAGATAGTGCATGGAATGGGTTGTTTTGCTCAGAACCATCAAACATTTATGCAGAAAGAGAGCTTAGTGTTTGCATTACTTTTTTTTTTCATTGTAAGCACTGAAAACTGTAGAAAAAACCTGCCTTCATATTTTTAAGTGAATCATAGTTTTAATGATAGCTCTTCAACTGGGATGATCTTAGAAGTTTTCCAGTGATGTGGTTGCCCTGCAAGAGATCGTAGCCAGCAGAGAGTTTCTTTACATTTTTGGTTCTCCTAGCTTCTGCTTCCAAAAGGCAGCAGTCTGCAGGCACCAAAAGATCAGCAACCTCCAAACAATTTCAGACAAATCACCTTTTTGTGTCAGAGGGGATGTTCAGACATCCCTCAATGTTATCCCTTAAATGTTCAGACGTTGAATATATATATGTTATATATATTAAATATAAAGGTAAAGCATTTTGGGTTGGCAGATTCCTTTCTCCTGCTTTGTTCCATGTTTGCAACTGTGACTCCAAGTGCACTAGACATACACTTTGTTTAAAAGAGATTGTGAGAAGAAGGCAACAGGGGGAAGGAAAGATGTAACCAAAAGAACTACTGAGGGAAGCTGAGGGAGGAGGAATATATTGACTGGCCGCAGGTTTCTGGAGCTGCTTGGGTGGGAAAGGCCATCTCTAACCTCATGTGCCATCCTTCAAGGCCCCCTGACAGCCACAGTAGGGCTGTAAATTGAACCTGCCTGAGGCCATGCTGGCTACTACAACCCCTGACTCTGGCATTGAGTGATCACAAGAGTACAAGGTTAGGAGGAAGGATATAGAGTTGGTTATGGGAGTGTCACACAACCAATGATATTATCTAGCTGAAACCTCGGGATAGCTCTTCCCAGATTGCTCCAATAGTACACTAAAGTGGTCATGGCCTGGCTGAACAGAGTCTAGCTGAGCCATGGGCTGGCCAAGCTCACTAGTCACCATGGCAGCAGAAGTGGCTCTCTCTAAGCACCTCTTCTCTCTGACACAGGACATCAGGCTGGAAGGGATTTGAGGAAGGTCATTGTACATATCCCTCCATGCTAAGGCAACATTTCCTGCACCTCCACCAAGAAAACTCCACATGGTTCTTGCCACTCTCTTCTAGAGCTTCACTGTTCTTACTGTTGGAAAGACATTTCCTAATATTTGACTCAAGTCTTCTTAGCCAGCAGCTTTTTCTTATCCCTTTGGTCATGGAAAACAGATTGTTCCCTTCCTCTTTGCTGCAGCCTTTTATACACTGGAAGACTGTTATCATGTCTCCCCTCAGTCTCCTCTTTAGAGCAAACAACCCCACTGTGTTCAATCTTTCCTCACAAGTCATGGTTTTTAGACCTCTGATTGTTCTCCCCCCGCTCCTCTGAACTCTCTCCAATTGGGCCATGCCTTTGGAGAAGCACGGTGCCTGCAGGAGAACACAATGCCCTGGGTGAGGCCTCCCTGGCACTCAGCAAAGTGCAAGCTTTGCTTTATGAACCTTGCAGACTCTACTTCTGTTTAAACACCGCCGTGTGGCATTTGCCTTTTTCTCAGCTGCACGCCATTGTCGCCGAGCGTTCGGCTTGTGATCCACCGCCCCCGATCCGCTGGGTTCTTTTCTGCGCAGCTGCCATCCCAGCAATTGTTCCCTCTTTGCTTCTCCTGTAGGTTAATGAACAGGGTAGATGGAGCAAACACCTACTCCACTCCCCCTGCCCCCAAATCTGCTTAATGTCAGTTTTATGCTTTTCCTACTTCGCAGAGAGTTGGCGTGTTGAGGGAGTGTTGGATATCAAATGGACGGGGAGAGGTCTTTATTAAAACTACAAGTGTAGGATAACAGGGCAGGTACACAGCAGCAGGCAGTAGTACACAGGTTTGGGTTTGAGCAGTAAAATGTTGGGCTTGGCTCTCACTGATGGTTCTTCCTTTGAATACCGAAAGTGCTTAAGCTACAGGAAAACAAATGTAAACTCCCAGCTATTCCTTTAACTATTCTGGGTGATTCCCTTGAGCTGATGTGTCTCTTGCACTTGGTATTCTTTTCAGAGGTAAGGCATATTCACTGGGGTTATTTGGGTTGGAGATTTTCTGTGCAATGTGGAGAGGTCTACTCCTCCCTGGTGCTCTTTGTGGCTGGACAGTACAGGGGAAAGGACAATTACGTGGACCTTTTATTGTCATTACTGGGCCTCTAAGCTGGTCATTCCTTAGCTCCTTCTTTGTAGTTTTACCAAAGTAAGTTCTTATCTCAAAATTTTCTCTGAAAGGTTTGGATGATGCTTGGAAGCAGGAGATACATCTACTCCTATTTTACTGTAAGAGAGGACTAAATTTAGGGGGATTTTTTTGTATATGTGCTCCCCAGCTAGAAAACATGAAGGTTCAGCTTCAAGGTGCTTGACTGAGGCGATGGCTCCAACCAGGGGAGCCAGCACATCAAAATGTTCCTTTCTCTGGCAGAATAATGGAGATCTGGTACAGCACCTTCTAATTTTTCAAACAGCACAAAGTGCAATTCCAAATTAACCAGCACACCTCCACCTTAATTTTTCATTTTACTTAACCTCTCTGTGTCTGTTTCGCCATCTGTAAAACTGAGATAATACTTACCTACCTCACAGGGATGTTATGAGGATTAATTAATTGATGTTTGTACAGCGCTTTGAATATGCAAAGCGCTATATGTGCTAAGTATTATTATTTAGCTTAAATGCGGCTGAACAGGTTTAGAATGCTGGGAGAGAGCTCTGTCACTGACACCAATCTATCACAATGTGGCTAATGACACAGCCTTGGGAACCAGGCAGCCAGTTTTCTTATTCTGTGCCATAATTAGCCAATATCAATAACAAAAAAACCCCAGCACCCCACCTTTGCAGGAATTGCAGGGATTGACCACTACAGGTTCACCGCAGAGATCCCCATCTAAATACCTCACAGTGGGATCACAGTAGTGGCAAATGGTCCACCCTCAAAAATCACCCAACCCATGTGGGGATGAAGAGTATCTGTAGGGCTGGAAGAAGGCCATAGTGCCCCATAGAAAAAGAAGAGCATCGTCTGACTTGAGGAGCAGGAATAAAATTCAGAGCAGGAATAAAAATTAACAAAATATTTGTGGGGGGAGGTGTTTGGGAGGTGGTGTCCAGCCTGGCTTTTGCACACATATCTGAGAGCAGCGCCTGCCCCCCTGCACGTGAGCAGAAGGTCCCAAGCCAGTATTTGTTCTGCTGTGTTAATGAGCAGCGGCAGCCCCAGCGGCCAAGGGGACTGTCTAGCTGGAGATACAAAAGGCTGGCTAAGAACTGGTAATATGGGGTCTGTGTATGCACTGGAGGGGAGCAACTTCTTCCAAGAAATACAAGGAGAAACTCTGTAATTTTTCTCTTGGCTGCAGATTTATTTCAGTTTTAGTAGTTCTTATTCAAATTCATCAGGGGTAATTAATGAAAGATATAGGACGGCCAGCACACACCTAGGATGCTCTGTTTGTAGCTTGAATTATGTTGAGCTGTTTGGTCTATCGGTTCACTACCTCAAGCCTAGTGCAGTATTGTCATCCTTTGCTTTACAACACAGTCATTATATCCCTAAACCACATTGTGATACACTGTGGCTTCTGTTTACGACTCCCGAAACTCCCACTCCATATATCACCTGCCATAAAACCCATCAAACTGCTGCTAGTAAAATGGTGCACAGTGGTCTAAGTAGGAGCCAGGCAAATTGTGTGATACCCTACTGTGGTTAATGAGAGTGAAAATGTGGTTAGGATTTTATTCAGGCGATGTTCATTTGCAGGGCCATTGTAGTGAGGTGGCAAAGAAAAGAGTCTTTTGTTAACCTGAATGACAATATATTTTCTATTGTACGAAGTAGCTGAATGCAGAGTTTGCCAAGTTATACATCAATTGTAAATAAGTCAAACTGTGACCTTGAATGGCTACATTTTTATTGCTTGGGGGTCTTGAAAACTAATTAATACACTGAGATGTTATAGCGACCATATGAAACCTGTTACTGGAATTTAAACCATTGCAGAGCGGTCCAGACCAGTCATTGACAACCACAAAAATATTAAAAGTAATCTAGCTCTGTGTACCAGGAAGAATTTTTTTTCCTTATTTTCTGTTTGAGAGCTGTTGTGTTGGATGTGCCATTCAATTCTTTAGAGATGTAAGGGAAATAAAAATTCTGGTGGAGGTGTGGTCCATGCTGCAGATCCCGAAAGCTCCTGGTTTAACCAACAGTTTTTGCCCCTGAGGCCAAGGATGCACTCAGCTGCACTCCAAGGCTGTTTTGGGCTGGACCCAAGGTATAAACCTTTCCCCCTTTTCCCTGCCCTTTCCTCCCTGGTTTATGAAGGGTCTAGATCCAGATTTGTGGGACCGGCATCTGGCCTAAAACCAAGCATGACAAACCCCACCTTGTTAAACCCTGAGTGATGTAAAAATTGTCAAAGCAATTGTCAGTTGATTATTTTCCACAGTCCTCATCATGTTTCTGCTTGTAGTTGTCTCATTCATTAAAATGCATTGTAGTTTTTTTGTTTGTAGTTGTTTCTGCCTCCCTCCTCCCCCCCCACCCCCCCACTTCTAATTACAAGACCACATCTTCAGAGCTATATAACTTGAATACAGGAGAGCTGAGCTTTACTTCAGATTGAAATTTTACATATATTTTGCCTTGGGTAAAAAGTTGATTTCCCCTCCCCAGCCAATGGAGAGTAAATTAAGGAAGGCGTGTATAACAAAACCAAAATTTTGTAGCTGCATTGTGTGTTTTTTGACTGTTTCTGCTGTTGTACAAAAAAAAATTACATTAAATTAAAAAGGCCTATTTATAAAACAAACATTTTGTAGGCAAAAAGGAAATGCAACCATAATAAAATTGTCAGTCTCAGCGGAATGACTGTATTGTACTGGGCTTTCGAAGAAAATCAGGCTGGCTCCTTCAGAGGAAATCTGATTTCAATTTAAGAGTCTTATTGAGGAAAACAGCACCACAAAAGGGGAAATTAAACCATAAAGAGTGCATTAAGATAATGTTAAGGATCTAACTTACCACCACAAAAAAAACCCCAAAGAGATCTGAAGTTGAGCTACAGAAACTTTCTCCGTGGCACATCCTCCTGGGTGGAATTATGGCAGCTGCCCCTGGAAAGGTGGGAGGGACGGGAGGTGTTCGAGCTGAGCCCTGGGGTGGTTAAGGTTAAGAAAGAGATGATGTAAAAATGGCACCTTCTCACTTCACATATCATCTCCAATGTGAATTCTGAGTCATAGCTGCTTAATCCACTGACTGAAAGAAGTTTTTAGTGCTTTTTTTCCCCCTGGCTAGCTTAGTGGAACCTGTAGAGCCATGGAGAGGGAGCTGGATTATTTTGTGGCTCATGCACCACCAGGAGATTAGCTGATGAAAGCTCTGGTCTAGCAGTCACTTCCCAGGGTGTGGAGACGCACTGCTTTCAAGGAGAAGCAGCTCAGCTCAGCAGTGGGACTTCCTTTCCGTAGGCCGAGAGCTCTTTCCAAAAGGATTTTTTGTTTTACAGCTGAAGAGTGTGAAAACCTGAAAGAAGCCAGAGGAATGTTAATTTGTTAGTTTTATGGCATATGAGCATCCTTAGGATGGCTAATTTTATGCAGTTGTGGCTATAGGGGAGTGTTGAGTGTATTCAGGGTCGCTCTGGTCTATGTAAAATAATTTTGCTCTGCTTTCTCTTCCTCGGGGGAATGAGTACAGCAGCCAGGATGGGCAGTTGGTCTGTAAGAGGTTTATCTCCTCACTAGGCAGACACAGGCTCCTCCTCAGTGCTCCTGCTGGAAGCGGAGAGAGCGCTCCACTACCTGTGAAAATCCCAAATATTTTGTGGTACCTTTAGGATGCATTTCTCTGAATTGCCACTGTCAGAGCCCAGAGGCTGCAAAGTCATCCTCCAAGTGCAGGAGGGGATGAAGGTGACCCATCCCTGGCTCCAGCATAACACTGCACCGTGTGCTGTGCGTGGGAGCAGCAGCAGCAGCCAACCCTCAGGCTGGGTCAGCTCTGCTCCTGCTGACATCCCTGTGGGCTCCTTGTGGAAGCCCTTCCCCAAGCATTTTTCATTCCAGAGGAGCACTGCCTATCCGAGTTATGTAGAGGCTTTCTGAGCCTCCCAGCTGGCTTGCACAGGAGGGAAGTATTTCCACTTTGCTGTGAGGAAACCCAGGCAGAAAGGGATCAGGTGGGATGAGATCGTGGGCTGCTGGGTATCCCTCAGCTGCACGGGCCACCTTATCCAGCTCTCTCAAGGTGGAAAATACAAAGGTGCCTTCGTGGAAAGCTGCTGGGAAGGGTTTGGGTGTCATGGTTTCTGCCATGAAGCAGAGAAGCAGCCCAGGATTCCATAAAGTCTCTTCCTTCTTTTAAAATGCTTTCATTAGTATTAGATTTTATCCAGGTTTGACCTGGAGTATACCTCCCCTAGCTGGGTCTGTCATGCGTATTTTGTGAGGAAAACAGGTATTTATACCTGTAAAATAGGTGTAAAAAAGGTGAACTCAAACAAAGGCATCATTGCTTGGAGTGCAAGGTGGAGTGCACTAGAGACCCCAGCCTCTGTGTGATTTGGGAGCTCTGATCCTGTGTCTGCACCACCAGCAATGTAGCTTGTGTGTGTCAGCAGTCTCTCTTCCATGTGTGTCCTGCAGTGAGGAAGCTGGTGTCCCATTCTGTCCTGTCCCAGTTCTTTGATTCATAAAAAGAGCTGCCTGCAGTTGCTGTGGGAGTCAGGCTCCCTCAGCGTCAAGGGGACTTCTGGCACAGGGAAAGCTGGAGAGCTGGGTAGAACCTTTGTGCATCCAGAAATTGGAGGAAGTTTTGAAGAGAGCAGAAACATAAACAAAAATAAATAAAACATAAACATAACCCCCTAAACTGAAACATACTCATGCATTTACAATCATCAAAATCCCAGGTTAGGCAGATGAAAGAGATTTCAGCGTGTTACAAGTCATAGCAATAATAGCCCTGGGACATTGGCTGATCTATTCTATTATGTAAAAGTCTTGCAGCCTTGTAATGGTTCCACAGATTAAGAAGTGCTATGTACCAGCTCTAAATATTTCTTCAAATTAAGACTTTCTGCTTCTAACTGAAATCTCTGCAGAATACAGTGGTATAATAGGGTGCCCTGTTCCATCTGTGTAAATAACACAGAGAGATTTTCTCTTGTTGAAATACCTGCGTTAAAAAAAAAAAAAAAAAAAAAAAAAGCAGCAATAACTTGAGACTTCAAAGGTCTAACTTCAAAAGATTTCTTGCATTCTGCTTGACGGGACAGCATCTTATGCACACATGCTTTTTCACTGCTAAATGCCTTAATAATGAGCTTGGGTTCAGGTTTTGTGAATCAGAGCCAAGTAACTCTGTTTTATTATATTTGCTGGGAAATGAACTAGCTCTGGGTAATTAGGAGAGCAATTTTATTAGCATCTATTTCATAAAGATTGTTTTTTAATCAGAGTCAGAACTTACTAGAAATGATTCTTTTATTTTTATTGCATGGGTCTCCTGAACGGCGCGGGCTGCCGTGGGTCTGAA
Organism: Erpornis zantholeuca; assembly: GCA_013400515.1. Taxonomy (NCBI): domain Eukaryota; kingdom Metazoa; phylum Chordata; class Aves; order Passeriformes; family Timaliidae; genus Erpornis; species Erpornis zantholeuca. Next base: position 82,254 of record VZTN01011201.1, read on the forward strand.
CCCATAGCGAAGTCTGTCCACTGAAGGCAGCAGTATCATCATTAATCTGTGATATCTTATAAAATAACCCTGGGATGGTAATCCCCTAAATAACGCTGCAGAAGCTAATAATTACTGCAGTGTGCTTTATTGCAAGATGCCACCCTGGGGCTAAATTATAACTGTCCATCCATTCCTGCACCACAAAGCCAGGGCACCGGGAGCCTGCTGCCCTGCATGTGCTGTGCAGGAGCAACAGGAGCCAACCCAGAGCCACGGGGAGAGCTGAAGGACCTCTTAGGATCAGGGTGTAGGGGTACCAGGAGAGAAGATTGTAGGGGTACCAGCATGGGGACCAGGAAAGAAGATTTTGGTTGGATTCTGTACTTGGTTTTCATTTCTGAGTAAGGACTTGACACTAAATTAGTGGTGGTGCTGGGAGTGGGAAGAGAGACCAGTAGGAGACCTTAGCTCTCTCTGGAGGTATTTTCATACAAAAGCTAACTGCCACTGTGCCCAGCAAAGGGCAAAGAGCACAAGAGTTTGCTCTCACTGGCCAAACTGGGGGAAGGAAATCAGGCTTAGAATAATCATTGTGGTAAAACCTACACCCAAATCTCTGTTTTCTCAGTGAAACAGGAGGAAAGATTTGTATTCACCTGGATGAGAAGTTTTGGGTTCATTTGTAAATCCTTTTTTATTATTTAATACTGTCAAATTTCTAAACACAAAAAGATTATTTCAAAAGGCAGTTTAAGCACTGGTTCCTGAAAGTGTTTTCAAGAAACACTTTGAGTTTTCCGAATGTTTCAAAGCTGTTTCTTAAGTTGCTTAATGAACTTTACCTGAAATTGGAAGTATTTTTAGTTCCTTGAAATGTCTTTTGAAATGAAAGAACAATGACTTGAACAATGCAGTCATCTGCATATCACAGAGAGTCCAATGGCCTTGGAGCTCTTGGGTCACTGCTGAGCAGTGACCATAACTGAGCCTGAGGCTGGGACCCATTCCAGTCCAGGACTGCAAAATTTACACCGACATTTGTGTCCTTATTGCAGACAAACTCTGGGTTAGAGGCAGTTGCAGCTGGATTTGGTTGGATTCACTCTTTTTCTTGCCAGAGTAAGTTCATACTGTATTAGTAGTAATAAAGGAAGGGGTGAGGATGTAATGGAAAGAGTAGGAGGATCTTTTATGCAAAAGAAAAGAGTGGGCTGAACTTCCAGAGGTGCTTGGCAGGGCTACCCACGTACCTGCAGAGCACAGCCTGCCTTTTTGAAACAGGAGGCATCTGGAAAAGGGCAATTACCTGCCTGGCTCCCTCCTCACCTGGGTTTTGAGAGTGCAGTCATAAAGTTTCTAAATTTGGTCCTGTGTAGGAGCTCTCTGGAAAGGACACAAGAGCTGGGAGGAGAGATGTCCCTTTTTGTTTGGGAATCTGGGCAGAGAAGGGAGAAACCACTGGAATGTGTGCTCAGCCAGTTCCAGGGAAAAGCACCCAGCACCAAATCTGGAGCTTGACCTGAACCTGTTCACATTTTGGAAGCCTTTGGGGAGTTTGTTTCAGGCCAAATCACTATGAGATCAAGGAGAAAGTTTATATCAATTTCGAATTGCCTGAACAAAGCAAAACGTTTTTAGGACTAAAAAGGGAGAAACATATGTTACACATGAGAAAAACATCTTATCAGGAAGAATATGGAGAGAGTGAAATGACTAACGATGAGGTTTCTGAGACTTTGCCACAAAAATTTTATAAAAGAAGGCTCCTGAAAATCTTTCAGATGGCTGCAGAGTGATCTCATTCTCTAAGCAGAGAAAGATTATAAACGAGGGTGTATTTTCCAACTTTTTTTTTTTCATTTATACTTTACAAAGCTTATTTCATTTGGACAAAATAATTTAAACCCCTTCAATTATCTGGATGTCAAAACCCACGTCGCAAGACAGGGATTCAAGCCCAAGGCCTTAGGCAGGGGTACTTTCTGTCACCCTCATGGTCCGTGGCCTCATCTCGTGGTGCTTGTGGTCCTCCACAGTTGTTGGCTGCACCCACTGCGGGGAGGTGAAGAATAAATTCTTGTAAGAGAGATGAGAAAAAGCAGGTCCCTCTTCCCTCTGTGCACACAGCAGGGACAGCTACTGCTGCCTGCTTCTCCCAAAGTTTGAGTGCTTAACTTGGTATCCCAAATACAAAAGTATTTTGATTCACATATACATGCATACATGCATATATATAAAAATACATATATATACACCCACACACGAAGAACAGCAATCAGTTTTATTCCTTTGCTTTGCAGTCATCAGTAAATTTAGTATATTCATGTGAATAGTTTAAAGAACATGTCCTGTGATCTAAGAGAAAGAGAAAATATATCCACAAGATGATCCAGTGTGTGTAAAAATAAACAGCTTGATTGCTCTTACATGCTCTTCTTTTGTGCAAGCAAAGAGAAATGCAGAAAAAATTGCCACATTTCATCATGTAGGACAAGGGGGCCCAGGTGACACCCTGATCAGGTGTGCATGCATAATCATTCCCAAAATAATCACCCTTTTGAATAATTTCACTCCAAATATTGCAGCTTCAACTTATTCTCTGCAAGTGACTCATAAATCTTTACCGTGAATGTGAATCAAGTTTCAGAGCCGCGGGCTCAGGAGCTTGTTGGATTTATTCAACTTTAGTCTTTATTTATAGACATAAAAGTGTATTATTGGTTGTAACATCCAAACAAAGGAAAACAGATTGTAAGCATCCATTAACATTTTCCCAAAAGGGAAATCTGGAGTTTCTCCTGGGTCTTTCAGTCTCTCCCTTGTAATATTAAGATGATGTCATAAACTCATAATTACTTTGTGATGCTCTTATGTACTCCGTAGTTGCTTGTACAGAGATGGTTATTTATTTTCTGAGCAGAAAAATGGAACAATACAAACAGGTGGGAGGAAGGAGATCGGTCTTTGGTGGTTTAAGGTTTGAAGGACCCCGATATTTTATTTCATCCTATTGCAATAATTTTCTCTGGTGTATGCAAGGACACAGGTGTTTTATGTAGTATTATTAAAAAAAATGTTTAATTAATATTCAAGTGTAGGATGCAAACCCTTTACATTCACTTTATAATGACTGGAGCAAAGAGCAATTTGGGGAGTAGTAATCTGCAGAAAGCACAGCCTTTACTGCTGAATTGCTCCAGGTTCCATCCAAAAATCTCTCTCTGATTAAGTGGTGGACTTAATGCTTTAATGAGGATCCCAGACTGCAAAAAAATGTATGAGTACGTGGAGGGGAGGGAGGAAGGAGCCGACCCAAGAATTTGGGGAAGTGCAAACCTTGGCAGATACCAAGGGCAGGATGGAGCAGTGCAGGGGGGTGAGAGTGCACGGTGGAGACTTCCAGGGTGTGGAGCTTCCCAGGTACATCTGTAATTGCTCCTTGTTTGAGGGTAGAGCAGGAATTTGTTTCCCAGCCATGTTTACCCTGTAACATTTCTGACCTATAAAAGAGCCTGGTGGAGTGCTGCCTGAGTGACTTGAAATTAATAATTGATCTGGCTTGCTTTCTCTTCCTCATGGAGTAATGGTGAGCAGATCGTGATTTCCTCAGATCCCTCTTATTCAGAAATATCTAATATGTTTTTACAACTTTTTTTTCCCCCCCTCATTCCATTGCTTAGATTTCGCAGGCATTTGGGTTTGGCTCAGACAGTTTGGGCTTTGGGCAGCACATCAGGGGATGAGCACAAGGGTTAGAGGCCGGGGTTGTCGCTCTGCTGGGCAGCAGGCAGGATGGTTCCCTCCTCCCTGGGACACCGGCAGGGCTGCTGAGGGTGGGACAGGACCCTCTGCCCTTGTGTCAGGTGGATCAGGGTGATCTGTCACAGGTTAGCCACGGGCTGTTGCAAACCTTCCCAGGACTGGAGTTCTGGGAAATCCATTGCTCCGTGGGATAAACCCTTCCTTGCTGTTTTCTGCCCTAGTATGGAGAAAGGCACGAGCGCTTCTCACGCAAAGATGAGCAAATCCCCCTCTCTGGGAGCATCCTGGGGGTGTGGGCAAAACTTTTCTGCAGGATGGTTTGCTTGGTGGAGGGGCACAGATAAAAGAAAAACCTTTCAAAAGCTGGTGAGAATATTCAGGAGCGTATTTTGTTCCCAGTACTCAGTCAAAGCTAATTTCATGGAGAAGAGAGAAATCTCTTCCTTCCTCTGCAAGGAGCATAAATATCCATTTCAAAAAATTCTTTAAGGACCTATGGTTTCTTTCTACTCATTGCTAACCATTTTAATTTCTGACCTCTTCTGCTTGACTAGCTGCAGACCATTCCATGACCCTTTAGGATTCCAAAGCTGTGATTTATGTCCTAGCCCAACTTTCTATGAATTACTGTTATACTGAGCTTCTGACAGAATTTGAAGCTGGTCTTTTTGTTTCCCCTCTGCAGCTTTCCATACTTCTCCCTTCCTGGAGTTTCATTTAGGCTCAATGGATATAATTTTAACCATTCTCTTCAACTCCACACAGACATTTATAATGCAGACATGAACAGAAAGGGACTTAGCTTGGTTGAGTTTGTTTCATTTCTCTCATGATTTCCTTTGGACTTATGGATTGCTTTTTATTTTGGTTATATAGATTTTTTTTTTTAAGTGAGAGCCATTACAGCATATTAAAAATTGTCTTTCCACATTCACCATGACTTACTCTGCCTACACATAGAACTATGCTTTACTTGTCTTTGTACTCCACTTTGGTATTTAAGGATGGCTTTTTTATCTTGACACAGGTGGTTCAGGGTCCTGGGGAGACTGGGGAGGGTGGAACCCAACTCAAGCTGCACTTGGACTTTGACTGCTCAATGTTACAACCCCAGATTAAACCCAGATCCCCAAATACAAACCTGACACTGCACAAATGAGTGTGAGGAGATGTGTTAAAGCATCTGGAGTTCACCTGTGCTCTGGTTATTTCCTGGTCAGGGAAGTTCTTGTGGGAAGAGATCTCTGAAAAAAAGCCCCTGGTCAATCGTTGCTGAAGGCAACTGCACCACTCTGGGCTGGGCTGGTCAGAGGCTGCTGCTTCACAAATCTTGGCTGCAAATCAGGATTTCCTATTTCCTTTGCCTTTCCCCTCAGCCTCTGATGTTATCAACAGGCTCAGAAAAGAGCCAGAATTTGGGAGGGGAAGGAGTCACTTGCTTTGCCATCTCTCAGTTCCTCAAGCCCCTTTTGGACCAGGCAGAAGGAAGGGAGAGGAAATGTAACTAATATTGCTGAACCCTAAATAGATTCCTGATCCAGACCCCTTATTGACATAAGACTTATCTGGGACTCGTCCTAAAACTAAGATTGATTGCTTTGAGTTACCTGCATGTAAATATATATCTCTGTTTTTTAAAATTACCTCACCTTTTTCCTTCTCTAGACCATTTTCTTGGAGAGCTTCTACTGTCTGGTGCTGCACTGACCAGCCTAACCCACCACACAGTCATCCAGGACTGTCCCTATACTTGTGGCTTTTTACTTGGGATTTTCTCTGATATTACTTTGATTCTGGGGTTTATTCCCTGTTCCTGTCTGCAAGAATGTGGCTTAATCCATACTCAGGTGTGGATGTGAGCCCATGTTTATAGTCACTGGTAGAGATAGAAGTGGGCTTGGAATTATTAGCTAGTTTTGGTTCTCTTAGAATTTCCTCCCCAGTTCTTTAGCAGACCTTTATCACAACCCTGTGTGTCCAAAGCACCATTTCTCCTGTGACCCCAGACCCAGGCACTAAACATTGTTCACATCAGAATAGCAGTGCGTGAATGAGGGAATCTTTTTGTCACTATGGTGATGTGCCAACCCCATAGATGCTATTTTATTATTAGAAATTAAAAACTTACTTGCAGATTCAGAGGCGGAATTTTGCTTCTGTGTGTTCATTTAGGATTTAGCCTGAAGTATTAATATAAAATTTAAAATTGTGTCCTTTCCACTGAAATCCAGTGTGGTTACAAGGTTCTAATAAATATTATGTCCTTCCATCATGCAATTAAAATTTTCCACCTCATTTCACAATGCAAAACACTCACATGTTGTCAATCATTTTGAAACATGATTTTTTGACATCATATAATTTCACTTCATTTTTCAGACAGACATCACACCAGGAAATTATATAAGAAAGGATCCTATTATATCTTTATTTTTCCACCAAATTTCACCTTCAAATACAGACATTTGTGTACATTTCAGTAATTCTGACAATAAACTTTCAAGGAGAAACGAATGGCATCTCCATAGCCAGAGATCAGCATATGGAGTTTCCTGCTCTTCAGAGACTGCGGCTCCGGCGCCGGCACCTGGTTAGGAACCGCTGGTGTAGCCACGGGAAGTTTACAAGTGTTCATGCACGAAGTGAAAAGGTTGCTGCTTGAAACAGATACCACCTGGGAGGCAGGGAGGGAAACATATGCATGTTTTTGAACTTTCCTGTGTTTAACAGTTAGCAGACACTAATGAATTGCCAAACAGCCCTGATTTAAAGCGTAGTAGTCAAAAGTAAGGGGACTTGCTGCTTGTCAGGCAGTCCACCTGCTCAAGAAACCAAAGCACCCCTGCCCTGTGCCAGGAGAAAAGCTGCTGCTGTTTCAAACCTCTGCTCTGGGGTGTGTGTGTGTGTGCCTGTCATTGTGCTGCTTCCTATCATGTGAGTCAGAAATGCAATAGAATACCTCAGGCTCATTGCAGAAGTCTGGTATTCAGCGACAGATTTTGACCAGAGTTGCGTGTAAATCTGGGGGAAATACAGCCTGTTTGGAATTTGTAAGTGCTCAGACATAGGCTGGCAAAGTAAGAGAGAAGCAAACCAGGAATTTTAAAAGGCAGAATTAAACTTCTGGTTGTAGCTGGGTTAGGTTTCAGTTATACTCTCCTGGTTTGTGATGTCCTTGGAAATTCACACCTGGTCCAAAAACCTCTTTCATGTCTCTCAGGGCTCAGCTGGAAATGGCAGCACATTGCCAGAAGATGTCTGAATCTCCTCCATCCTTCTAGATTTTAATGCTGCCATGGGGACGTTGCTTCCAGGCAAGGTGATCCCAATAAGTTCCACTTACAGGTCTGCCGGGTCACACAGCCAAGCAGCTGCTATTCTGCTAAGGGAACGTGCAAACAGAGCTTCTGACCTACAAGTAAACCCACTGCAGGCAGATGAAGATGAAGTGTTCAAACTTCCGCTCGTTGAAGCCAGTGCTAGAGAGCCTGTGCTTGGGGAGTGCAGGCAGAGCTGTGCTGTGGCGTGCAGAGATGCTGGGTTTGGTCTCTGCAGTCAGCTAAATTGTGCTGGGTGGCCAGGAGCTGCATGTGTTGGGAAGTGCTGCCTCTTAAACTGCTGGGATTGAACTTGGTTTTAGGCTTTACAGTCATAAACGACAATATTGAGCTGAGAGAGGAGACAGCAGAGTCTGGGCTGCTGCCTCGCACTCCCTTCCTGGCCATAGGGCTGCTGCTTCAAGCAATTGAGCCTATTTTCTTTCCTATTCTATTTTAGATGATGTGTGTCTGCTAGTCCTGCCATGACCAAGGGTTTTGCTGGCAGAATTATTCCCAGGCATCACACGCAGCCACACAGACCCAGGAACCTAAAGGGGCTCAGTCCTTGCTTTGTTTTCCCCTCCAAAAACAGCTGGTACTTTGTGAAACCAGGGAGAGGTGTGAGCAGTGCTGGAGACCCACCAACCAACATGCAGAGTGGCAGGAGAAGAGCCAACAACCTGGCACACTGCTGTGTGGTGCTCCAGAGAAGCCCTGCTTCATGGGTTGACATAGCTCGTGGAGAGCCTCCCTGAGGCTGGGATGGCAAATGGAATACTCTCATGGAAAAAACACCCTTGCAAAGCTGACTGTGATGCCCATCTCTTCAGAGGATGGCTGCTGTGATGGGGGGAAGGAAGGTGGCTTTTTAGGGCAGCTGTGATTAAAAGAGGGGAAAACTCCACAAGACAACCTTGAAGTGGTAAATTGGTACTGCTACTCTGATAGCAGAGAGCTGGGGAGTGGTGAGGTGGTTCCCCTTATCACTCAAAGTGGCCCAGTGAAAACTGGCAATGATCTGGTGGGAGAAGTGCAGGGAGAGCAAGCAAGCAGAAAATCATGGGAGAAAGAAGGTTGTTACCACCACTGAGTTCCTCGAGCTGCAGCGTAGTTTGGGGCTTGGATTCAATAGGAAGTCCCTGCAGCATAACAAGGCCCCACCCCTCAGCTGAGCTGCACTCACCACTCCTGTGCACCCTCTTAGCCCACAACAGTTGTAAAGTAGCATCATTTAGCTTAATTTTTTTCAAATTAGAGGCCTAAACCAGCCTGTGGGTGTGGGTTCAGTGGGTGTGCATGTCCCCAGCAGCGATCCCAGTCAGCTGCAGGGATGTGCTGTGGGTCAGGGAGCTGCATGATGGGATGGTGCATTTTCTGCCTTAAAACTAACTCGGCTCTTATATAACAGCAGCTCTCAGTGGTCAGATTGGCTTTACCACAGAGACATGCTGAAGTCAACACTCCAGTGGAAGTGCAATGCAAATGATTTCTCCTGGCCTGATCCTGAAACCACTGGGGTGTGCCGTGTGAAAACACGTGAGAAATTAGTCTAATGAACGACAAGATGGATCTTCCAAGGGGCCCCTCAGGAGTTTAACATGAAAGGTGCTTTCCCTGAATCGGGGCAGGGGTGCTGAGCTCCTTGCAGAGCCACCTCCCTGCCGGGAGCAGACTCTCAAGGCATCCACAGCTTCTGGGGAGTTCTGGTTCTCGTGCACAAGCACAGCCCTGTGATTTGTGGGGGGGGTGTGTTAATTCAGAGATCTGTCCTTCAAAGCAGGGAAATGATGAGGTAAGAAATCTTTCTGTATTTTGAATATATATATATGTACACACATATAAATATAGATGAGATTATTCAAATGCAGCATGAATATATTTTGCCTAATCCATACAGAGTTTTATCAATATTTCTTTGTTTATTCTCTTTCATGCCAGCTGCTTTCTTTATATATTTCCATTTTGTACATTTTTCAGAGTGATTGGATCATGTTGCACACACTTCTATTGAAATATTAAGTGTTTGCAATCCCCATTCATAGGCAGCAGCTCTGTTATTATGATCCATCATTTCAAAATCCACATATTTGAAAAAAGAGAGCTTAGCTAGCCCTTGAGTAGCAGAGAGCATTAGACCCAAGGAATCTCATTCATCTTGTCAATAATCTGTGGATTAACACCACAAAATTGTTTGTTTCGTTGGCATGTCCTCACAGTATATTTTTAAATGAAATGAGCATGTGGAAGCCCCAGTGAGGTGAGGTCTGATGGAGGTTGGGTTTATACTGGTGTCAGCTGGGAAACAGAGAACTTCCCAGTGGCACCCAGCTCCTGGGCATCTCGTGATGGTTACAGTTCTGGTAGTGTGGTCAGGGTAGGAGAAAGGAAACCTGTGATGGCCAGGGCAGCTTGTTGGTGTTATCCGAGAGGGAACAGCCCTCCCTGTGCCTGGGGTTTTCATTCCCAGCCAGTCTGCAGGACTCGCCCTTGTCCATTGCTCAAATGCAATGGGTTCTGTTAAAAAGGCTCTTTCCCTCACTTTCCGTGTCCCAGTGGGATGTGTGAAGGTGGAGACAAGGTGGGTGAGCAGAGGGGTGACCAGACAGGAGCAGCACTTGCAGCACCAAGGTAGGAGGAACACCCAACCTGTTTTGTGAGCACCTGCAATATGGACAAGCTCGATGCCAGTGCTGGCCAGGGTCTGACGGTGGCCACAGCAGACTATGGAGCATCAGCATTGAGCATCCATGCCTTCTGTGGGGTGTCCTGTACCACAACACTGCCGTCATTACTTTTTAGCCAGGCTCTGATCACCCCCTGGCTGGGTTTCACGCCCCCGTTGGCTTTGGCACCGCTGCCAAAGCCCAAGGGGTGGTGAAGCCACTGGTGACACACTGACATGCCCCTGGCCGGGCTGGTGCAGGGCAGCCCAACCCTGGTGCTGCCGAAATCTCGCCGAGGCCTCACAGGCCTGTGCGCTGGTTGGTGGCAGCGCCGTCGGAGGGCACGAGTGGCGGTGGCGGAGCGGGGACGGCCGCCAGCCAGGCCATTCATCACCGGCGACGGCCCGTGCGGCACTGTCACCTAGCAACCACCCGGCCACCGCAGGTGGGACTGCAAAAAAATATCTTTTTTAACATAAAAATAAGGCGGTGATTTAGAAACGCACGTTTCTGGGTTAGCAAACGCCAGTGTTCGGGTGGTGGGGTTGGAATTGGAAGCTGGAGACGTTTTTGCTTTGCGTCCCCGTGACTCCGGGCTCTGGAGCGGGGGCTGCCGTGACGAGATGGAGCTATCCATTTCATGTGTACCAGGGTTTAAAGTTGAACCTGACACTGGGTGATTGCCTTACCCTGATTTTTCTTCTTTTTTTCCCCACACATGCTATAAAAAATAATCTAGTTAAATTACAGGGTGGGCTTTTTTAATGTAACTTCTACTTCTGAGGCTGAACCTTCAGGTCTAATTTTTTTTTTAATCAGAGGGAAGAAAAGGAAAAGAAGTATATAAACTCAAATTATCCCCTTCCCACTATTTTAAAACACCTTTAAGATTGCAGAAGTCTTCTGAGCTCTATATTGGCGATTCATGGTGCGGCAACTCACTGCAAAATCCTCTCGTTCGTTTTCGCTGATTGAATTTACCGATTGTTAATGTGTATAAAAGTGTTACGTACTTTTGAAGTAATCTCCTGCTAAAGGATTTATAGGAAAGACTATTTAAATGTCGCAGCGTTTTCTCTGTTGTTATGACAGTATTATTGAGTAAATAGTTTAATTTTAGTGCCCTAGTTAAAAAAAATCCATAACAACAGTCACATAAATCGTTTGCTGTTTTTATTTCTATATTTAGTTCCCTCCGAAGATACTGGAGTTGAAAATAGGCTAGTACCTAAGACATGAATTCTGTTAAATATTAAAGAGATCTCATCAATGATTTTATTAGTCTCAGTACTCAGTGAAGGCCGCACTGACATCTGAAGTCTAATGATTTTTTTAATATATTTAAAGCCTCGTACTGCACCTTTAAATATTGAACAATATTGAAAAATATAGAAGTACTTTTTTGTATATTAGCTTTAGGCAGAGCTGTTGTATGATTTCCACTTCTTTCATGACATTGTAATGATGTTACCACATACAACTTTATCTTGCATGAAAAGGTGAAGTCATGAGTGATTTCTCCAATTTAAAAGCACTCAACCCTCACAGTGCTAGAAATGAATATTTTGCATATATTCATGCAACAATGATTCAATTTAAGATTTCTATTTTCAAACATTGCTTGAAACCTTCGGTATGTTAGTAGTAAAATTGCCAAAATGTGTAATAAGATTTATTATAGATGAGTAGCATTTTATTTAGTATTTCATGTTAACACGCTTTTAGGGTTACCCTAGTTTAGCAGAAGAATTCATCTTTCTTTTCTAATCAGAGCTAACACTTTATTGTATTATTAAGATACACTTACTGTGGGGTTGTATATCACTGTGGGAGCAGAGTTTCCTGTGCCTGGCAAACCCGCTCCTGGCTGATGCACAGCGCCTGCCTCCTGCACCCAAACCCCACCACCCATGCTCTGCCATCCATGGTGCTTCCCTTTTAGCCTGCTTTTCAGTTTTCTTCCTAAAAACCCATGCAGAGCTCCGTGACACACCCAGGTCTCTCCCTGCCTCTCTGCTCAACCAGACCTCAGCTGCCCTCGGAGCACTGACAGCGGCAAACTCTGTCCTGGGACCACCAGTGCGGTGGCCAAAGTACAAATCGCTTTGGTGGTGAGTTTGTTTTGCAACTTCACCTTCACCACCTGCCCAGGGCACCATTTGTCATGGAGCTGCCATTTCCTTGGCCATCTGTGGCTGGGAAATGTGTGGATGCATTTTGGTCCTTGTGCCGAGGCCACCCTGTATTGATTTCCATGGCTTTGCTATGGAGGCGTGCGTGGCACTGGGGCTCTAGGAACTGGCAAACAAAGCAGCAGAGCAGATGCTTGACCCAAAGCAGTGGACACCTCGTTTCTGCTCCCTCTCGGCCTTTTTTGTGCTCTGGGGCAGGCTGCATCCCTGCCTAAGTGGCATCATTGTGCATACCTCAGTTTGTGACTGAGGACTGGTAAGACCGGGCCTGAAAAATTTCTGGAATTTTGATCACTTGACCAAGGTCCAAATCCTGGTGCTTTTTTTTGTCTCTGGTAATCCTTTCACACTTAGCCCCAGAGTAGCCACCTAGAGAAAGAAACAACCTGTCCCACAGGTAAGGGGAGAATCACTGCTGAAATGGAGGTGTGAGGGATGTGTGGTGATGAGCTACTGTGCTGGAGAGATGAATATGTTTACATCTTTGAAAAGTTGTAATTCAGCACGGACGAACTGGCATCCCCCCCCCCCTCCACATTCATGTTTGATTCACAAAACAGAAAGAAATGATCTACTATTAGGAAAGATTTCTCTTTGACTGGGGAGCTGGAGATGGTAGTGAGAGTGGCTTTCATAGATGAAAATAATTGTACACTTTTTGTATTATTATTTTTGGCAAAGAGCTAGCGTTTCAGCTTTCCAGAGTATTACATCATTACTTTGTATAATGCATCATAATGATAGAGTGAATGGAAACGAAGAAATGCCAGCTTCTGTTGCAAGTTTAAAGACAGACACACATTTTCAGCTGGGAAAGCTGCTGTTCAGCTAAGTGTTTTCCTAGATGAAACAAAGCTGCAATCCCACTTGGCATTCGCATTAATTGTGGACTTGCCAACAGGCCAGTTTCACTGGTGTATAAATTAGTGGAGAATTATTCAACTCATCTCAATAACTAAGAGAATATCCTCATAAAGCTTGCTGAGCTGTAAGACATCCCCCCTCCCCCCCACTTTCCAGGGTATTTTGCACCCTATACTTAGAAAAATCACAGAATTTGCATGCTGTTCCAAAAGAAGAAAAAAAAGGGAAAAAAACCATACAAAGAAAGGCATCAGATATACTGATACCCCAGCCCAGCAATGTAGTGACTATCTGCATAAAATAGCAACTTTGTATGGGAAATGTCCAAATTAAGAGGGAATTTTCTCGTTTGTTGTTTGAGTTGTGAGTTTGGGTGTTGGTTTGGGGTTTTTTTTGTTTTGAAATTCAGCTAAAAATGTGAAGTGGAAGAGCCTGTGAAAGAAGCCTCATTTCCAGCATCAGACACCCGATATTTCATGTCTCTCCGTCAGAACAAGAGCCCAGGAAGTGCAAACTTCCCCAAACTGTCCTGCCAACAGGCCTTTCTGACCTAGAGAGTGGATCACCTTTATGGTGACAGGATAATTTGATCTCAGTGCCATCTAATCCTTATTTTCTTTATGGAGACTGCCGGCAAGGGTGCCAATTAGTGCCAATTGTGATGGTGGCTTTTGTGATGCAGACACCTGCCCACTAGGAATTGGACTGGTACCACCAACACACATATGCCACTAAACAGCTGTCAGATGGTAATGACTTTTTGGAGTAGAAGAAAAGGGCAGAATTTCATTCTGAGGCAATTTTCTGAGAAAATTTTTGCAATTTTTCACCTCTCTCTTTTCCCACTCTTTTTTTGGTATCTGAATTCCAGGCTTCTAATGACTAAATGAAATGCGAATTTTAACATATATCTCATAGCACCAGCTTCATCCCAAAAACCATGTGGTCCAGATGAGCAAAAGTGGAGTGAGAAACTATATTAATAGTATTTTTATTATTCTACATCGTATTTTAAACTTGTTATCTGTAGTCTGTCCCTTGTTTAGGTTACTTTTCCCAGAAAAAGAAAATTAAATACCATGTTTTCTTTTACCACTCTTCTGGCTTTTTGGCTAAATTAAAAGACTGGATTAAATGTAAACATCAAACAATTCATTTTCTTTTTTTTTTTTTTCCCTTTTTCTTTTCCTTTTATTTTATGACAGAATGAAGTGCTTTGCCGCACTTCTGCATCTCATGCCAACACAGGCACAATAGTTCAGGATCTCTCTTATGCTTTTATTAAACTGTCTTCTAATTTCCAGTCAAATCAACAGTCCCTTCTTTGATGCCTAAACAGGGGAAGTTAACAAGCCTGCTTTATCCCCGAGTAATTATGTGTGCGTGTGTCTGCTTGCAGGACTGTGTAGACATCCATCTGTACAGGCACATGCACCTTGAACTGTAACTTTTCGGGTAATTTTGGCAGTAGGGTCACGAGTGGGTTGGATTTCTTTATGGCAGATGGGAATTTCTGTGGCGTTGAGGTGCCTAAACCTCGTAGCTCATGTACCGAGCTCACCCAGCTCCGTGGGCGAGGTGCTGAGCACCGGTGTTAGGGATGTGTCTGGGAAGTGTGGGAGCGTCTCACAGGAGATATTTGGTACTGTGTGAGGAGGGACCTTCAGTGCTGTGAGAGGATTCCTGTATCCTTTCCAAGCCTTGAGTCGCTGCCGAGAGCTCCCGACGCCTGATAGCCCAGGCAGAGGCCGGGCGCTGGCAATCGCTGGGACCTTTCAGCGCTCAGCCAACACACAGAGAGCCCTTTCAGCCTCTGCTCTGCTGGGTGTCACACCTTGATTAGCCCAATTGCTCATTGGCATCAACCACTAAACGTGGATGTGAGAGGAAACAATCCTCAATAAACCCAAGGCTGGTATGCAGTGAGAGAAAGAGAATTCACAGTCACGTTTAAAGAACACCGTTCGTGTTCTATAGACAGATATAGACACACAACATGTAGAGAAAAAGTTTGTATGAGGGTTTTTCAAGTGAAATAAAATCAGTCAGGGGTCACTGCTTTTTATTAGGATTTATTAGGTCTGGGCCCTGACAGAGCTCAACAAGTGTTTGGACAATACCCTCGGGCACATTATGTGACTTTTGGGGATGGTGCTGTGAAGGGCTCGATGGTCCTTCTGCATCCCTTCCAACCCAGTTTATTCTGTGACTCTGTGATCGTTCCTTGCTGCTGCTCCCAAGGAATGTAGAGCTCTGCTACAGCTCGGACCAGCTCTATTATGACCTTCCTGTCTGTCTTTCTTCCATTTATTCATTACTCAAATGCTGACCATTTTAATGCAGCTGTAACTGGCTGTGGCCTCTGCCACGGGAAGGACAGAGTTTGCAGAGGGACTCACAGCAGTGTCTGGACTTGGTAGTGGACTGCTCTCCCTGCCTGCCAGGAGCACTGTGACCCACCAGGAATGCCTGCATTGTCACCAGAACATACTCTGAAATTTCACAGATTTGAAAGGAATGGCAGCCAGGGCAACCAGCATTCACGGGTTTGGGAGAGCTAACAGCAAACCTACAGAGGCTCAATGAGCTGTTTTAGTTTGTTGGTAGCTTTTGACCATGTCTTTTTCTCCACCAGTTAGCTTGTTAAGGGATTTCAAAACATTTTCTCTACATCTTGGGGCTGTTCCAAGGCTTCTCAGTCAGAGAGGACAACAGTGGGCCTCAGATTTTTGAAACCTCAGCCCCTGCTCTGGCACTCAAAGTATATGTTGTCTTTACAAAGGCTGCAAATCCTGGGCAGTCAAAACCTGACACGGATGGTCAGATTGTAGAGGGGCTCCTCAGTTACTTTCCTTTAAAGCATGAGGCACCTTATCCTCGGGTGTGAACATGCTCTGCACTAGATCGTACTGCTGGTTTTTGGGGAGGTGAGAAGTGGGCACAAGGTCCAGCCTGATATTCCATACACTGTCCTCAAATGCAAGCCAAGGAATCCATGAGGCTCAGCAGATCTCACTGCTGGCACTGAAGTGAGAACCTGTGCCACTCCTAACAGGTGTTCTTTGTTAGTTTTTTTAAATGATGCAAACTTGTTTTAAACAGTCCTGTGGGGTGTCTCTTGCACATCCTAACACACAGAACTCCTGATGAACATGTAACATGGTTTTTAACACATGCTGGTCTTCAAAACATGAAATATTCAAGGAAAATGCGGCAATTCTTTAAACCCCCTATCATTGTGAATTCATATCATATTCATTGTAATAGCATTGATCAAAATGAATTCATTTGGTATTCATGTAAATGTCACATGTACTTCCATAGGTGTTTCATTGTAAATTAGCATTTCTCAGAGGACACTTAAAATAAAGTGTTACTGAAAGTTCTCATTACACATATTGCTGAGATTAGTACATTAAGGATCATGTACTTACATAGTACTAATGCATTTCTGCCACTTAAAATGCTGCATTACCCATTTCTGATATCTAGCAAATATCTAAAGCAATTTTGAGAATTACTGACATCCTGAAGGAAGCGGTACTTTTGTGATTAAATTGGTTTTGTGTATTTCACTTTGATTTACAAAAAAAAAAAAAAAAAAAGCCCTCCCCTGGATATACTTAAATGATTTTTTGATTTAAGTGACTTTAGCATCAAGTGAAACCAAAAAAAAAAAAAGAGAGCCATATCTAATTAGGAAAACAAAACACAAATATTATAAATGCTTTTGGGTCTTCAAACTTGTCTCACAAAGCCAAATTAGCTGATTCTTTAGTACACTGTGGCCCAAGCTTTCTGATGCATTTGCTTTCAGATTATTCCTTCCTAAGAGAAAGCAAAAAAGTTCTGTGGTCTCAGGCAGGTGCATTTCTGACGTCTTGAATTGTCCATTACAGCTTGTTTGGTCTGAAGCTATTTTTGAAAAGATGAAGTTTAAAGAAGACTACAGAGCGTTTTATAAATAGCTGACAATAGGTGCGTTACAGTAACTATAAAAGAGAGAGCATTGTTTGAGACCTGGAATACTCTAAAGCTGTCTGACAATGCTGTGGATGCCTTCTGAAGAGGATTGATGTAATTATTTTAAGGCTTTTTTGGTTACACTAATAAAAAAACCTCTGAAGCTTAACAGCAGGCCTGATCCCAGCAGAAACCTCTGGAAAAAAAATGGGGAGATGCCAGTATTTTAGTGTTTATGCTGGAAGGGAAGTGGCAGATTTGGCCATGGGGAGTTGCAAAACCAATCCCATGATACAGTCTCTTAGCAAATATTTGCTTGCTCTCCTGGCTTCATCCACATGAGTTGTGGACTTGCAGTGTGGGCTTGCAGCAGGTGCAGGCAGGCTGGGCAGGAGGCAGAGCTCCTGGGCAGCACAAAACAAGGTGGTATTGTGGCTGAAACACTGCTCTGGGCTGTGGGAGGTTTGGGTGTGCTCCCACTGTTGTGCCGGCACATTCCCTGTGCAAGCCTCTTCTCTGTCACTTGTCCTGGCACAGGTTGGTCTTGGCATGGGGTGGTGGCATTTTAGGGATGAGCCTCCCAAAAAGGGAGGATGTGGAGGAAGAGATCTCTCTGGTATCTCATGCAACTGTCCTGACCTCCCTGAAATGTGTCCTCCCCAGCCTTGCAGCTGATTTCCAGCTTTGGTGACTGATCTGTGTAGTGAGTGGAGCTGCACCTCCAGAAAAAGTCGGTCAAGTCTGGAAGTGGCTAGCTCCACACCTGAGCATCAGCTGTACATTAGTGCTCCATTTCATCTCGTGCCTTGCCTGTTTTTCCAGAAATTTTCAGTTTTCCAAGCGTTTGCCTGGTTTATAGTGTATGCCTGACTGGTTTGAGAGCTTGCAGAGCTTGAGAGCTTCTGTCCAGAACATGGAAATCAGAAATCCATTTCAGGTTAGAGCCATAATTAGCCAATTATAACAAATAGCTACTAAAATCACATGAAAAATATGATAGGGCTATAAAGCCTGTTTTTATAATCCTGCTCCTCCCCTTTTTCTGCCGCCTCCTCCTCCTCTGCAACGTAGCAAGGACCCTAATAGGCTTCATGTATAAGTGCCTATTTTTATTAAAGACAAGTGTAATCTTTTGTAGTCCAAATGTCCCTATCATACATGCTAACCGAGGAAAATATTAGGACTCATTTATTTATGAACCCGTTAATAATGAGGTGCAGTTATGAAAAAGGCTTTCTCAGCACAAAGCCTACTGAACAAACAATGCACACTGGGGAAAAGGAGCTAGTTAGCCTTCCTGACTTAGATAAAGCTATGGAGAAATGACAAGTGCCAGTAATTAGCAAAGCCTCTTCACCAAGATAACCCTATACATCTTTGTCTATTTCAATCACCAAAGACTCCGATTCAGTGTAAAATTAAAGCCAGGATGCCATCAATTTCTGTTAACCTCTTTATATTGTTCTGTGTTCATGCATATGTGATAGATAGTTTTTGTCATTTTATTAAATGGTGACATCTCAGTATGCATGTGACTAAAACTGTTTTCTCCTTAGCAAAGTATTTTTAATCATCTCTCCATTGCCTTTATTATCTCGGTTCTTCTGAGTCCTAATTGCTTCATTGTGCAGTATTGGCAGCTGTTCTGGGGGTGCAAATGTTTGTGCCCACTCCTTTTCCAAGGAGTGAATCTGGGATTAAGGGGTCTGTGCCCTTTCAGGTACTCATGTGAGCAGGTACAGGAGCTCTGCACCCATCTGCTTAACCTTCTACTGCATTTTTACCTGAACAGGTGAAGAATTGTTGGTTACAATGATCAGCACTGACATGCAGACCCTGGTTTCCATGAGTGTGGCCTCCCCTCTCCACCCTTGTCTGGATGGGTGATCCCGTGGTGGGGTAGCTGCTGTTCACCTGCTTGGGCCAGGTGAACCAAAGCCAAAGAGTGTTGAACTCAGCTGAAAGACTCTATCAACTTGGTGGTCCTCTACAAATGCAGTCTGTACCCAAAGTGCTTTTTTTCCACCTTAAGTGGTGAGCCCTGTTTTTTTTCCCCTGCTGGCTTCCAATATTTGTGAGTTCATGCTGCCTAAATTTCCCCGTGACTTTCAGATAAGTCAGCGAACACATTCACCTAAAGCTTTGCAAGGGGAAAAAAAAGTTATAAATCAACCCTGTTTCCTTGACATCAGGGCAGGTTTGCTGGGAGTGCTCGCAGAGTGAGCTCTGAGTGACCTGAGAAGTTGCATGTGGCATTGGGTGTCATAACAAAAGTTCCTGCTTGCTCCATTTTCCTGCTCTGTAATGTCTTTTTACTTGCTTTAAGTACTCCAGGCCCTGACTGCTGAGGTTATTAATCTTCATCTGTGCTCTTTTTAAACTTTACTACTAGCACTTTTTTTGCCTCAGATATGCTTTTATTCATTCTTTTCAGCAGCAATAACCTCTCATATTGGCCAAATTAGGAAATAATTGCAAATAATAGAGAATCCTTTTCCAGCTCTACAGTAAAGGATTTTATATGTGCTGTGTGTGAGGGATGGCACAGAGTGTAAATACCAAAATATGGTAAAATAGTCAGAGAAGGGAAGGATGTTGGCTCTTACCCTGTTGCTGTCTGGCTCGGGGTCTTTGTGTTCAGGGCAGGGCAGAGGGTCACACGTGGTGGTGTCTGGAGGAGGAGGAGGAAGGGAAAAGCGAGGGCTGATTTTGCAGTTCAGCTCATGCCAGTCCCTGCAGGTTGTTTAGGAAAACCTGGGCAGAGTCTTTTAGTCTTCCGAGGTTGAAAGAGATTTGGGTGAATCAAATGGAGTCACTTGTATTTTTTAAGCAGGAACATGTGACCTTCCTTGGTTTTATTTATGTGCTCACCAAAGCCATGGCTTTTTTCTGTCTGGTGCCAATTCCAGGAGTTCCACCCCACTTTTCCTGTGTGTTATGCTGGGATAGGATCTTCATCCACTGCTTTGAAATACCCAGTTTTCCAGTCAAGGAGCTGAAACCAAGAGTTTATTCCTGAATTTTGTCACAAGTCACACGTCATAAGCAGCCAGTTATCCAACTCTTTGCAAGCCAGCAGAAGGGTCTAATTAGGCACCATATTAATAATTATTTTTCAATAACAAGTATAGTTGTAGGATATGCTGGGATATGCTTGTGCCTGAGATATAAAAAGCTGCTGCCTTCAGGTGCCTGGCTGCTCTCATACACAGGCATTTTCAGGATCAAAGCTCCTGTGAATGTTATTCACAACAAATAATTGTACCAGCTTTTGGGAAGGAAATACGGAGAACATTCATGTAATGCTGCTGTCTCAGCTGGGGAGCAAGGAAATACATTGACTGTAGGAGAGAGCAAAGCTCTCTCGGCACTCTCATCACATTAACACTTACCTTCCTTCCTTCCAGTCAAAGTTCTCCGAGCTGCTGCTTTCCATTGTTTTTTATTATTCATTTGAATCAGAAAATAATATTTTTCCTCTCTAATTCAGGAAAAATTGTCATTGCCCACCTCCTGCTGAGGCGAAGGAGTGCCAGAGCCCATCTCCTATAAGCTCCTTCTCACTTCAAATGCAGCCTGCAATGGCTCCTTTGGAAATGTAACAGGCTATTATAGAAATATGTATTTACACAGTATTTTAAGATGCACATTATCCACCTGATAGACCATAACAGCTCACCATTACAGCCTATTGAATAAAACCTCTTTGCACCATTTTTTTTTCAAAGCAGGTACTTTTTATGTGATGAATTGTGAGTCTGTTGTGTAAAAGTACAAGTTCGGCATGAAGGGCCATAGGAGGACACCATTTATCTGTAACCTGCTGCAGTTGGGGAAGTGCTCTCACCCTGCCCCATGGAATGAATTATTCTGACCAGAGGGATGCATATTGAAGAAAAAAAAGTGAGAAAAAAAGCTTCATGAACCTGAAAGGAAAAGTTACAACATTTGTTTACTGGCCTGCAGTATATTATAAGGGAGATCACTCCTGCAGAGTCATTTGCCTTCTTCCTTTGCTGGTCTTGGTTTTTGAAGGAACTCCTCTATTTTGAAAGCTTGGCTTTCCTGCCCAAACCTCCTGTGCTTGTGTGACTCACTCCAGCTGATCCACACTTGAACAGTTTCTTTCTTCCAGGGATTCACGTTAGAACTTGCACTGCTCTAGGTGCCATCTCTCTCATTGTCCAAGGATCCTCAATTGGAATAGACAATAACCAAAATTTTATTAGCCTGAGGCTAGGCATGAGGACTCTTTGTCATTTCCTGTGAGTTTTAACTTAAGAGAAAACAAAAGACAACAGGGAAGGCCACAAGACCCCAACTTCAGAATGAATCTCACAGCCAAAGACACAGTGTCCCTACTATTGAAGAGGCCGAATAAGCTGCAAATAGACAAGATCCCCAACTTGTTATAGGATGAAATGGGGCCCAGCCCCTGTTGAGAAGCAATTTTTCATTGCAGATGTTCATGAATGCATGGAAAATGTGGTGATTTCAAGTCTCTTTTATTTCCCCATCTTCAGGATGTCAAAACTGATTTTTTAAGACAAACTCTCTAACAGCTACAGTTGACTCCTGAGAAGAACTTGCATGTCTGGAACAAAATAAAGACTCCCAGCCAGCTGAACAGCGTTGTCTTCTTCCCTCCCCCCATTCAAATTAAGCATACACAACAGAAATACCAAACAGGCATGGGTTTTACATATCATGCCAATTCTGATCCGAAACAGTTTATTAATATAAATCACCTCCAAAAAAGGGAAGGATTTTAAAGGGAAGCGAATAGCTGCCAGAAAGACTTACACACAGAGCCAGTGCCTAACACTAAACCTAGTGGAAATCGTGTATTTCCACTCCTCATGAAGCCAAGCAGTGGGGAGCCAGTGCTTTGAACCCTGCGTGGGACACTTGCTGTGAGCCCCCACTAGAAAGCATATGGTTTGAGAGGAAACAGAAACACCATCCAGAAACGTGCTGGTTTATAACCAGCGGATCTGTAAATAGTCTAAACCCATTCCCCTGCAGGAGGGGACTAAAGGGCCCCATCCAGACTTTGCCATGGCTCTTCCCCTCTTGGGGAAGTCAGCGTGAGCTCCAGCCCCTCTGAGATGACTCCTCTGCACCTCCCAACGCAGAAGGGGAGGCTTGGAGGGGCAAATGTCACCCTGTGGGTGCAGGGAGGCCTGTTGGCCATGCCTTTGCGTGCCAGACTGCCGTCCCTAGGATTCCCACAGTGTGGGGATCCACCCAGTTCTGCTCTGCTCCAGACCTTTCTCTGGGCACTCCCAGGAGGGCTTTCCTGGTGTGCAACCCAAGGGTGGAAGCTGATCTTACGTCTGTGGTTTTGTCCCAAGCGCCTCCTCCTTGGCTCTTTGCTCTTGGCTCTTTCACAAAGCAGGACTGACCAGCCCAAAGTTGTGGTTTTCTGGATTTCCTAGGTCTGTTTGGGAAACTCGCCCTCACTTTTTAAACAGTGTATTCGGTTTAATTTTCATTATTTTTAGATGTTAAATTTTACATCAATACAGTATGTCTTAAACTACTGTATTAGAATGCTGCTTGACTCACTTCCAAATTGAAGACCTTTTAAAAAAATTGAAGCAGTCCAATAATTTTAAATCACTCTGCACTGTGCATTGCAATTTAAAATTATTGGAGTGCTTCAAATTTTTATAAGCCCTTGAATTTGGAAGTGATCGAGGTTCTGGGCATACTCAGTGTAGAGCAATTTAAAATTATAAGAGCTGTCAAATTTTTATATAAGCACTTCAGTTAGAAAAGGGATTTGGGTTCTGGGCATGTGCAAAGGGGATCAATTTAAATTATTAAAGTGCTTCAATTTTTTTTTCCAAGCACCTGATTTTGGAAGGATTTTGGTTTGTGCAGCCTAAAATGACAACTTCCTTTGAGAGTTTCTTCTTTAAAAGAATTTCAATCTCGCAAACTAAAGTATTCTTTAAAATATGAATTCACTGATACTTTAAGAACTGATTTGCACAGAGCTTGGTGCCCAGAACATCTATTTTTTTTCACTCATTTTATCATTTCACTCTTTAAGGGGCAAATTGATGGTATAGAAATAGCTGCCTCTTTGGATTCTAAATTTTTTCCAACTGTTGCACTCATGGTACAAAAAAAAAAAAAAAAAAAAAAGTGGAAAATGAAAAATTCGATGAGAAGAACTGAATGCTATTTCCATGGACTATCCTGCCTGGCCAACAGAATTTAGAAGGCACGCAAAATTGAAGCAATTTGTTATTAAATCTCATTTTAATGTCTCTCAACACACAAAATGAAAGCCATGTGATAGCTGATTGAATCTGAAGGAAGGAAGCTGGAAAGCAGCTTTATTTGCACACTCACTCTCTGTACTGAAGCGATTCCTGCCAGGAGCCGTGCCAGGATTGCCATCTTTGCCCCAGATCCAGCCATGTCCTTTAGCATCCCAGTGCTGGGCAGCAGGAGCAGCCAGGGAAGCAGGGAGGGTGCAATTCACACACCAGATCCCACTCTCTGCTGCCGTGGGCCAGATGCAGAGGGAACCAGCGTGGCCGAGCCGGAGATTGCGGTATCCAGGCACACGGGAAAGAGGATGCTGAGGGACGCCCTCACTGAGCTCTCAGAGCACAGATGAGCAGGGCAGATGAGCATTTCCAGCCTCTCCACTCATGTTTCTCTCTTCTATCCTTTTGTAAAACCTGGATTCGCTCTGTAGGGTGGGGATCAGGGTAATTAGTTAATGATTAAGGGCACTGTGTACCTTAATTCTCATGTACTGGGAGTACCTGCGGCATGGAACCGTGCATTTCACCAAGTGCCAATTTAGTGTTTTCTTCCCCTTGAAGGCTCCTTTCACTTCTTACCATGGAGGTGATAGGGGACTGTTTGTAGTTGTTTATTCCTTGGAAAATGAAGTTTTTGAATAAAAGCCAGTGATCAAATTAAATAGGGGCAAAGATATGCTGGAGGTGAAATTCAAACAGGAGCCAGATTAATCATATAGTCAGGAATGAAGGGAAAATTTCCTGAAAGCATTTTGCTTTTTCCCTTGGAGTTTTTGTTTTTGTTTAGGGCTTTTCCCCACAAAGTAGAAGTACAGAAATGGTTTCTTACTGTCCATGGTACTAACTGCACCATTCTTTTGGGATGTGAAATCCAGGGGTTGTTCTGTGCCAAAAGGACAGGGAATGGGAGACCAAACCTATTTTTGCTCAGTATAAGTCGGTTTGGACTGTGCTTTCATTGAACCATTGTGGAATTTTGTGGAAGGCATTAGCTAAGTTCTATCTAGAGATGGGATGTGCTGGGGCCTCCATGCGAGTGTGGCCGAGAACCACCGTGTGTGGCTGTGTCCATGGTGAGAAAAGGTTTTCCTGGGAAGAGTTTGGTAGAGGCGAGACCTGTCCATGCCTTCTCTTTCTGTCCAGCATGTGGGCATGGGCATAGATTTTCCAGTCCATACTGGATTAAAAATCTGCAATAGGGGAGATTTTAGGAGCGATAGGGGCAGGTCCAGGCTGTCCTGCTGGCAGGTCCGTGCAGGGATGAGCGTGTGTCGGACCAGGGCGTGCAGAGGCAGTGGGGGATCAAACACAGAGAAACAGCCTGGCCCTGCCTGCCTGAATCCCTGTTCTGGCACAAAATAACCGAGGGAATGGCCTCGGAGCCGCCGCCTCGCAGGCTCACGTACGAGCACCGAGGCTGCCTTAAAGTTGCTGTCTCGCTGCCTCACTTCAGACGCGGCGTGCTCGAACCCCTGCTTTTGGGCTGTATTCATGCTCATGTTGACAGGTTTCTTCCTCCTTTGTTACATTGTGCAAACCAAATAGAAAGTGAGGTGAGCTTGTCTGAGCAGATGAAAGATGGCAAGAAATTGGCGCTTGGGGACCAGTGTCTTGGTGACATCGACTCTGCAGTCCTTTTTTTCTCTCTCTCCCTGGCTTCCCCTCTCCCTCTCATTCTCTCTGAAATGGTCTGTGCCTCCAGTAATTTACATAATACTCTTCTGACACCTTTACTTTAGTCATCAATCACGGTACCTTCTCTCAGTCTATCTTTTGTCTGAGCATGTCTCTTCTTTATCAGGCCATGCACAAAAGATTAATTTCACAGTTTTTCTCCCTTCTTTCTTTCCTTGCAAGATACAAAGCTCATGAAATGACAGAAGCAAGATAATGAAAACAACAATGCAAGCAATTTTTTTTTTTGTTCTTGCTGGTTGGATCTCAAGATACTTTTTTTAACCTCATTGTGTGCCATCTGTCTTAGAAAAGGTCTGCTCGGTATTTTTTAATACAATTCTGATGCTGTTCTGAAGACTACCTGGGGAAAAAAATACATATTTTAATCAGGCCATAGGTACTGATTTAAAATTTAAAAAAATAAATTAAAAAAAGGAATTTGCTGAACAATTAAAGCGAGGGGTCCATTTCTAATGGTGGCATGGGCTACTGCACAGTGCCCATGCCCCAATTAATATTAATGATCTTTTGTGCATAGCAAATTTATGGCATTTGATTGACTCACACAACTACACTTCAAGCTGTCACGTAAAGTGAAATATATGGGTACCACGGCCTAATTTGCATATGCATATGTTCTTAATATTAATTAGTCTAATGGATCTAAGGACCTGGAGATAATTTGAGTACTGGGAGAAGAGAAGCAAACAAACAAAACAAAACTCACTGAACAGTGCCTTGCTATGGGTTGGTCCTACAGTCAAATAACTCTCCCAAAATGCAAAATAATTGGCATGAATTTCTCCTCCTTCCCCATGTCTCTCCCAGGACCAGCTGAATTAAAATCTTATCCCATATAATGCATTGTTTTGGCTCTGACCCTGACATTTTTTAATTTGAAATGCTTAACATGCCAAGTAGATTACAGAATTATAGGCAGAGGAGTTTGAGTGCAGGCTTATGGGTGTAGGTCAGGGCCAAGAGACTTGCAGCCCTGCGAGGGGGCTATTTCCCAATACACCTGTGTAATTCCATTAATATTAATGGAACTGTGTGAGTTTATTGGGGGGAACTTGGTCTCCCCAGCTTGGCTTTGTGCTTGCATTGCCTGGTAATGATAGCACAGGTCTCCAGATGAAAAACAGCCACTTTTTGACCACTAGGTGTTCAAAGTTAGTGAAAATTCATGTTTTTGATACTCCAAGGAGCAAGAGGTGCCAGAGCACAAAAGCAAGGAGGTGCCAGGGTAATCTTTTCTGTTTGACTTGTGAATTGGCTTGTGGGAGGGCTGGTGACCTAATCCTGTCTGCATGCCTAGGTCTGTACAACTCCCCTCAGGGATAACCAGCTTGAAGGTGAGGAGAACCTTTGTGTGATGGTGAAGAGGGGATTGGCAGTGGGGTCCATGCACTAAGTCCTTCCAGGACCACACAGTGGTGGTAGGAATTAGCGAGGGGAGGGAGGGATGGTCTGGTGGCCCCACAAATTGCCTGAAGTCAGGAGATCCTTAGATCCATTATCACCCTGTGTGATGGATCCTTAGATCATTATCATCCTTGTGCGAGCAGAGTGTTATGTTACCAACGGGAAAAGCAAAATAGACTCTGACTGGGATTCCTCTCAGAGAGACTGTGGCTTGGGACATCCCCGTGCAGCATTCTGCAGGAGGGGTGTGTAGGATATGTGTGGCTTTCCTACAGCGGGCTGGTGGCTCTGGGGCTGTTTCCGTGCTGATGGGGAGGTGACAGAGGAGTGACTCCCACCCCAGTCACCAGGGGAGCTCCTGTGTGGGCAGTTCTGGTGAGGCTGGCGCTGAGGAGCTGGGACTGCAGCTGCAGTACCACCCTTTCATGGGCAATCTGCAGGGATCCAAGCTCCACGTCCGGCAGGGAGGGATGAAAATCCCAAAGGCCAGAGCATAGCAGAGACTTCCAGGCGATAAGGGTGTTTTGGAGCTGGGAAATTTGTCAGTGCTGTTCCCAACCTCGGGGGTTGTGGGGACCTCACCTCAGATCTGGTCCCTGAATCACCTGGGATTATTTTGGATCTGGTACCTGACTCACCTGGGCTGTTTGACCCCACAAAGAGAACAGCCCACTCTGCTCCAGCCCATTTCCAGCCTGCAGAGCTGTAATGAATCTGCAAGTTGCTGATTGCCTTTACGAGGTGCTAAGCACCGATGGCTGCCTGATGCCAGGGAGGGAAGTGTCAGCTCTTGCCCGGATCAGGTCTACAGTGAGTTGTTCTATAGGAAAAAATGACTTTCCTCCACGAAGGCATCACTTATATACCGAATATATATAACAAAACCTGGAAAGCCTCTAGTCACTCATTTTAGCTGCTAAAATGCCTTTAGGCCAACATTCCTGCTGTGAAAGGGGTTATGGACATGTCATATGGGGGTCATCAGTGAAAAATATACCCAACTTTTGTTATTCTTAAGTCTAAATCAAAAACCTCTTTTCACAATCCACTAAGGGACAATTTACTAGAGAGTAGAATGTGGTATCAATTATTTCTGTGGGCATCCTTTTTGTTATAAGAAGCAAAGAGGATTGCTTGAGAGTCAATAGCATGACTCCATCTCAGATTACTAAATAATGAAATGCTAAACTTGGCCTAGAGTAAGGACTATTGCTGTCTCAAAGGGACCAGAGGCTTCAATTAAATCAGAGGACAGTGTTCAATGAATGAGAAAAGGATGCTTAAGGTACGATGACATATTACCGGATTTTACATTTAATTGCAGTGCTTTGTTCTTTTAATAAAAGCACAAGAGCAGTGGATCTCCATTATGGTCATCTGGTAGCATTGTTCACTGTGGACAGTTTATTGTAATTTATTGGCTATGTTTAATCCCTCTATTTTTCATATAAATGAATTCTGTCTGCTTTATTTTATGAATTTTCTTTGCTTATAAAAAAATAGCACCTAATAGTTATTTACACACAAAAGAGCTTTTCCACTGAAATACTCAACAGTGCAAGAAAGAAACAGCCCAGATTCTATGAAAATGGAATGGAGGCAAGTGGTTCTGCTCAGAGAGGTGCATTTCTGCATCACCCAAGCAGGAATTGGCACTTACTGAGCAATCTCAGGGGTGACAGGAATGTCCTCACTGGTTTTGTGGGGCTCTGTGCTGCTGAACTGGCCTGCGCTGGGGCCATGGGCAGCAGGGCCTGTGCACAGAGTGACTTTATGGATTGCTGGTCCAGGAGAAATTGGCTCCAAAATCCCCTGCCCCCAGAGGTGGGTTTCAGCCTTTCTGCTCGGTGCCCTGGGATAATGTACAACACATGGCAGCAGTTTAGCTGGAAAACCACTGGAGCATATGTATGTGATTATACATATGTGTGTGCACACATGCATGCATGTACAGATATATTTATAGTTCTGTGTTTGCATATATAGTGAGACATATTTGTTTTAAAATCTAAACCTACAAGTGTTTTTAAAATGGTTGTCAGGCAAATTCCTCCTTTTAGGCATTTTTGCTGTGACTTGTCTCATCGGAGCACGCCAATCATGTCCCATTATATAAATGATGGGATGGTCAGTGATTTAACTAAAGTAACCTGATGCATCAAGGCAGCACTGAGGTTACTGTCAGCTTAGGAAGGGAGAAATGGAGACCTTAGAAATTCAGATCCTCATCTATATTTTTAGAGTCTGGTTTGTCTGGTTTTTCTTCTTATTTTTTTCTTTTAATTAAAAGGTCCTTGTCCAGGAGAGGGATTCTTAAATTCAGCATCAAGCACGGGCAGGGGAGACAGGCTCTCCTCAGTCCTGGACAGTGCATGTCTGGTTTTTGGGCAGATCCTCCCTGAAACAGGGTCACAGTGAGTGATTCATTCCCTGTAAACAGGTTGGGTGTCTTTTGTTTCTGCCTTGTTTCAGCTGGTGTCAGAGCCTGTCTCTGGTAACGTGGCAGTTCAGTGAGGAGGGTGGGATGAGCTGACTCTCAGAAGTCACAGCACAAAACGAATGTCAGCCAGCCCTGCTCAAACTGCCATGAGAGGCTTCTGGGCCCAGGGGAAAGTTGTGAGCTGCATTGCCCAGTGGGAGAAATTCCTCTGTGGTTTTATCTGAGGGGTTTTCCGGGTGTCTTTCTTTTCAAGGAGGGCTCAATGTTTTTGACGGCCTGGAGTGTCTAATTTTTATAACATCATTCAGCCTTGTGGCAGCGTCAGAGTAATGAATTCAGGAAGCGTGAGGCGAGGATTGTCTGTGCAAGAGGGTACAGGCAGTGCTTAACTCCCCATCGATTGTGAGTGACTGATAAACCAGTGAGCACCTCCTGATCAACCCCAAAGGGTGCTGCAGGTCCTAGGCACGTGGCTCTTCAGGTGGGGCACTGGGACTGTCATCTGCAACAGGAGCCTTTCAGCACCTCTTTTCCCCTGAAATAATCAACTGAACAGAAATTGCTTTTGCTCTTACTGGGAAGGTCCTCTTCAAGGGAAACAAGAGTTGGAGAACTCCTCTGAGGGGGCTGTACATGCAGGGCTGGGCTGTGTCCAGCTGCAGGACCAAGCGTTGTGCCCAAGTGCCCCCTGAGCACGTGGCCGATGTCACACACTCTGTGCCAGCCCCTGGGCATGCAGTCTTGTGCTGTGTGGTGGTGAATTATGGCTGTGAACTGGGCAGTCAGGTGACCAAATGCACTCTGTTTGTCACAGCTGCTCCTTCCAGGGGCTGATGCAATGTGGGTCTGCCGTGTGCACCTTTATAAATTACCATATGATGAATATGGGGCTGTACCACAGCAGAGTCTTCCTCTTGACAAAGTGCTGTGCCTATTCCCAGCTCTCCCTGGCCTCTGTTTTTGTTAATTTTACACTGAAGGATCAACATGCCCAGGATGCACGCGTGCATCCATCTCTCTCCCTCTCAAAGGAAATTAGTGCTTTCCTGTCACCGCAGGTGATATGAGAAGGGGAGGAAGTACACAAACTGATTTATCTGGAGCTGTCAGCTGTTTTGAGGATGTTGACTACTAAGGGTGTCAGCTCCTCCTCAGTAGTTGGCTGACTCTGAAGAAGACCCCATTCCTCATTAAAAGAGCACTGAGCTGCACTTGAAAGTGACTTTCCCACTTGTTCTCCTCTCACAAATATCACAATAACAGATTCGCTGTTTAAAGTGGCATGATCTTCATGCCAGGCCCAGGCAGCTTTGTAAAATACACCTCTGCAGCACTCGGTAGCATTGGTACCATCCATGCAAAATTCATTTGAGGTATAAACTAGAGACTATCATCACAGATGACAGTTATAGCAAATCAGCACGCTGTGTACAGTTTCATCCTTTATTCACATTATGTATCATAATAAACGTCGTCCTAGCAACACAGTTTGTTGAGAGTCAAACACAATACCCCACAATGCCTTGCCACAGATGGATGTGGCTGCAAGAGCCTGGTGCAGCCTGAAAAGGAATCAACAATTCCTACTGTCATTCTAGGGGACTCTTTCCTCCTGCCAGCACAGCCTTGGGAGAGAGGTGAGAAGGTGACCCCCTGTGTGAACTGGGGGTCTCTGCTGCACGCTGGTCTGTGTGGGAGCAAAGCAAAGTGTCAGAAGCACTGGGAACGGGGTCAAAATGTGGCAAGGCTCAAAATTGCAAGGCTTGAGGAAGAAGAGGAGGGACTGTCAACTGGTTAAATTGAGAAATACTGGGGAAGAAATATTACTCAGGTACAAGACTACATCTTTCTTTTTAATAACTGCTTAGTGAAAAAGCACTTCCAAGGTATTGAAAGAAAAAGAAATCTTAATGTAAAAATATATGCCTTCAGTATAGAATTCCACTCAGACCTGAGAGAGATGTTTCTGAGTGAAGTCGGGTGTGATTCATATAACATTTTACCATCCCCTGGGGAATGTCATCTCCTTCTGATGTCTCCATTTGCAGGAAAGGCTTCATTGCAGGTGCAGCACGAGGCTCCCACACCAAAGGGCTGCGCTCGCTTTCAGACCCTGACGCGCGCTTGCTCTGTGAGATGCAGCAGCCCGTTTTCTCTAATCCTTGCCCTGGCACCTGCTCCAGCATGTGTTTTTCCTTATCCCTGCTCATGATAGCCCCTGCTCACATGCTCTGTATTACAGAGGAGCTGCTGCCTCCCGGGGTGCCGGTCAGCCCTTGGTGGGGCTGCTGCTTCCTCAGCACTGAGCCCCTGGGGGGAGGCCACAGGATACTGTGCCTTGTCCCTAATGCAAATCAATGTTTCCACTGGTGGGAAAACTATGGGAAGAGAGGCTCCAGCTCCTGTCTGAGTTGTGTCCTTTGATAGGAGCAGTCAGAGATCCTAATGAACGATTCTGTTACATGGAGCAAAGCTTTTCCAGGATGAAACATTATTTTCAGAAGGCCCTGATTAATTTTTTTCCCCTCCTCCTACTATTTTGAACAAAATTGTCATGATGTCTCTCTGAAATGGAAATACATTGATCAATAAGCTGTTGGAAAAAAGGAAACATCTTGGAAAATCACCTTAAGTGTTGCTAAGATGCACCCAATTTCTGAATGAGCGTGGAGCCACTTTCAGAGCGAACCTCATCCAGTGTGTAGTTCTGCAGTTCAAAAGCAACAGAGCCAGTGAAACGCAAATGCCAGAGGAGATAAAGACAACCCTTCCTTGCACAAATCCCCTGGGAGAGGAGGTAGCACAGATACCACAGGAGTTCAGCCTTTACACAAAGCAAAGTGTGGCACCAAGGAAAGGCCTGAAACTCTAAAGCCTGGACATCAGTCCACAACAGAGCCCTTCCAACCTGTGGAGAGGTTTAAGTCTTTGTCAGGTGTGCCATAAAATAGGATCATCCCTCAATGTTTATATCTGGATCCAGAAATTGGTTTTGGGTTCAACTCTGCATAAATCATTGTTGTTGTGGACTAGTCTTGTAAACCAAAATTCTCTTGGGGTTTTTCGAAGTGCATGCAAGTTTTGGTGTTACAGGAAGAACAGTTGGGGTCCTGTGGGAGAGAACCCAGAGAAACAAACAAAAAAAAAAGAAAAAGGAAGCCCTTATGGTTATTAATCAGAATTTTGTATACTTTTCAATTCGCTTCTCCAGGACTGATTCCACTGCACAATAATTAAAAAGAAACCCGTGCCGACTGCGGTGCCCCCCCCGCCCGTGGAGCGGTGCCTGGCTGATCCCATTGTCTGCGCCCTGAATGCCGAGCCCACAGTTAATAATTAGCGAGCAGCGCTTAAATGGAACGGCACAGCCGATTCCCTGCTACACTGGCAGAGGCGGCGGCTGAGCCAGCCAGGACTTTGTCATCTTGGCAGGGAGCAGGGGAGCTCGCTGCCATCCCGCAGCCACCGTGCCGTGCAGAGGACCTGGCGCGGCCGCCGCGCTGGCACCGCGCTCGGCCCGGCCAGGAGGTGCGGGCAGCGCGGGAAGGGAAAGGGGTTTGCCGTCTTCTGTGGGGAAGGGAAAAAAAAATAACGGAAAAAGGACTCTCTTTTGGTATGGAGGTTTCCTGGAGATGTCTCTCAGGTTCATATTTATTGTTTATTGCCCGTAAAACTGTGTTTCTATGCTTCACAAAGCCATCATTTCTATGTAGTCTGCCTAGCCTGAAATGATGAATGAAAGCAATGAAGGGAGAGGAGGGGTGCTCTGGTGATTAAAACTCTGGGTTTGACTTGAGAAAGTAGGTTTCAGCTCCTTCTCTGCCAGAAACTTTGGGGTGACTTTTGACCAGTGGTTAAATCTTTTTGGGGCTTATGAGAACTGGGGAGAACAGGGATTTCTCCCTTTTAAATTTTTTTGTGGGTGTTTTTATTTCCCTTGTCTGGCTAGGCTGTCCAGGCCTTTCCATTGGGAATCCTTTTTACTATGTAAAAAGTGACCAAAATGGGGTGCCACTCTAATTTAAACTCCTGTTCCCGGTATTTTAACAATGCATTCATGGATATACAGAGGGAAAATTGTACAGTAATTAGGAAGGATGTGAATGGTGAGAGTGTGAACAGTGGTGAACCTCAGAGAGATCCTTTTCTGACTGGAGCAGGTTTATTTCCCTCAGTGGTGATTGAAATTAATATGGGCTCTTACTTTATGGAGGTACTCGTAAACTGGAGGAAGTGTGATGGCCTGTAGATGTAAAAGGTCAGAACAAATGATCTAATAGTCCTTTTTTAGCCTTAAAACTATGAAGGAAAATGAAGGCTTTTAAAAATTATTCTTTTACCACAGTTAGACAGGAAATGGAGATGGGATGGCAAATCTAACCCCTATCTTGGGCCCTGCTTATCCCTGTCCCTTTGATCATTCCTATGCCAGTAGCTTTCCAAAGGGTCTGGATGTCCCAGAGGGCCTCTGAGCTACCTCCCTAAAGAATGCCTGAAAGGCAGTCAAAAAAACCCTATTGTCAGGAGGCTTTAATTCACTGTTACAGGTGACCACCTCTCCGCTGGAAGTGTAAGGGTCCATAAATCAAGAAATGGTTGAGAACTTCTGCTCTGGTCTTTGCCAGTGGTTAAAGACAGCTCACGTCAGCCACATTTATGTGCCCATCTCAATTCCCTGTGCCTGTTCCTATTGCTGAACAGGGCACTTCTTGCCGCTGTTGTCAAGCCAGCCTGTGGCCCTCTTTTAATTTTCCCTTCTTTTACTTACCCTGCAATTAAATACCCTAAAGTGACAAACCCACAAAGAGCTTAATCTACAGCCCTGTTGCACACCAGACACACGAGGGCACCTTGGTAGGAGGCTCTCCAGACAAAGGCACATAATCGCTCATCAGGGCCATTGTTTTTGCTGCACGTGTGGTCTGGATCAAGGGCTCGGCATGCACTTGGCAGTGCAGTGATTCCCTTAGGGTCTGGACGTTCCAAACTCGGACCAGGAGCCTTCCTTTGGCCATTTCTTTTAGCATCTCCAGGCAGGGAAGGACATTCCATGAGCAATTCGCACTGTGAGGGTGACATTACAGCCCCCGGCACCAGCATCATGTTGTCAGGATGGAGGTACATGGAGAGTGACCTCTTCCCTCCCAAGCCCTATCCAGGCAGGGTGTTAGGGACTTCCCAATCCACAGGCCATGCAGGATCATCACGCTTGGCAGCCCTCTGTGGAACTCTCCTGTAAATTTGTCTAATCGTGTTTACAATCCATTTATATTCCTGGTCTGTGCTACCTGCTGTGCACTAAGTTGCATAATTTAGTTATTCTTTGTAAAAGTGTTTCTTATGGGCTGTTTTAACCCTGCTGCCTCATAATTGGGTTCACCCTGGTTCTTATGCTGTGGGAAATAATGACTAATTCTTTTCTGTTTGCTTTCCCTATGCTGTTCATGATTTTATAGACTTTATTTTGTGTTGTCTGATTTTCCTCTATGATTTTGTAGCTTGAAGGGCCACATTTTTTGCAGAAGTCAGCACAATGGGAGATAAGTAAAGGATTTGGTTGGTTATTGCAGATCTTGAAATGTAGAAGAAAAATTGATCATCAGCTGAACGAAACATTAAATTTTAGACTTTTATTAAAAAAAGAGTTAAAAATCCCAAGCCTTTATAAGGCCAGTTTGATGTTCAACATCAGTTCCATTTCACCATTGAATCCTTTTGTTTTTTATGCAGCCTGACAACTAAATATCAGAGTCCAAGAGATTTTATATGAAAGGCTTGAGACATTTTTGGTCTGAGAGTTGCAAAATGTTTGCATACTCCTCTGCAATTTTCCTCCTCAGCCTGCCCATTCAGTCCAATCAAAACCTCAGCAAATCTGCAGCTTCCCCAGCCAAAAGGCTTGGTTTCACCAGGTAGAAATAGAATCTGGCTTGAAAAATTTAACCTAAAAACACACATATTAGAGTGAATATAAAAACCCTCCCAACACAAATCCATCAAAGGTCTCGTGCCAGGCAGATTTCCCATGGATTTTATTTTATGTGCACTAAACACTCCACCAAACAAAGCCCATCCAGAAACGTGAACTCAAGAGCTGTTTAACACTGTAGATTTTCCCCTTGTATAACAATTACAGAAACAAGCTCGCTAATTGACATCGGATGCGACACTGTGAATATGTGAATGGTGTTCAATAGCCATCATAATTCCTCATTTTACTGCTGGTGGTGGCGTAGGCCAGTAGTTGTGTGTAGTAGGAGAGAATACAAAACACGCTGTTCTAGCGCCAAGCTACCTGAACATTATTGCTTCTCCCCGCTGCCCAAGTGCCTCTGGATTTTCTCACCTTCTCAAGCTCAGGTCTTTGTTCCTTTATTTATGTTTTATAAGAGGAAGAAACTAATTAATCTCTTTCCCAAAGAAATGCAGGCGTGTGCTTGTTCCCACCTGAATTTTGCTGAGGGTGAATTCCTCCCTGCTGCGGTTTTGAGTCCTTGGAAATGAGTGGGAATGGATCTGCCTGCTCCTGATGTCTGCTGGAGCTGGGCTGGCTCGATGGCCTGAGGTCCTTTTGGGGACCCAAGAGGGTAAAACTTATTGGTGAGAGGTTTGTCCCTTGTGTGGCAATCAGACCCATGGGTGCTGGGAAGATTCCTCATCCATAGCACAAATATTGTCCGGGTTAGTTTGATGGTTGGCTGTGATTGCACATGAGAGTTCCAGCTAATCTAAGCAAGCTTTTGTTTCCTTCCCATCCCAGTAGTGTGGGATTCAATCTTAGTCTCTGTATTATGAGTCTGCCTAAAAACTGATTTTTAGTCATAAAAGGAAGAATACATTTAAAAATTGATTCAACCCAAATATATAGACCTTGCTTGAAATATTCAATATCCAGAAGGAAATCCCCTCTATTGTATGCTGGGTTTATTTAGAGTAAATCTAGGAAGATCAAGACACATTTTAATATACAAATTATATTTGTTTTTAAGCCACAGTATTCTATCTAGACTCAGCCTGCTTCCTTTCTTTTAAACATTAATCTTGCTTTTTGCCCCTAATCCTTTTTTTGCTACAATGAGCTTTCACTATGTGTGTGTGGGGAGGGAAAGCCCTATTAGATTATAACATTTTATGAGTTGTCAACGATATAATGACATTAGCCACCTGACTGAGAAAGTAAAAATCTTTGTGGTGTCACATAACAGGTTAGAATGGGCTGGTAAGCCCTTGTGAAATAAACAAGGCAAAAAAAAAACCAACCCTCCAAAATGTGTATTTAAATGGGTGGCTCTAGCCCCTCCCTGCTTATTAGACCACCGAGAGCACATTAAATATTTTATATGTATACATCTTTCTGCCTCTCCAAAATAGATAGAGATAGGCACACACACATCAGTACATGCACACAGGCATAGACACACAAGTCTTTCAAAATCAGAAAGGTCTCAAATTTAATTGGAATGGAAAATGCTAACTAATTGGCATCCAAATTTGATTTACTGTAGAAACCTCATATTTGTTTGAAACACAACACTGTGTCTTGGAACACAAGCCCAGTCCTTCAAAAATCATACATGAGAACTGTGGAAGAATCAATTAAAGTTGATTTGGCAGATCTGCTTTTGACAAATATAAAGAAATCTCTGATTAGGCTGAGAAGAAAAGAATCCCTCTTTCGTGCTCTCTCTATTCTCTCCCTCTTTAAAGGCAGTAGATGTCAGAAGGGGGTGGGTAGTGATATGCAAAACATGGCCTCCATAACCAAAGTAGCCTGCAAAATTAGGTGTCAGCATGCAAAGCTTATTGATGTATGAATGCGGAAAATGAAAGCCGGCAGTAGACAGACGGGGCTAAAGGTGAGACAGCCACAGTGAAAGCAGCTGTACATCTACGTCAAGGTGTTGCTATATGAGCCTGCTTTTTTCTGGAGGGCCACAGCCTAACAAGCTGTGCCTGGCCATAAAATGATGAAACAATACAATGTAGGCACACACTGTGTGAATACCAAATAAATTGACTCGGGCCCCCCCCACACCCCTTCAAAGTAGGCCTGTGTGTTCATTAATAAATTCATATTCTGAGTTTTCAATAAAAGAAGAAAATGCAGTGTAAACTGGAGTTACTTAGTGACACCCAGCTCATTGCTTTTTATTGTTGCTTGCAGCTACGAAGCCTTCGCTGTGCACTAGTAGAATTTATTACTGTCTGTCTTTGTGGCAAGTTGGCGAAGTGAGCCTTTTGAAGAAAATTGACCCACACTTCATGAATATGATGAAAAATGCCAATAACACTACAAAGACAAAGCTCTTGACATTAGTGTGCAAAGAACTAAGAGACGGTAATGAAAATATTGCAATTACAAATCATATCCCTCCTCCCCGGCCGAGGGGCGCGGGCATCCAGGGGCTGCGGGGGAGCCCCAGGACCCTGCTGGATGTGGGGTGGGCTGGAGAATGAGGTGGGGCAGGCACCATTTCACCGCCTGGCCCCCTCCCCATCCTCCGTGCTCCCGAGGAGGAAAGGGGTGAGAAGAGGAAGGCAAGCAAAGTGCTTAATCCAACAAGGATTTCCCTCCTAGAAGGTTGCCCCTCTTCCCTCTGAGCCTGCGCGCAGAGGGAGAGTGGTCTTGTTGCTAAGGCACAAGATTAGCAGCCATGGGGTCTGGCTTGCGCCTGCCCTTTGTCCATGCTCCTCCTAGAAGCTCCTGGACACAAATCACTGTAAGATTCTGCCTTAATTTCCCCCTCTGTGAAATATTTTTTCCTTCTGTGCTTTATGAATGGAGCTTCTCTGACTGGCATCTCCTCTGAGCTACCTCGTTCTGCTTGTGAGCCTGCACCCCTCCACTCTTTTGGTATTGCAGTAACAACGACAGGTTAAAAATTAGCATTTTACAAGCAGAAAGGTCTGTCTCACGGTCTTTGTCCTGGAAAGAGACAAGAAGAAGGGATGTGGCATGCAAAAGTTCTCCATTTAATTCTTAACCTGGTGATATGCAACTTGATGAGTGAAAATCCATAAGGAACAAACAGGGCAGGCTTTTTTTTCCCACCCAGCAGCTGATGGAGCACTGGAACAAGGCAGCTAAGAGGAACCAAGATTAAAAAAAAAGCAAAAATAATTAAAATCAGGAATGAAAGGTTGTTTAGCCCTATGTTGAAAATTTGCCACTTCCTGAACTTATCATCAATCAAATTTTCCGTCACCAAGATAAGCTGTAAGTGCCAGGCACTTTGTTTATGCATTCTGCTCTTATATTTATTGTGGAGAGACCTGCTAAAAATCAAATAAAAAGCAAGCATGCTATCTACTAAATTTGGATGTGACAGTCACAGGTAAAATACCTTGCCATGTTGGAATACCAGTGCCTGTACAAATCGGTTGAGCTTTGCCGTCCTCAAACTCCTCTTCCCATTTGGAGGGCATGACTCTTGTAAATGACTGCAAACCACAACTTTGTGATATGTGGCCACTGATGAGGTAATCATGAAGTCAACCAGAGCAATTCTGCAGGTCTGGATGAGCTGATGGCCTCTCCAATATGGGCTACCTGGGAACTGCGTGTCCATTGGACCTGTGCCACTTGTGGATCCTGTGTGTGAGTCCCGATGTAGTTTTGAGGTCCAGATACAGCCCTGAAGCACTCAGACCTTTGAATGCACATCAGGGTTATCTCAGCATCCTGGCCATTTCTTTTCTCATGGTGTGGTGTCCTTTCTCTGTCCTGCTCATGGACAGAGACTCCTGCCACATGTAAGGAGTCAAAGTAAGTAGCTGTACCCGTGCCGCTGGATGGCTGAATCCTTCTGTGGAACATCCTCATTAGAGGCACCATGAACCACCGGGAGGAAATGACTCTGCTTTAAGCAGAGCTTAACTGGATGTGATACAGTTTTCCATGTTTTATAAATCACTTAGAGTTTTACAGTAAATTATGAGGACAAAAGGGATTGAAAAGGAGAGCAAGTAAAGAAGCATCCAAACAGCGGGAGCAGCTACAGTATAACAGG
This sequence comes from Erpornis zantholeuca, assembly GCA_013400515.1. Taxonomy (NCBI): domain Eukaryota; kingdom Metazoa; phylum Chordata; class Aves; order Passeriformes; family Timaliidae; genus Erpornis; species Erpornis zantholeuca. The sequence continues at coordinate 120,836 of VZTN01011201.1, forward strand.
CGAAAAAATAACTAAATGGACTGATCATGTCTGAACATCCATCCTTCTGAAGCAACTGCAGGTTAGAAATCATTGCTTGTGTTATATGGCTTTGAAAACAAGGCCGATGCAGAAAGCTCTGGAGCAAAATGTGAGACCACCACATAGATCAGAACGATGCCAGCGTAAAGAACAAAAAAAACACAGAGCCAGAGAGAGCCAGCAGATTGTCCAGCTATAAAGAGCAGCGTTGAAATCCAGAGGAAGCTTTCATCAAAGGCTGACTTAAGTGCAAAGGTTCAGACCTAACTAAGGAGCAGCTCATTTTTTGTTGCTCCAGAGCAAGACCTGTCCCCCCAGATCTGAGCGAGCGAGCGAATGTTCTCTTGCTCAGCTGAACGAGGCAGTGGCACAGCCTGCCCACAGATGGGGAATCTCACAAGTAACGACGAAGCCATTAGATAACATATTGGAGTGACTCTGCTGAGCAGGCTGGGTGCCTGCTCAGTGAAAAAAAAAAAAGAGGAAAACACTGTGTAATTATACAGCCACCCCGTTTTACCTTCTCATTCTTTCTTTCTGTCTCCATCAACATTAGGCTTCTACACCTCTTTCCACAGCATTTTATGGCTAATCTCTCTAAAAAGTGATGACCTGTTTGCATTAAATAACCTTCTGTGGGAAGCTACAGGTTTCATGATGGGACACTCCTTCCTGGAAACATGGACCAGCCTTGTAGTGAGTTGATTCCTCAATCAAAAATGTTTGTTCACCTTATTCCTTGCAGCTCACCAAAAGTGTGACTACGTAATGTGAAAATTTACTTGGCATAATTGATTATGGCAAATGGCTGGAAATCCAGCTGTGACACTGCTGGACTTGTCTGCGAGTCAGATATGAGGAGATATATTTTTCAGGTGTTGGCATGTTTAGCATTTTGGGATGAACAATTTATCTACCTGGGTTCATTCTGCTGCTCCCAGAACTGATTGTATATTAGCATGTCTCGTGAAAATCATGCATGACATTACTCTTGCATCTATATATTGAAAAGAAATGAAACTGGGGGCGGATTAAAGCCCTTTGAAGTCGGTGGAAATGTCTCCCATCAACTTCAATATGAACAGATGAACACAGAAATATAGGATTGGAAAGGACCTCCTGGGTCACTGAGTCAGTCCTCTGCTGTCCCCTGCACTCCTTTATATAATCCCTTCTCCATTGGTTGTTTCTCTTTAGCCTGTCTAAGGCTGAGGATGTGCTCAGCATATTGCTGAAATTGTTACCCAGAATGAGATTTCTGCATTACAGGTAACCAATGGCTCCTGCGTGTTTGATTTGTCAGCTCTTACAGGCATGAACAATTCCCAGTGCGTCATCTTAAAAACGTAGTCAGGTGGATGAATGCAGGTGTCGGGAAGACTGGAGGGGGTGCAGGGCTATCTGTATTCAGTCTGCGTGTTTGTCACAACTCTGAATACTCCCATCACGGTTTCCAGTAAGTGGTGGATGAGACTCTTCATCCTTGCAGCAAAGAGTGGGCACTGATTGTAACAAAATGAAAGGGCCCCAGTTTTGTGGCAACCTTAAAAGTTATAGGTAAAGGAAGCCCAGGTTCTTTGGATTCTTTTTTATTTTTGCTCAGCGTTCTGAATGCTGAAAGTGAAAAGAAATTATTGAAAAGTAGGACTAGGAGGATTTCATGCCATTTTATTCAATGCCAATTATTTATAAAGAGAAAATAGACAAGAGGGCTGGAAAGGGTTAAAATTAAAAGCTGTTTCTAAAGCCTGCAATAATAATACAATAGACTGGTGGTAGCCACAGGCAGAATTTACTGTCCTTGGTCTAGTGAACCAATATTAACCCTTCAAGTGTCCATGATGGCTCCGTGCACAGTGTCACTTTCTGCTCCAGTGTATGGATGTATGCTTTCTGTCAGATTGCTCAATTAATTATAATTGTCCTACCTTTAAAGGGATGGCCCTGGGCATACTAGGGGGTGTGGCCCTCATGGGGTTTTATTTCAAGCCATATCCTACTGTCTCCCACTCAGTCAATGAATCTTACTCATCAATATTTAATGACACAAGTGTACCTTCCTTTTTTTTTCCCCTTTAAATTATTCTTCTACATAGCTAGACAGGTGCATTGTCTTCCCATTATGTTCAGGCGACAGAGAAGATGCTGCCTCGCTCTGTGTTAGCATCTAAGGAAGAGGTGGGTAGAGCAACCCAAAATTTTGAGCAGTGGGCATTACAGACCTCTTGTTCTGCCTCTGAGATGTGACAATAGGTGTCTCGCTACAGATTCATTACCCAACAGGTATTCATCAGCTTCAAAGCCGTTTTTACCAGTTGTAGCACACAGGAAGAAATCTGTTTTAAGGAACAGGGCAGGAGAGACATCTCAAAGACTCTCCTTATTTTATTCTATAGTGCCATCTCAGCTGCTCTGAAAGCTACCAGTGACACATATTGTGCTGTTCACACCTTGGTATGGTCTTGGACAAGAACCACATCCTGTGTATTATTGATATTTTATGACAAAGTAAAGCAATTTTAAAACATCAGGCTGCCCATCTGCTCTGAACTACTTTTCACAATATTCAAAATAGATGTGTTTCCCTTTTCTGTTTTCATATGAGTGAAATGCAGACCACAGTTAGGTTATGAGACTGGGGGCCAGGAATTTTTCTACTTTTAATCCTGTCTCTGACATTGATTCCTTCATTAGCCTTGGGCAAGTCATTTCACTTGGATATATTCGAATCACCACATCTATAAAATGGAGATGCAGTGAGGTGTCATGGAGATTTATTAGGCTGTGTCTGCAGCATACTTTGAAGAAGTCAAACCTTATACACCTGTTAATGAATGGAATTTTGGAATATGAATGAAAACATTTTCTCGTTTCAGAAGCCCAAGTTCTGAAGGAGTGTCCCTTAGACCCATGACTCCTGCTGCAGTCAGCAGTACAATTTTACACTCACTGAGTAAACTCATCCAAGAAAAATTACCTAGAACTTAACACTGTGGCAGCACAGCTTCCTGGTCAGAAATGAGTTGTTGCTGGATATCTTATTGTCCCTGAGAAATGGAAAAAAAGCAGTTTTTGTAGTTAAAAAATTCTCCAGGAGTAGTTTAGGGAGTTGGTGCTCTGAGACTGGAAAATGTACAGGAAAATTAGATTCCTGCATAATTTGATCACTGAGAAGTAAACCGCTAGGCTTGCACGAGTGTTTTGCTACCAGCCTCGATGAAGCCAAGATCTCATCCAAGTGACTGGTAAGCTTTGGTGTGAGACTTGGAGGATTCATGAGGGCTTGGAGCCTTTCCTGATATCCTGGTGAAGGCCAATAATCAGTGGAAGTGTCTTTAGCCTGAAGAGGATCTTGTGAGATGAGCTGGTCCCATTCTGCAGCACCTGCACTGACTCAGAGTTTTGGTGTGGGCAGAAAGGCATTAAAAAGGATGTGTGGCCCTGTGTGCCTCACCAGCCTGAGCCACACACCTGGGGGTGAGACACAGCTCAGCCTTGGCGCCGGCCAGAACCGAAACAAGCTGCTGCCAAACTTACATTGTCTTTACTCATGCCGGACTTTCTGCAGATGAGAATAAATCCCCTCCCATGACTAATCCGTGCATGACTCACCAACTGTGTCGCAGTGCAGACCTCGGGGAGCTGTGGGAAACCACGGAGCGCTGAGGCGTGTGTGAAAGGAACACTGACCCCTCTCAGCAGCCAGCGGGGGTCACGCAGGAACTCGGGGCACGAGGTGGTTTCTGCAGAGCTGGGGCAGTGGGGGCACAGTGAGGTGCCCAGCCCTCCTGCTGCCCCCCTGCTCGGCCACTTCCCGGCCAGTCCCCGAGGCTGCCAGCTACCGACCCATCATTGCTGCTGGTTTCCCAGCATCTCTGCCCAAAGCAGTGTTGCAGGGATTTTGGGGAGACCTCATGGTGCAAAGTGGTGCTGGTGATGCCTTAGGTTTTAACTTTTATATTTTTCAAATCCTGCACTGCACGGTTTAACCCTGAAGTTTCCTGGAGCTCATTTAGTGCTGTTCTCTCATGCTCACACAGGCATAACAAAGCCTCTCCAGCTCACTCTCCAAGGACACCCAGATTGTCCTAGGCCAAAAAACTGTAATCCATCATCTTGGGGAGAGGGGGGCAAGCTTGGGGAAATTCCATCCTTGGCTGGGTTCTGGTTGGTGAATTTATGCTGATATAAAAGTGTGAAGAACTCGTGAGCTGTCACTGTCCATTTTGGGATGCACTGAGGCAGGAGCCTCTGGACCCCAAAATGTACCTCTGAAGACCTTTTAAATAAATACCTCCTTTATTCCTTTATGGTCTCTGTTTCTAGGTAGCCATTTAAGGCATCAATGGTACAGCAGGGAATGGGAGCAGGTGATAGTGAGCTCAGTCTAAAGAGAAGAAGACATCTGGCTTAGGAAACAGGGGTGTAAAGGTGACACAAGGAGCTAGAACAGCAATAGGAAGGGTGAGTCTCCTGTAGAAGATAAAGTAACCCCCAAAAGTCATGGTGTGATGGTAAGATCAAACTCATTTTAGTCACCCAAAGCAGTTTGAATTAAGCTTGTCCCTGTCCAGGTATATCTACAGAGCTCAGCTGTGGCTGTTTCCTCTGAGGAGAATTGACATCTGGCTTCTCCAGCCCTTGCTTAACTTGAAGTCATAACCAAACCCATCGTTTCTCCTAACATGTAATATTACAAAAAGGGTGTTTAAAAAGTCAAGAATTTCCCTGCATGGTCTAATTGTAACATTATTTTAAAGCCTGTGCTCAGGCCTTGCTACTCTCTGAGCACAAAGCAGCTGGGAGTGTTTCAGAGGGAGCTTGCTTAGCCCTGGGGGAATGGGTGAAGAGGGTGTTTCTGTGACTTGTTTGCAAACCCCTGTGGCTGTTTTGAGGAGAGGCTCCTGGGATTTTACACAGTCATGTACATCCCTTCTGACTCTGAAAGATGGCTTCTGTCCAGGGTTTGGCCAAAAAAAAAAAAAAAAAAAAAAAGGAGGGGCCCGCTTCAAAGGCTGAGTTTTGCTGGTTTAGAAATAAAATGTGGCTAATGAAACCACCATTCACACATCTTTGCAGTGCTCCTCTGCCCATTCCTACATTAAATAAGGAAGCTAAGGAATGAAGGCAAATGTAACCGAGTTTGCTGTGGGCAGACTGATGGTATTAAGAGAGCATTGGGAGGCACCTGGAAGTGCAGATAAGATCAGATCAGGTCAAAGAGGGAGTCTGGCAGCCATGGTCCTGCTCCATGGAACATGGTGAGCCGCAGCCCAGCTTGCCAGGAGCAGGTGCCACTGGCCTCCCTTCAGCTCTGCACCCTGCCAGTGAGGGGCCAGCTCCTTTCCCTGGGAGACCACAGGCTGCAGAGGAGGAAAATCACAAACAAAAGTGGTTATTTCCACTTTCCTCAGTATCCCACTGTGCCCCAAGTTGCTGCTTGCTTGCTAAGCTTCAGGCAGTTTCGTTTTCTCTGTTCTGAATTTGGCAGTGTCATTTCCAAGCTGGAAGCCTGTTTCACCGCGTTTCTGGCAAACCCCTTCGGTTAGACTTGTTTCACCACATCATGATCTCTTTTTATAGCCCACATCTGCCAGGAAAGCTTTGTCATTCATCGTCTTCCTCTCTACCGTGCTCATTTTCAGCTGGGCACAAAATGTCCTTGTGTTTCTGAAGTGATGCAAAGCCTTCTGGCTCGGTGGTCGGAGCAGAAGGGATAGAGGGAGCCTAGTCCTTACACCACTGGATGTAAGTGGTGTTCAGAAGTGGCGAAGAGGAGGAAAAAGAAAGTCCTCAGCACACACAAAGTAGGCTATGGGACTTCCACTCCCCTTTCAGCTGCATCCCTTCAAGAGAGAGCTGCCCCAGGCACCTCCAAGTTTACCTGTGTCCACTCCTGGCTCATTCTGCTGGAGAGGAGATTTTCCCCAGAAGCAGTTCCACGTTTGCAACTTTCAGGGCTGCATTTTTCCTCTCTTTCCCTGTTACTCGTCTTGTTATGGATGAGAAACGTGTTGGTGTGAGCAACTGTGTTTGAACTTGGGACAGAACTGAAGCACAGCTGTATTTTGGTCACTGGGTTTGTGTAGCCACAGTGCAAGCGTACCACAAATATGTAACACTACATGTAAAGTGGTTTAATTGCTGTTCTGCTGAAAAGGTGGCATTATCCACAGCAGAATTCATGGAAACTTTGTAAGAGGCCAGAAGGGGGAACGAAAGTCCTTCTGACCATGGTTTTGCTAGAGTTTCTTAGTTGGACCATGTTTAACAAAAGGCTTTCTTGAAGCTCTTTGGAGAAAGTTGATGTGATTTTTCAGCAAGCTTGTTTGGGATGAATCCAGGATGGCTGGAAATTTGGGTATAAAATTGAGGCTTTGTGTAACATCTGCTCAAAGTCACATCATGGTTGTGGTTGCTCCTCACTTAAAGAGCTGAAACCATTTTCTAGGCACGGACCATCTCCACTTTCCAGAAACTTGGGCACAGATGGACTGAGGTCAGAATGTAATATGGGAGCAATACTTACATTCTAGTTGCTTGCTAGGGATGGATTTGGATTCCTGATTTGAGGTACCCATTTTTGACATTTTTGTAGTTGTGTGACTGTCTTGAAAGCAATGAGCAAATTCCCCTTGGCCTTGGTGGGCTCCAGAGGAGAAACCCCACTGAGATAGTGGAAAGGCAGATATGGGAGCCACCAGAGCCTGTCTCACTCCCCTCTATCTCACTTGTGCAGAGACAAATCAAAATTCAGGGACTTGTGCCACACTCTCTTCATAATGCATGTGTACAAATATTTGCATGCAGCAGCGGTTCAAAAGAGCCTGGAGATAGCATCTTAACTGTGGTGCTTTCCCAGACCATTGCTGTGCTTTGCCTTTGTGAATAAAGGCAGTAGTGTCTGCAGTCAGGAGATCTCTCATATAGATTTAATCTGGCTGTTTTCCTCCCTAGGGAGCAGAGTTGAGGATAGCGAAGTTCAAGGTAGCGTGCGTTGGAGTTTTGCAAGCAGAATAGACATGGAAATTTGAAGCCTAAATTGCACGTTCCAGCCTTCTTATGGAAATGGCAAGCGAAGAGGAAGCAGAGCCTTTGGTACTGATCATGTGCCAGTTTTTAAATGCCAGTACAGACCCAGAGAGTTTACTTCTAAACACCCCATGTGTGTATGTGCACACAGGCACCGGTGCTGGTGTGGACACACACCTACGTGTGATGTCTGTAAACAGTGCACCGCCCCTCTCTGCTTATAGATCCCATTGATGATTGCTTTATTCATCTCGTGGCAGACCCATTTAAATGAAAATACATTCCCCATTTCCTTGCTGCTATAAATTCCGTGCTATGGGGAAGTAGCAGAGTGCTCTAGCTGTACCTTCATGGAGAAATGCCCTGTTGAGGAGAGGAGTATTATACAGGGAACAATTGACAGCCCTTCACTTCAGTGGGTACATTTCTCTGTACAGCTGCATCACCACTAATGATAAATGAGTAATGTTTGATAGCTGGCTCCGTTGCCTGACAGCTACAGTTTTGGCCAGAGGGCCACGACAGGCTTTAGACTTCTGTTCAAAATGAGTTAAACATATTAGGTATTAGGAAGCTACAGAAGCCTCGAGAATGAGTGCTGAAATGAGTTATCAAGGTATGCTCCTGGGTACACAACTTGCAAAGCAGATGTCATTCTAATAATGTGTGATATAGAACATGTCTGGCCTAAACCCTGCTGGATGAAATATGAAGCCCCGTTGGTGATATTTAATACCATTTTATGAGGTGCCATCTTATAAAGACAATGCCCGCCTTATGTGGAATGCTTAAGGTATTTTGCCAAAGGCACTGGGAGGTATCTGAACTAAGTAGAATTTTTATTATTTTATAAGCCTTTACTTTGTAATATTTCTGTTTCTACATTATTGTGGTACTAGCTGCACTAACCCTTTGTCTAGTGAACTTCATGAGCGGTTTGCTGATAGATTGACTGATAGCCACGGCTGCCTGTGGATGTAAAGGCCAGTTCCTACCTAAATATATTCCTAGCAAAAAAATAGAGTAAAGTAGAAAGCAGACTTCAAAAGGAAATAAAGCTTTACAGGAGGCACTCTTGGAAAAGAGGTCCTTGAAGCTATGAGATACGGAGGTTTTGGTGTTTTCTAAGGGAGTGAGGCCTGGCAAGGTTGTGAGTTTGTGTATTACAGCTGCAACATTCATTTTGTCTTGAATTCCTATTGTAAACTTTGACTTCCTTTTGAGATTTCTGGGTCCCTTTGCCGATATCCCCAGGACATATGTCGAGTTGCTTAGTTTCGGGAAGATGATGACTGTTTTCACTGTCCAGTTCTCTCTTTATTTACATATTTTCATTTAAGGCTCCTTTTGTAGAACCAAATTGCCTCCTTGTTCAGGTCTGTTGGAAAGCAGAGGCAGAGTGAGTGCAAGTGGTTATTCTGAGCAAATTAGGTGTCTCCTCCCTGGGATGCAAAGCCCGTGCTGACAGCGCTGTGGAGTTAAAGACCCCAGTGGGGGTGATACTTACATTTCAGTGATGCTGAGTCAGTGCAAATGGGCTCCGTGCTCAGAGCCATGGCTGCTGCCGGAGGATCTGGTCCATTGCAGCAAGGGAGCAGTTTTCTTGTCTTAATCCTACATCGTTCTGCATCTCACAGTTCTTCTGGTCTTCCATGCAAAAACAGTGCCCATGACCTAGAAAGCAGCCACTTCCCAGAGCACTCACCAGGGAAGGCAGATGTGGCCCAGCTTTTGCTCAGTGGTTTGATCCAGCAGGGTGTCTCTTGCACGGCAGGCTGGGGTTCCCAGTCCTCCTGCCTCGAGGGTCTCTTGCTCAGCCATGGTCGGACTTGATGAACCTCACAGAACCAGGTCCCTGTGACTATTTCTGCTGATTTGCTTGTCTGAATAAACATCAGCACTAAAGAAATTACTCAGCTCGGTGTGCCAGTGACCACCACATAGAATTTCCAGCTAGAAAGACATCCCTGTGCTAAAATATGTGGCTGTTCTTGCTCTTAATCCTCACACTCTCCTACTGCCTCCCCGGGTAAGTGATCTCTCAATGTGTGGTAGTGCAGCCTGATGCGAGGAGGTGTTAGGTTAATTCCCTTTGATAAAACCCTACTAACTTTTTTTTGCCCTTGAAAAACTTGCTTTCCCTTCCAAATGCATCATCCTGTGAGCCCAAGGTTCACAGATATTCAGATTCATCTTCCTTTATACCATAAACATGCCAGATATATATAATCCATTTGGACACTGGCAAGTGATGACTATCAGAGGCAGAATGGGTACTGAGGGGCCCATAGTTATACAGTAACATCAGCTTGGCAGCAGCTCATCCATCGTGCTGGATGATCTGTCCATCTCCCTGCCTGTGGCTTGTAGCACATAAAATACAGAGAAGTCAGACCAAATATTCTGCGTGCGATGCTCGTCGCATCTCAGCCTGGCTCTTCTAGCCTCAGTTTTAAATGCACTCGTGGACCAACTGTCTGGTCGAGACGCTGCTTTTGAAAGAAACATGTCTTAGAAATTCCTGGAAGTCGCTGCTCAGTGTGTGACATGTCAAGTTACATCTGCTGTGTCACGAAACATCAGCGTGTTGCGAAAGACCGTAATGAAAGGTGACAAGACACGCTGTAAACAGTTTCGGTCGATGTTTTTATTTATCCCTGAGCAAATTTCATGCAATATCACGATCACGGGGAGAATTCAGCTTCTGTTCCATCACTCAGCAAAACTTTTGCCTGTGGTGCTCTGTCTCCTGACCCTGAACATTTTGGGTGTGGAGGTAGGTCAGCCTTCAAGCTGAGTGCTCTCGGGATCACTGCCCCTGCCCCAGTGCACGTGGTGGTGGGTCTGTGCTCGGCAGACCCCAGGGACCCCTGAGGGGTCAGGAGTGCTGGGGTGGCATTTCCCCCCAGCCTCAGCTGTGTCCCACCACCCACACAGGTGCTGTGTGGGGAATTCCTCCCCTGTTTCCCAGCAAACGTGTGGCCAGGCACGGGGCTCCCCGAAAGGAGCTCTGCAGGATAGCTCAGGGTTCCCACGATATGCCGGGGCCCTTTGTGGGGCTTTCTTTGCCTCTCAGAGAAAGCTCATAAACCCATTTGCAAATCCTCTGTTTGAGCTGTACAGGTGGCTCATGTTTATCAAGGTTTTCTACTTGGAGCTCATTTCCTTAAAATCTGTCCTTATGTTTGCTAAAATCCACACAGTCCCTGTTCCAAGCTGCATGAGGCTTTTAGCTCCTTTTTTTCCTCTCAGCATTTTTTGCCTATATTGTTGCAGGAGTCAAATGGGGAAATGCACAGAGCTGGGAGATTAAAGATGTAAATTTTATAAACAGAAATCAAAGGTCCTAAATCCTGAGCAAAGAAAAGCCTACATAAGTATGAACATTAAAAAACATACATAAATAGTACTTCAAGGCTGAATGTGTTAAATTATTCAACAGTTAAGTCATAAGTGTTCTTAAACTTAAGTATAAAAATGCCCTTGACAATATTTCATAGCTGTGCATTTCTTTAAAATATTTAGCATTCTCATTAAAGAGAATGACTTTATTTTATATATTAGTTACACTCCTGCTTGTTAATATGAAGGAATTTAGTAGCAAAGAGCATTCTTATGTATATAAGCCAAAGACAATTTACATATAAAGTTGGACAACTATTCACTTTTTATTTATTCCTGGATCATCTGCATCCACGCAGAGCTATATAGCATTTAAACAAATTTGTTCCTTAATGTGTAGTATTAATATCTCCTGCCCCAAAATATCATTTGCTAATGCCATCGCAGAGACAGGTTCATTCAAAGCTACATGGAAGTTCTTGCCTTTGAAAGACTTAATGAACCTTACATTTTTGGTATACTGCACAGTGTAATGCCTATTACATATTCATTGCCAGAATGGAAGATTTCCTTTAACTCTGAGCTTCCTGGTCTAGTTCACTGTAAAACATTGTCAAAAGTCACAAGAGACTTTCGCTGAAAATTGTGACTCTTGATAGCAGGATGTAATGGGGAGGTTTAGAATAGAAGAACCAGTGGTATATGGGCCCAGGGGGAATCGTTCTGACAGACAAATGGATGGATAATACAGTTTTTGACATAATGGGATGAAAAAGTTTATGCCAGAAAGAACTGAATTAAAGTTATTACTTTGAGGAAATTTTGAAGTTCTCAAGACCAGCAGTATTACCTGCGTGCGTTTCATTTTACTGCATCTCTGCATAACAGGTTTTTAAACAGGGTTGGTTCTGAATTCATTTATAAGAATCACTAACAACTTACTAACAAATATGCAATCAAAATTGTAGTTACTTTCTTGGAAGCAACCCCAGTAACATCATTTTACAGGGGATTGTTTTGGGAGCAGGATTTTTTGATCTCTCTGGTTTTTGCATGTCCTGCATCATCAGTTTGCCTCTACACTGCCTTTTGTAAGGACAGCAAAACAAAAAAGGCTATTATTCTCCATTTTCCTCTGGACTAGTAGGAGGCTATTTTGTATAAATTTCTTTTTCTCAGTGCTTTGTGAACTTTGGATCTCGCAGCCCTGAGATGCCTGAGCCATGGTGAGACACAGAAACCGGCTGATACACAAACCATTGCAAACCCAATGCTTTAGTTAATCAAGGCCATCCAAAAAAAAAAAAAAAGAAAAAAAAAAGGGACTGTACGTTTTTCTACTTGTTATTTTTAGGTGACAGCAGGGCTGGGCTGCCAGTCAGACACGTTTTTGAGGGGTGCTGTGTGCACGTGTGCACCCAAGGGTTTGACCGCAGGTCTCTGGAGAGGGGACAGTGCAGTAACAGCCGCTGCTCCCCGAAGCCTCTGCCTGAGCTGTGTTTCATTTTAGCTGGCAGGGACTAAGCCCACGGCTGAAATGCAGAAATAAGAGTGGCAGAGAGAGGCCCTCGTAATGGCAGAGATGAAAAATGTGTTAGCACGGAACAATGAAGTGATGGTAAATCTGAGATGTAGGCACCAGTCACCACTTGTACCATGCTGTTGTCAGAAGTGTGTTGAGATATCGGAGAGAGCAGGCTGAGAAAGGGAAGCTAATTATACCACATTATTCACTTCTGCTCATTAGGTGTAGTACAAAGGCCCTGCTTTTTATGTATATATTAAAGTGCTGAGGACTACAGGAATAGATAACTTCATGTTTCTTTTGTCTCTCTAGTGGGTCAGTTCAGACAGAAAAATTGTGTTTTCACAGACATCCAAATTTCCATTCTGCAGAATTAGGGATTTCCTCCTGCATCACCTCTAACAAATAGAAAAAGACAACTCCCCTCCCTCTTGACACCCAGCAAGCAAGGCTCCCGTTCCCTGTGACAATTCCTCACCCTGTGCCTGTGTGAGGGTGTGCGGGATGGTTCCTGCCTTCTCCCCTCTGCTTAGCACAGGCACCAGGGTCCATGAAAAAGCTCTTCCTGCTTAATCCCTCTTCCCCACACAGCTCCAGGGGCAATTTGACAGCCCCGAGCCTCTCTGCTGCTGACATTCATGCCCGGGTCACACTGTCCCCTCGTGCTGCCACTCGTCCCTCCGCCATCCCGAGACCACAGATACCTCTCCAGCTGAGTGCCAATGAAATGAATTCAGCTGTTCAATAAACTTTGGATGGTACATATAATACATTCTGCCTTAGATGTTTTACCTGCCTCACAATCTTCGTATTGCATTCGGATCTGTAAATGAGCCATTAGGAAAAGATGAAGGGGAAGGCAGAGGATCGGTTTATTGAAATTATTTATATATGAGAAATACCTGACTTTCAAAATTCATGGCTCTTTAATGCTCAACTCACAGAGAACACATTAAATCTAAGAAGAGAGGAACAGGTATTGCACTTCCACACTGGAGTGAATGAAATCAGATTTGGGCATTGAAACCTACCCTTCTCCACAATGAAAATTGCCTCGCTCTTCTAATTATGAGCATCACAAAAGTCGCTGCTTCAGTGAAATACCCTGCAGCTACACAAAAGGATAGACTGGAGAAGCACACATCTACCAATAAGTGGCACTGAGCATCTACTCCATTTCTCACACAGGTTGGCATATCTCTCAGTGGTCCATCTGGTAGAATTGGATGGCATTTATCAGGAAATAATCCAATTGTGGCATGCCAAAACCTGAACATGAAAAGTACTTGTGCCTAGTGTCAATCATTCACCCTGTGACAGTTCAATAAACATCCTTTCTGTGATGGTTTTCAGGAACACTGACACCCAAAATGCTGGAAACAATGCCAGAGATGGAAATGACAATGCTTCTGTGAAACATCAAAGGGGGCCGACACAACCTGGCATGGATTTTGCCAAGTGTTGCTTAGCAATACATCGTGCTTGTGGGCCACTGGCATGTCAGGATTAGCTGCGAGGGGAGCGATATTCACACCTTTGCTGAGAATGCATCCTTCCCAAATAAAGGGAAGGTGCACTTCCCAGCACCAGGCAGGGAAGTGCAGCATCAGCAGGAGCAGGGGATGCCACAGCCACAATGTACAATCCCAGGCTTCCGAAAAGCCATCTGCTCTCCCCAGTTGTCTTCCTGGGGCATGGAAAGGCGAAGTGCCTCATCCCAGAGCCACGGGGATGCGGTGCTGTCCTGCCCAGCTTGTGGGTTTGAAGGGTACAAGGAGGTCTCATGGCCTTTTTCTTCCAGAAAGGACTAAACTCGGCTACCAGCAGCTCAGCAGGCAGAATTTGACCTGGATTGGGTTGGCCTCTGGGCTTACAGGTTGGTGACAACATAGGGGAAGAAGGACTGAACCTGGACTTAGGACGTGAATGACCAATGTGACTCCCAACAAAATGTGAAATAGGGATGGTTATTTTAACAGCAAAATTGGTGGCAGCAGTAAAAGGATGCAAGGTAACAAAAGAAAAAACTTGTTCACTTCCCAAATTTCCCAAGCGAGCCCCTCTCCCCCAGTGCCTGGATGTGTCTCTGCAGCCACCCCCACCCTGCAAGGGATCCTGGAGGGCAAAAGCAGCTTTTCCAGAAGAAGGAAGCACATGCAGTGGCCAGAGGGAAAACATATTATTTGATATTGCAGGCACCACTTTGCCACTGAGGAGGAAACTGAATTGGGGGAAGTGAAATAACTTGCCTGAAGCCACCGACAGACCTGGGAACTAAACTCTGGCCTCCTTCATGTGCCAAATCCTGGAGCAGAGGCTCACGAGGTCTAACCAAATTGCCTTTTATCTGTGTGCCTGGTAAATGGGAGTGGGAGGAATGTCTGCATATCAAATCAGGGGGTTTTGTCCATCTCGAAATTCCAGGTTTTCAGAGCCAGGAACCAACTGACACCTGGAGCACATAAATTGCCTTTTTGGTGTGGTGAGCACAGACCTGCGGGTCCAAACACAGCCGTGCCCGCCGAGCCTGTCCAAACAGAGGCGCTGGGATCTGCTGTGAGTCCAGAGCCTGGGGGGAGGATGGGCCTGGGGAGGCACTTTTGGGGTGGTGCTGGTTCATCACTACCGCTGTTGGCTCAGGGCTGTCTAGTCCGTGATGGTGGTGGGGCTGAAAATTCCATGGAAAAGGGGCTTTCCAACAGAGTGCTCCAAACAGAAATCCTGAGGTATGCAGATCCTTATATATACTTATGACAGTTTTCCAGGGAGAAGTGCAAGCTAACTCCATCAGTGCCTTTGAGCCTTGACTTGTTAATTGGCATTACTTCTAATTCCCAGCTATATTTTAAGGTATGAACCTAAGGAATTTTAAAGTCATTATGTGGGTGAGGGACTGATAAAAATAAATCCTTCAGGTTTGAAAGTGGCAGAGAGGGAATAAAAGGTGTTAAGAAATCCAGGAGTTTTCAGCCAATTGGTTCAAAAAAGCATCCGGGTGGACTGCAGCTCCTAGAGAAAGGTCACTGATACTACTCTGGATACCTCTTTTTATGAACTTTATGCATCACATAAAATAAATTTAAAGCAGTTTAATTTAACAGTCTAATTAGTCATGGTTTTTTCATCTTGTCTATTTAACTATACATGGAACAAAGAGAAAGACACAGGGCCAAATTCGGAGCTGGCACAAATCGGCTCTGCAAGTCCAGGAAGCCATTCCTGCTCATCCAGAGCTGAATACAGATGCCAGTGGCCAAATTTGTCTCTGGGGGTAACACCCCTTGTGTCTGGAGACTTGAATTTGGCTTCCAGGAATTAATTCTCCACAGAGTAGATCTTTGGGTCTCAGTGTTCAGAGCCAGGCGAGCTGAAACGTGGGTTGAACACTCAGCAGAAATGGCTTAAAGACTCGGCATAGTTTGGAACAAAACTCTTCTGTGTGTTGGCTTCGCAGAGACTCCTGCACACATTTCCCTTTGCCTCAGCCAGCTTAATTCACACCCGATTTCGCTTTAAATTTCAGCGTTCATATAATCTCATGATCTCGGGCAAAGAGCAGTCACATGAGTGCACCCTCCACTGCAAAGTGTCTCTCCACTGCCTTTGATGTGGCTGCACTGGTTATGCCATTGCACAAAGTGGGCCTCGCTCTTCAGCTCACGCACAGAAACCCACAGCATTAACCAGCCCTCCATGCAGGGGCGTAAATCGATCTGCCTTTACAAAGGTGAAGTTTCTGAGCAGATTTCCAGCTCATGAAGTCTTAGGCCAGCCAAAGCCTAGACCTCCAGGTCCATGGTGGTATTTGGGAGGGTTGTGATCCCACTGCTGGCTTTCAGTAAGGGAACAAATTCTTTTTCAAATGGTCTGGATTCCAGCAGAAACCTGCCTGCCATCAGTCAAGGTGTTTGCTTTGCCACGTCCTCTTACAAGAGCATGTACCAGGGCAGGTTGCCATCTGATGCTGGCAGGCACTGGAGGGGCTTGGGAGGAGGCTGAGGTAGCTCAGCCATGTGTCACCCCAATCCCAAGGGACACAAGTCCCTTCCAAATGGCTCTTTCCATAGTTCCTGCAAGGTACCGTTTCCCCAGCCAAAAATAACTACAACAAACAACATGAGCACAATAAAGAAATTCAAACTTATCTTAAACCACCTAATAATTAACCATGTTCAATTAGTCTCCGGGGTTTTCTGTGCTGCTGTGTGGTCTCCCTGGAGGCACCACCAGCACCACAGCGGTGAGTTAATGAGTTCTGGTTGTGTCTTGTCCGCACGCTCAGCTGCCTCTCCGCGCTCTGCCTCTGGCCCGATGCTCCTAGGAAGAACACCCACTTCTGAGGACTTCTTCCCCTTTCCTGCTGGAAGCAGATGAAAGGCTGGGTCCTCCCCTGTAATGCATTTACCAGGGCTCTGGAGGGCTGTGTGAGTTCAGGGCTCAGCAAGGTGCTACCCCATGCCCCTTTGTGGGCATTATGACTGAGCTCGCCTGCTCGGTTGCAGGGTGAGGGTCCCCACATCTGTCGTACAAAGCCCAGGTCTCTCTTTAGACAATATATTTCAAGAATGTGGCTTAATTCTCTCTTTGGGGAGGTCTGTAGACATCAGTACTTCCTGCCAGATCTGGCATCTGTAGGAGCTACTCCTGTTTCTTCTGAAATTTGGTGTCACCAGACCATCAGGCCTTTTAGCCTATCTTTCTCTTCCCTTTAATTCATGTTTTGTTTGGCTTTTGCACAGCAATACACTCTTCCCAAAGTTTTTTTAAGCTCTGATTCTATTTTTTATCCCTCTTTTCTTCAGGTTCAGCCAGCACCTGTGCACACCCTGTGTGTCTCTACAAGAAATTGCATGTTCCCGTGAAATGCTGCACAATCCCAAAGGCACTGCCAGAGAGTCCCCAAAGTGAACCATGAGCGTGAAGGAAAGGGACCCTGTGGAGGTATCCAACACACTGAGCATTAGCCCAGCTTCCAAGTGCACCTCTCTGTTAGGTAATGGAAATGTTCTCTTATTTCCTGGCTATGTGAACACCTGTATGACAGGAGGAGGCCTGCATTGGCTCCTTCAGCTCTGCTCTGAGCTTCCATCTTTAGCTTTTCCATTTCCTTATTGTACCTGGATTTTTTTCTCCACGATACCACTGGGATTAGCCCCAGCACTGACTTGTGCACCATTGCTGGACTTGTTGCCACAAACCCTCTTTTTCCTCTGGGGGCTGTGTCTTCCCATACCCAGAGGCACCAGCAGTGGTGCCAGGAGGGCCCCGTGCCAGCACTGTTGCTGCTGCTGCCAGCATTTTCCTTTCCCCACTCTCCACGTCCCCTCTTATGTGCCATTTCCCACAGTGGACAGTTTACTGCACCATTTTCTGCAGACTCCCAATTTCACTGCCTCGTGCTGTCCTGGCTGGGGGCTGTTTCCTTGCAGTACTTTGCATGAAGCTTCTCACAGTGCTGCTTTCCAGGAATTCTGTTCTGGACACGATGAATTCCTCTGCGTGGCAAATTTTAATTGTTTTATCAAGGATTTTTTTTTTCCCTGAGTTTTCCAATCTCTTTCCCTGGTGTTTTTGCCTCAAATCCCAGCCATAATATGTTCCTTCTAATAAGGGATTCCAACCTGACAGTTGCATGATTGGCACTGCCACCACACATTACAAAATCTGGAGTTTGCACCGTGTTAACTTTTTCCATGGAAAAATACGACACTGGCATATGGCATCTCTCAAAGAGAGTGGAGGCTGAGAGTGGGAGGCCAAGAGAGTGGAGGGTAAGAGATCTGGAGGCCAGTTATGGGAGCTGAGAGAAGAGAGGCCAGGATTGGGAAGCCCAAAGAATGGAGGCTGAAGGACATCATAATCTGCTCCCCAGCCATCCTCTTGCTGTTTTTTTCCCTACATTTCCTCAGTTTCCCACTCAGCTGGCAGCTGACCTGCACTTGTGTGTGACCCCCCCACACCTGAGGTGAGGGCAGGAGGTGCCTCAGCCTGCTCACTGCAGCTCCAGACTCCGAGCAGGCCTCTTGGCTCTGAGAGGATCATGACCCCTGAGTTGTGTCTAATCAGGCAGCATCTGAGATTAATTGTGAGGGCTTTCCTCTACCCACCCACAGAGATAAATGCAGAGGAGCCAATTTGGTAATTGCCTTGAATCCTGGTGTGCTTCTGAGTTGTTCTTGGGCCAGGAGAAGGCTGGATAAGGGAATGTTTGCAGAGACATGAATGGAGCACTTGCTGTGGCCCCAGCTCATAAAGATACCAGGGTGTCTTTAATGGGGCAGAGCCAGGGATGTCATAGGTGAGCACCATGATGCTGTAAATAAGAAAATCCCCTGCCTTGGCTTTGCTTAGACTCTCTCTTGCTTTCAAACAGCTCTGGAACCTGCTGCTGAGGTTTCCCACATCTCTCTTTGAACCAGAAAGAAGGGGCAGCCATTTTGACCATCCCCATTGGACTGGCTGTGCCTCAGAAGTGATACTGTGATGAGGACTCAGCTGACAATGCCATCACCCAAAGGTGAGGTGCTCTTGCTTTTGGGTAACCTACACCTTTGCCAGGATGGTGTGGGACAGATGTTGCTGTGTCATCCAAGATGCTGGGGGTGTAAAGACGAATAAAAGATGGGGTGGGAGCAGATTGGTGCTTTACTGACTGTGGGTAGGTAGAGAAGGGAAAAGCAGCCTTGGCACCTGTTAGTGGCCATTAAAATCTCCCATGTTCTGCTAATCTGTGCTCATAAAAAGGCCATCTGCTAATGCTCAAAGGTCATTAAGTTACCAGCCCTGTTTACTCCTCCCGGGCTGCTGGGCCAAGCCTTTCTCAGAAAAGAGGGCTTAAATGGTTATTATGGTGGCGCCTGCTCATGCTGCCGGGTGGTTAAGGGTCTGTCAGCATTTTCATTACAAACCCAGACTTTCAGGGCTTTTTCAACTTGGCCATTAAAGCATTTGCTTCTCACTGCCTGGCTGCGCTTTGGGGAGGGAAGTTTCGCACTGGATTTGTTTGTGATGGAACTGCTTATTGTCTTTGTGTTTTCCTTATGAGAAACAAAGGAAAAGCATAGGGAACAGAAGCCCACTTTGTGTGCAGCTCTAGGGGCTGTGCTGGGTGTTGGTTTTGGGGTTACAGGGGTCAGCAGTATGGTCTGCCCATATAAATGACACTGTCCCCAAGCAGGCAGCGTTGGTGTCTCACACAGACCCAACACTACAGGTGGTTTAGGGAAGAAGCTGAGGCCTGGACTCTGAGTTGCCTTGATTTCATAGGTTTCAGTCAAACCTTTAAGGTTACATTAACATAGTTTTCTTGTGGTTAAATGGAACTATCAAAAACTTCGATAATTCTTTTTTCCTTCTGAGACTTCCCAGCGATAAAATAAGACATAGCTGCTCAAGTTTTTATCCTTCATTTCTGATAATGATGGTGTCTGTCTCATAAAAACCTGCCTTTTATCTTCCCCAATTAGCTGAGTTGCTGCACCCTTGTGCTGGGAAGTTCTGAGTGCACAGTCAAAGCATCCCCTCCCCAGCTCCATGGGGCCAGGCTGTCCACAGCACCCACCCTCCCCTCCCTGCTCCCATCGGCACCAGTTTAATCTTTTGCTTTCTGCATAGCATAAAGAAGAAACCTGGGTCAATGAATAATGAAAGCTCATTCAAACCTGGACTCTTAGAGTTTGGTCTCTGCTGCCTTTTATTTTAAGTGGAACTTATTGCACAGATCTCTTAATTTTCTTTTCTTTTTTTTTTTTTTTTTTCTGGTTAATGCATTCAGGCTTTCCCTTGTGGATTTCGTCAGGTTTTTCATCCAGGATTTAGGGGAAGATCACACTGATTGTGTGATCCACTTTTTCTTAGATTGTTTTTATTTCTTTTCTGACTGAGCTCTGAGGCCAGCTGGGGACAGGAGGGTGCTGTGCTGGCCACTGTGTGTAAATAAGGAATACAGATCTCCTTGGAGAGCTAAGAGTCAGGAATGGATATGAAAAACAGGGAAGGATATATCTCGGGGTTTTTAAGCAGTCTTTCCAAACCATGTTGCTGAACTTAAAAAAATAAAAAACAAAAAAATCCCTAAGTGTTTCTAACTCAGCAGAGATGTTTTTGCCAGAACCTTCTTCTCACCAGCCAGTCCTTCTTAAATCTGTAGCAACCCAACAGGTAGTTAAAATAGTCCCAACTAATTGCAACCAGGGCTGCTGGCTTCTTCTGAGCTATTGTTCTGATTAGGCACCACGGCCAACATCTTCAGGAGGTATATGGGCAAAGTAGTCAGTGTAAGAACTCAAAACAAGAACAACTACAGGCCTGGAGTTTTTTAAATTTGTTATTAAACTGCTGTAAAAGCAGGCCCTGTGCCTCTGCTGCAGACATGTCTGCCATGGGCTGGCTCATCTCTTGGTCCAACTCAGTGTTGCTCCATTGACTTAATGAGAAAAATGGATTAAAGTGTTACAAGTTCAAGGTTTAATTCAGATTTTCTTGAAGCACAGAAGTGATAAAATTTCTAAAACTTCACACCAACATTCTAACATCAGCTTTTCCTGGAAAGTTCTTTTTTAAAAATGCAGCCAAGCTTGGGAGTCCCTGGGACAGGAGACTATGGGAGAAATTATCTTGTGATAGACACAGTAAGGTATTTGGAAAGGCAATGGTGCAGTGAGCAGCCATCCATCCTCAACACCAGAGTGGTGAAAATGCCATTTTCCTTCCCCCCTCGATCCCTCTGTTTGAACCAAGTACTAAAAAAGGTGTTTCATATTTTTGCAGTAGTCTGTACTTAAAATATTTTGGTTCCTTATGAGTAGTGACAGAGTCTGTTTTGGTGGTACACATGAAAACAAACAAGGAAAGAGACAGAAAGCACAGGCAAATCCTTGGATGTCGTGTTTTGCTGAGGCTATAAAGTGGAGGAGGCAGAGATTTGTTGGGATTCTTGCTCAGCACACACAGAGCCAAATTATTGGTGAGTTTTGGAGTTGAGGGAATAAAATATTTTGCCCAGGGAAGGGTGAGGGATTTCACTTTGTAGATATGCCTCTATTTTACTGGGTATATTTATTTGTCTGTCTCTTGCTTAGGAGTGTTGGGTAGGTCTGCTCCATAGGATTAAATCATATCCCAAACCATCCTGGCTTTGTGACAGTACAAACATTATTGGATTTAGTTCCCTTCTGCTTATCCACCTCCCGTCCTCCAAGATCTCCATTATTATTATAATAATACCCACAAAACTCCTGCTCTGAGATCAGAGGGGTTTTCAAGTGCCAAAGCAATCAACAAAACATACCTGGTCCTTTTAATCCCCTTTAATCCCATCTTGTGGGACTATCCCAATAAATGATCATGTATCCAAAAATTCTTTCCCTGTAATGACATTTGAGTTTTAGCTCACAGTTTTCATGAAATTGTCTCATATATGAGAGAAGATGTACTGGGGCTTTCTTATGCCATCAATAAAACAAAAGTTTGCGTTGAAAAATTATCTTATGGAATAAAATAGAATAACAAAAATCCATCATTATCTATGTTTCAGAAAAGGATGGTGTTTTGTTTAGCATTTTAGTTAGAAATGATATATGGCTACATCATAAAACACTTATATTAAAAAGATCTTCTCACCCTGAATTCAAAATATATATTGTACTCTCTTATCATCCAGTCATTTCAGAGTGAAAGTTAAAAATGCCCATCCTGTGGTATTAGTCACTGGTATTGTATCTTATAGCTGATGTATCTGTCTAATACTTTTACTTAAAGGGGCTTTTACTTGGGGCTCATGAGAGCAGACATTTATTTTGTTATTGAAATGGTGATGCCATGGGGTAGTGGGTTTGTATTCTTTTGCCAAGGCTTCGTCTGCCCTTTCTGTTGGTGGTTTTTTGGGGTGGTTTTTTTGGCGCATATGTTGAAACCCACTCAATTTTAAAGAAAATCAAGTGTTAGCAGAATAAAGGGTGGCCCATGCCATGGTTCAAAGTCTTGGGGGCGTGAGCTGTCCAGGAATTTTCACAAAAATCCCTGTATTGGGGGCAGGCAGTATGACAAAAAGCAGGACTCTGCAGCATCATGGTTTGATGTTTTAGAGATGAAAAGTTTCTCCTGCCTGAGGCATAAATTTTGGTTTGAATGAGAGAGTCTAACCCTAAGGCGAAGATGCTGGCACCCAGATTCCTGTTACTGGTTTGAACCACACAGAGCAGAGTCTTATAACTGACTTCATCTTGTCCTAAGCGAACACCCTCACCACTAAAAAGTGAATATTTTCAGGAAAAAAAAAAAAGGAAACGGGAGTTATTTTCTGGTGGCAGGTTGTTTGGTTTGTTTCACTTGGGTATTTCTCTTGAGGAACGTGGATCCATGCAGAACATCAGCTTCTCTGAAAACCCAAAGTGTTACAAGGATGGGGACAGAAAACCCTTTCCTGTACATTTGATAATAAATTGTCTCAAGTCGTAGGAGAGAGCGAGGCAGAACTGGATTAAGTCAGGCTGGTCACTTTTGTGGGAAAGCAAACACTGGGAAATCTGCAGAGTTACTGTGCTGGACAGCCCTCGCTGGCCTGCAGAACAATTTACTGAGGGGGTGGTTAAATGGCACAGATTAAGCTCATTAATGGTTCAGATATTTGCTTGGTTTACACAATGCTGTCCAGCAAATTATATTGATGCTTGACAGAATTATTGTCATTATTTATTTTGTTGTAAGCCAGATTTATAGTTATTTGTAGCTTTTGTAAGACTAAACATAAGAAACATTAATAGCTTTACTAATTATATCACTGCTTTAGAGATATAGATAGTGATAAAAATGCCAAGTAAAGTGAGCTAGTAAAACATTTTAAAGAGAATTTTAAAGTGAGCTACTGATTGATGATCCCTTGGGTCAGTCTTAAGTTTTGAATGTGAGAGTGGCTCTTCCCACCAGGGCACGAGGGCCTTTTGCCTCCATCAGCTCTTAGAGCAGAGATGAGGAAGAGCAAGACTCACATTGAGCGACTGATTATTAAATCAGATTGCATAATCTGAAAAATATTGAAATCCTATAATAGCCTAAACTGAGGCTGAACTTACTAAACACAACAGGGTTGTTTGTTTGGTTTTTTCACCTTTACCTTGTCCTCAACACCTCCTGCCTCCTGGATGGGTTATCTGCACATCTTTGTTGCTCACATGCTGAAATTGCAACCTCTCTAGAGCAGGAGCTGCCTCCTCCCTCTCTCTCATTGCAAAAATGAACAGGCCCTAGAACAGCTCTGATGGGGAATTCAGGGTCCTAACAAAAATATGAAGAATAATTTCACGGCTGTTAAAAAAGAAAATCTTTAACAGGTTCACAAAGTCTATAGAAAGCTATATACAAAATAAAAAAATAAAGGTGTGTTTTTATACAGCTGTCAAATGAAAAATCTGTTTTCCTAACTATTGATCCTGCTTTTGCTGTGAGCACCCTTTTAAGCAGGGAGATAATGAGTGAGAAAAGAGTTAATAAATATTCAGCCACTACTGCAAGCATGAATAGAAATCCATCATCAGTTTAAGTACTGGATGGGCTCTAGATGATAATCCAAGCCTGTTTGACCACGGTCAGTGCCACTGGGAAGAAACCTGCAGGGCCCTGGGAGCTGTGATCCTTAGGGAAGAGTGTGGCTCCCTGCTTTCCTCCCGTGTGCAGCACTGCAAAGCCCCCAGTTTTGTTTTTCTCTGGGTATAGTAATGACCTGGTTGAAACTCCCTTGAAGCCATCAGGAAAACTCACAGTCTCTAATGGCCTTTGGATCAGGATTGTGGCAGTGTTTTCTTGGAGTGAGAGGCCAGTGGGAATTTTCTCCCAGGTGGGGGAAAAACCCAATTTTCTTTTTCTTCCCCCGACCCTCCCTGCTTTGCAATATCTGATTAATTGGTCTTCCTTACACACTTGTGATTAGTGCATTGTGGATGTGCCCAGGAGGAGAAAGTTGGGCCCCACCTCATCCATGGTGAAATCCCATTGCTGTTTGATGGGATGAGCGTAAGGACGGCAGATAATGGGCAAAGATTTAGAGCAGACCATGATGGGCTTGTAAAGAAGACAGGGAATGTGATCCTGAACCCACTGAAATCCTCAAAGTTGGGGCTGCCTCCTTGCAGTGTGGCAACAGGTCAAGGAAGTGACAGTGGGGCTTTAAATCCTCATTGGGAAATCAGGATGAGGCATCACCACTGAGGCTGGGAGAGCTGGAAAGGTTTGGCACTGGCACCCCAATGCTCACCCACCCTGTGTCAGAGTCTTGGCCATGCAGAGCAACTCAGAAACCTCATAGGAGCAGGCTTTGGCTGAAGATTCCTGGGGTTTCTTTCTAGGCATGCTGTAAATATCACAGGGGCTGTTCTCCCTTTGATCCCAAACTAGAGATGAAAGGAACAATTCACACACATTTTTGAACCATAAAAAACATGTGGCTTGACATTGGTTCCAGAAACAGGTCAAGATGTCAGATAATCTTATTTTTTTCCTGAAGTATTTGAACTGTCTCTTCTCACCATGTTAAGAAGCTGTGCCATAGCCTTAGAATATAAACAAATGAGTGTGCTGTGGGATTTAATTCTCAAAACATGGGTGAGAGGAAAAGTCTGTTTGACTTTGGTTAGCAGAACTTTCTACTTAATACTGAAATGAAACCCTGCTCCCTGATTTCCTTCTTTAATATAATCATTGTTCAATTTTTGTGGGTTGTCATTATGCAGGAAAAGCTTCACACGTGTTCTTCTAGCTTGGAAAATGACAAGATAACAAATGCTTTTACTGAATAGTCCTACTCATTATTGCTGTGTATCCTACTTTTATGAGCATGTTTTGGACCATTGCTCTCCACCTGTGCTCAGGTTCAAGGGCTTCTTTCACTTCTACTCTGCTTCCCAAGATACCTGCAAGTTGAGGATGTATTTTAAACTCCACAGAGGCCCCAAATCTGGTCAGCCATCCTAAAAAGATGACATCCACCAGTCTGTGCACAGTTTACAGGTAAAATCAAAAATTATATTTGCCCTCTGATGATCCTCAAATGAAATTATGAAAAAATTAGGTGGGCTGAAGTGGTTTTATGGTTGCCAAGGACTACTAGTCCTGAAGTTCCAGAAGGGTAGTGACTGTCTGTATTGATGAAGAATACAGCCACATTTAACTGTCTTGCACCAATAAGGATAAAGGTTTGGCAGTTGACTGAGGTTATGTCAGGACTAGTCAAATAATGTCAGTATTTTTCACCTCCCTGCTTTTTCCCCAAAAAAGGGGGATGTAGCATCTTTAATTAAATGTTATATGAATACATTCCAGATAGACCCAAACACAGGGCAACTGTGTTTCAGAAATGCTGTTTCTAGATTTAAAATGTATTTGAAATGTAATTTAAGAAAAAAGATAATGGAAAAAAAAAACCCCTAAAATAACTCGAAACAAGCCAGAATATAGTAGCTCATCATTACGCTAATATATCAAACAATATGAGCTTAGCTTAATTATCCCCTTTGAGAGTTGAGAAAACTAAGCACAACCTTCAATTTACAGCTGTTTGGTGCCGGGAACCTGAATTATTATTTGAGAAGAAGGGGGGAAAAAAAAAGTTTATTTATTGTGACCTACACTCAGTTTTTATTCATCATGGAAAATCTGTATATTCACAAATGAGGGCTATTCATCTGCAGACTGCAGCATTCTTCAGCTGTCCGGGGCTGCATCAGCCGCACTTCTTCAGCTTTTGTGTTCATCTCGAAGCCTCTTCATCCAAATTGTTCATCATCTTGATGGCGGAGCTTTATCTTGCTCTAGTGCAGCTGCATTCCCCTTATCCAAAGTGCCGAGAGATACAAGGGAGAGAACGAGAGGCAGAATAGAAAAGAGAAAAAGCAATGGCCAGTGCTCATATGAGGATAATTTGTAGTTTCTCAATAATAATAAAAAAATAAAAAAAAAAAAAAAAAAAAAAAAAAAAAAAGGAGGACAGGCTAATTACTGGCTTAACTAGGGCAGCCTGTGGATCCTCATGTCAAAAGGACTAGCGTAATTATTTGCCATCAAAGCACATTCATATTGTGGTACAAAAGAAGGGCCTTTTGCAAATGGATCTCACTAATAAACAGGGCTGAGAGGAGCATTATGTGTCTCCCTGGATGCAAGCGCATTAACACAGTGACATGGAGCATAACTCTCAGCCTGCAGAGGGGGGGTGGAGAGGAAGAATGATAATTATCCCCCCTCCCCAGCTTTCCTCTCCTTTTCCTTTGTGTTGGGCTAGCAAGCCGAACGCGACCCGCTGGAAGGCCCAAGGCAGGCTATTAGTGACCTCTGAGCATTGACAAGGTGGCTACACTCTTAAAAGCCCAGCTCTCCATGTCAGGAGGGTCGCAGGAGCCCGGGAGAGGAGCTTTAAATGGTCCAGCAAACACTTCAACCTTAGAGACACCTGGAAGGTCATGACCAGTTTAATGTAGATGAATCTGGTGTGAAGAGGGCTCTTTTGAATCCACGGACAAAAGTTTTTAGTTGGTTTTTTTTTTCTTTTTCTTGGGTGGTTTTTTTTTTCTCCTACATTGTTTTTCACAGATCTTAGCATAAGGGATGCTGGAGAAAGAGACTTGATTCTGGAGACCACTCCTGCACTCGCTCAGCAGATGTGGTGCCAGGCGGCCTCCAAGGCTGCGGCTTTCCACGAGGAAAAGTAAACACATTTGGAAAGAAAGAGAAGGGACTTGGATGCACCTTCCAGGCATGTCTGGAAGCACTGGTGTGCTAATGCATTTCAAACTCAGATATATTGCCAAACACGTGTGTGTATCTGTAGGTTTATGTGTTGTATGCAAAGGGGACTGTTTGTTTCTGAGCTTTTTTACTATTCCATTACATCAGGCTACTCCCCACCAGTGCCCACTGGCAGCCCCCATTCCTTGCTTGCCAGCCATGGAGTTTATCTGTTGGGATGGTGTCTGAGTGAGCTCATTGCTTGTGATGGATTAAAGGGAGAGCTGCTGGGAAATGATCAGCGCCACAGTTTGGTCTTCCCAATCTCCTCCCTCAGAGCTGTACAACCTCAGCACTCAGGGATATGAGCTGCCTTTGGCTGTTCTGATTTTCTCCAGAAAATCCCTTCTGCTCCTTCTCCATCCTTTCATGGAGAGGAGGCTGCAGTAGGGGCAGTCTGTGAATAATGGGGATGAGCCACCCACCCCCAGTGCTCCCTTGCTCTGGGGGAACTCAGAGGTTTACAATATTGGTTTTACTTTGTTTTCAGAAAAAAACCTTCTTTCAGTGCTCATGTCCCACCTTCTTTCAATAATTGGTTTCTATGCTGTGAAACAGCTCTGCTGGCCATCAGCACAGTAAACTGGGATAGTCCTTTCTTGTGACAGCCTTGCCTGACAGCAGAGAACACAGCCAGTGCAGCTGGCAAGAGGGAAGGTGTCGGTCCGAGTCAGGAGTGCATGGCACACGGTGACATGAATCCGGGCGTGCAGCCACATGTGACTGGGATAAAAGGATTTTGAAGCCCGACTCGTCCGTGTGACAAAGCGCTGAAAGCCAAAGTTGTTTCTTTTCCAGCACTCTTCTAGGTCACATCTAGGTCAGGTTACAGAGAGGAGCCCCTTTTCCTTGTCACAGCACTTGGGGACATCTCTATCTGTGTCACCTCGATGGGCAGGAGGAGCCCAGGCCTGCACACACCTGTAAGCTCTGCTCATCCCAGGAACAGCTCATGGAGCCACTGGGCTTAGGATCAGAGTTGCCAGATTGTCAGCCTAACACACCCAGCTGTGAATCACATTTGGAAAAAATGAGAAAATGAGGTGGCTTTAAAGTTTGTGGAATTAAACTGGCTGCAGATCTTTTGCTGTTTCTTTTTCTTCTTCTCTCTCTTTTTTTATTTTTTTCTCCCCCTAGCCTTCTTGCACGGTAACTTTAGAAAGGAATTGGATGCTTTCTCCATACTTTCCTTCGCAAGGAAAAAGAGTAGTTAACATGGGCTTGAAGGAAGAGAAAATAACCCAAGAGGAGGCTCTTCAGTGGAGAACACAGAAACCTGATGCAGCTCCTATGAAACAGCAAACATTGATAATACAGGAGTACAGGCACACTCCCACCCAGGCAGGCCTTGGGCCCTGGGCAGGGCTTCTAGGACATGACCAATACCTGTGGCATAAAAAATTCCAACTTTTCACCCATCCAGGAGCTGTACAACCCCTCATTCCTAGCATGGAGTGCTGGAGGGATGGAGACCCACTGAAGCAGTTGGTAGCAGCAGCCCACCACCCAGGAGACACAGAACTGCTTGTTCTCCTACATTTCCTTGTCTCTGTAGCCCTACAATGTTTTTTCCTTTTCCCCCTATTCCCCTGGATGTTAGAAAATTCTGCATACAGCAGATTTTGCCTTTGGTTTATAGGAAATTGTAAACAGGGACTCAGCAGCAGATTTGGATCTGAGGTATGGATATTCTGGAGTATAAAGAACATAATTCATACCATTTTAAAATAAATATCTCTAGGATAAGGATTAGAAAAGTTACCTTTATAAAGTTGGGAGAGTGAGGTTTTTTTGTATTTTTAAATGAATCCAGGTAAACTTTCCTGGCTTAGTTTTATCCAGCCATGCCAAGGACCAAGTGCTGATATTAGCAATAAAGACAATGTTATTAGTAGCATTACATCAATGTAAAGAAGGTTATAGAGTTAGCATTTGTTTAAAAAAATCTGTTAATGGTGACTTTTTGCCATTAACTCACTCTTTTGCAGTGTTTTATGCAGTGTTTATGAACCTGGGTATGTATTTCTAGTGTTGCCAAGAATAATCAAAGACAAATACAGCAGTCGCAGGTTTTCTTTCCTGATGAAATCCTACTGCAGCTTCTAAACCCAGAGCTGGCCTCCAGTAAGGGACTGTGTCCTCCTGGAGTCAAAGTGAGCTGCTTGAACTTACCACATTATGCTTTCAAGGTTGCTTGTCTAAAGTGACTTAATTTGTACTGCAGGAGTAGCCTTGTGCCCACAAACACGCCAAGAGCCGCAGCGAGCCAGGGCAGCAGGGTTATTACTAATTTTTTATTAAAATCCCTTAGGCGCACACAGAAGGCCCAAAAGCAGCTTTAATAATAGACAACATACAGCACATTTTTCTTGTATTGCCCTGTAATCAAATCTAAAGCTTCTGTTCACTTTCTTTGTTTTACCTAGAGGACCAGCTTCCAATTTAGTTGTGGCCTGCACTAAACTGATTTTTCATTGTAATTAATGCCTACTTTGGCCTCAGCCACTTACACAACTTTCCATTAGAGGTTTGCAGCCATCCACAGAGAATTTCACCAAGTTACCCTCCCGATCCTGCTACACTTGCAATTTTTGTCCAACTGCCTCTTTATTATTATTTTGCAAAGAATGTTTAAATTACTGGGCCAAATAGGTTTCTTTTTTCCTTTTATTTTCCTCTTTTTTGTCCACCCCCCCCTTTTTCTTCCCCCCTGCCTGCTGCACCTATTAAAGTGGTTGGGCAGGAGTCCAACTGGAAGGAAAGCCTTTAAGTGATTTCAGAAAGGGCTAGTGGAACTTATTTAGGCCTGGGGTCTGCTGTGGTTAATTTTCAGTCTGTGTTTTGTGCTGTCCATTTCCTCTGAAATACTACCTGGGGTTTAAGGTTCCTCAGCACAGGATGTTAATAGGCCTCTGCAAACATTCAAAAGGCAGCTTTCCCACCACTAACCTTAAAAAGATTGTGGCACCGGGCCCAGGGTCAGATTGAATAGATGAAAAAGTATATGCTGTGCTTTTGCTTGCTCCTTGGACCTTTCCCTGTTGGCTTGCCTGACATTTTCAGTGACTTTTCTTAGTACCTTATTTTCAGCGTGCTTCCTAGAAAATTCTGCTTATTACCTTCTCCTATCCCCCAACAGCATTGCTAACTCGGGCAGCACAACAATTTGTAGCCATACCTTGTTGTCCTCTTGGATTTTTCCCTTGCTGCTTCTTCTCCTGGCCCTGAGGGACCAGCCAGGCCCCTCGGTGTGTCCTCCACACCCCATCACCCAGGGGTACTCCCTGGGATGCTCCCCGTGGATCTCTGGTGCGCCTCTCCCAAGGAGAGCAGCTCTGCTGCGAGGCTAAAGCAGAGCTAATGATCAATTATGTGCATCTCTGCTACCCTGGCTCTCCTCCCTGGAGCAAGAAGTGCAGCCGTGGGAGCTGCGGGGTAGGCGTGTGGGTTTTTGGGCACTGGAGTCACACATTTCCCAATGTCTGGGTTCCAGGACCAACAGTGCCTTGCTGTGGCGCTGTTCCAAAGGAGCTGAAGGGTGCTGAGTCTGTGTGCACCCTCCTACACGCTTTAACACATACCCTCACCTCTCTTCTAACTGCACCTGAGAAATCAGACAACCCCAAAAGGTGCCTGGTGTCCCCTGGTCTGAGCTGGCAGATTTGTTAGCTGTGCTGGCTGAATGTTCTGGCCTGATGGGCTCCATGCTCAGGGGCCACTTCTGCTGGTCTTCTTTATGTGGGTGCAGCTCCTTTTAGGAAGGCAATGGGATGAATTTAACTGCATTTGATTTATGGGCTCACTTGGGTGCCATAGGTGGGTTTTTAGAAATGTGTCCTGTTTGACCTCCTGGGACTGAGGAGGAGAGGTGGGTGGGTACTTGGGATCCCACAGGTCTGCTCTGTGTTGTAACTGTACCAGATGTCCCCATCTCAATGTGACAGGAATAATATGCAGGTATTTATTAATTTTTTTTTCCAGAATAGTGGTAGCTCTTCCTTAATCGACAGGGGAACTGAAGTGGTGTTTGAGAAGAGTATGTGGAGAAGTTCTAGGTGACGGCCACAAGCTAGGCCTTGAATCCCAAACAATGGACTTGCATCCCTACCCAAGCCAGCTGCCCTTGTGGCTTTTGACTGGTTCACAGCTAGGCTCATTTGCAAGCTCAGTCCTTTCTGGCAGCGCTGGACCCAGAAGTGTTTCTGGTGAAGCAGAATGAGAAGGGAAATCAGACCAGTGGGAAGACAGAGTAGGATGTGCTCTGTGTGAGCTGGTGTTGGGAAGTATGGATTCACTGAATCCGGGATAAGTGTAGCCCACGCTCTGTTGTAAGGATCTGCCCCTTTGCACCCCATGGCACAACTTCCAGGGACATTTCCTCCAGGAGTGACCTGCAGCACTGTGCCCCTCTGCAAGTACAGTGGCTGCAAATCCCTCTCTGTCCATGTGCTGCGTGTGCACCCCCGCAGAGAAGCAACTGATATTGGTCTAAACACATTTGTGTCTCTGCCTGACATTTGCTCTGTTAAAAGGTCAGGCTTCTGCAGCAGAGACAGGAGCCGTCTTCCTCATTATCACGTATTACTGCCAATTTCCATTTCCACTTCCAAAGTTTCCAGTGATTTTCGCTGCTGCAGTGGCTGGGGCAGCCCAGCACAAAGTGCTGTGTGCCAGCCTGGAAGCTCTGCCCTGGATCATGCCAGCGATGCTCAGGGAGAGAATCAATGACCATTAGGGGAAAATTTGTGGAAACCTGGTGAATTTCTTGCTGCAGAAAGTTCCTTGCTTCCAGTGACAAGTTGGGAAAATATGTGACAAATTTACCTTAGAGATGCAAGTCTGTGGGAAGAAAGGGCCATTCTACAAAGAGCCATTCATATTTTTCAGTCTTCCCATAGAAGTGCTGCTCTCAGTTTCTCCATAATCTCTGATATTTCCTAATATCAGAGCACAGTGCTGGCAGAGGCAGAACCTGAGGCTAAGCTTCAGTCTGTGTTCTTGCTCAGAGGAAGTGGATTCTGGGATCTCTTTGGCTTTTGAACCTCTAGAGGCCAAACTCAAGCAAAGGAGAGGGGGAAGAGAAAGTTGTATTTTTCTTGTTAAACAAAGGTCTTGCTGATGGGAAGACACAGGTGCCAAAATAAAAGTGTGTGTGCCACTGGAGTTGGGCAGGCTCTTAGGGAGCTCACTGGGGAGGGTTGGTTGCTCTCTGCTTTCCATACCACCATCCTTCCCACCAACCTCAGGTGCAGTTATATGGATCTTCACATCTAAAACGGATTCCAAATGTCCGTGGGGTAACAACACTGGTGTGGAGAGAGCACATATTGTTCTTGCTTTTTGCATTCATCTGGTTATGTCCAACAAAGAGCCTCAGGAAAAGCATTTCCTTGATTGCTGGGAGAGGGATGAGCATCTTGCACTGCACTGCACTGCTCCAAGTCCCAGGTGCAGCATGGATGGCCACTGGCTGACATTCCCGATTTTTCCACTGACTGTCAGCGTGCTGTGAGGTGGCCACTCAGCAATGGCGTTGGGAGAGGGGATGATAAACTGCTGATTTAGTAATGGAAGAGCTGGAGGAGAGGAAGTGCCTTACTTACTTTGGCCTCAGATATGGGTGAGACCTGGGGAGCCTTTTACAACAACAAAGTCGAAAGACCAAATGCCTCACAGCATAGTTTTAATGTAGGTTTGGTTCTTTTTCTCCCAATAACAACCATAGAGAAAATATACTTTGCAAGCAAAATATTGTTTTCACTTTCTTCCCCTTCATCTTCCTCCTTCATGTGGTGGTGGCAGACCACAGAGCCGTAGTCAGGGAAGGCAAAGTCCATGCTAGTATCTGCTCTGAAGATATTCAGATACTACAGATGATGGTGTAGTCATTTTTCTGAGAGTGATGCACCTCTCTGCTCACCTCTGTAATTCAGGTGGGTCCCCACTGGAGAAGGATTCTCATTAGGATGGGCTGCCACTGAAGCAGGATGAGTCTGCAGGGTGTTTTAGCCACATTCCTACACTAATTACCCCTAATTCTTCCCTCTCTACCAGATCTGGAGCAAGAGAAACACCTGACCAGGAAAAAGTATTTCACATAATTTCCTTGCTCTTGCATTTTTGTCTTATGGAAAACATTATTTGGTCTATTTTTTTAAAGTGCTTGGAGTGTCCCTTTCCCTTGTGCCAGTTTATTTATGCAAATTCAGTAAAGCAAAAGGGCTGCATTTGAATTCATTGCCATTGAAGCTGTGACTGAGGACAGTTGCAATATAACAAGATGAGGATGACCTCCTTTTATCTGCTCTTGCTGCTATGGAAAGTTAGTGCTGGCTTAAACCCTGGCTGCCATTAATGAAAAATTCCACTATTTTTATTAAATTTCAGAATCATCTCAGCTAGCATGAAAAACAATGATATTGGATTTTTTTTTAAAATTAACAATGTATGTAACACAGTGAAAAAAGCTGACATTTACTTAGTGCCTGGGAGCAAAGAGACTGCGAGGCGGGCGGCGAGCTCTCCTTCATCCTGCAGCCTGGGAATGCGGGCTGGAGACGTGGGGAGAGGTGGCTTGGGGTGGATCACACAGCCAGGATGAAAGCCAAGAAACACCACCACTATTGCTACCTTTCTGCAGCAGGAGAACGTCAGGGCTTGTAGGGGAAGGAAAAAAAAAAAAGATTTATTTTAGCAGCTGGCCTGGATGTCTGCCAAAGTGAGAGGGAACTCAGAAGTGAAGCTGGGGATCGTGGGTCAAGGATGCAGGAGGTGTGAGCTGGGGCTGGACAGTCACCAGCTCTGATCTGTGCCATGATCAGGCTGGGAAGGGACCTTGAACCCCCCTCAGATGTCGAGGGACATTCACTGTCCAACCCATGTGCACCATCCCCACTCCTTACAGAGCGAGGAGCCAGCCAGCGAGGGGAGCTGATGTTACTCTAACTTGACTTCAGATTTTTAAGGCATGTTTATTTATGGTTTAAAATTACAGAGTTAGCATTTTACCTTGGGTTCATTTTAAAATTCACTCTCTTTAGGAAGTTTCTACTGCAATCAGCAGGATCCCTTAGAAAAGTAAAAGCAGGGGATTGGTCCATACCTGTTTGCAGGCATTGCAGAGGGCACAGTGTCAGTAGAGACCAGCCTATCCTAGGCTGGAAATGTTATTTGATTAACAAACTGGGGCAACCTGGAAATGAGCTCGCTCTTGAGGAGAGTCCACAGATCACCAGGAACATATTCTAGTAGGGAAGTATCCTCACTGCCTTCCTAATTCATTCCTCCTCCCTTTATCCAACATGCATTGCCGCTGGATTATTGACTATGTGATTTCTTTGCTCGATGCCACAGTGGAAAAGGCATTACTGCACAAGACAGGGAAATAAAGCAGGGCTGTGTGTGTTAGACTTGCAGTAATGCTGAGTAAGGCTGGTACAGGGCATACTCCTCCTCATTTAGGACTTGGTCCCCACCTTCCTCTCTGGATGCTTACAGGGTGCTCTGGACATGTAGAGCAAATTTGGGACAAGAGATCTGGCCAAGGTCTCCCTCCACCCTTGCTGTGGGGGACTCTTGATGTATCTGGGGGGCCCATATAGCCCAGAAGTTGCTCAGTTCTGATGATGGCAGGCGAGACCCACCCTCAGGTTATAAACTGATTTACCTGGAGCTGGGAAAACCATCCCACCTGCAAACACAGACAGGCGCTGAGCATCCAAGGGAGACCGTGCAGGAAACTCCTGCTAAGTTCTGTCCCTCGCAAAAATATCAGTGCCACAAATCTGCTCTTGGCACTGGAGTGACTCTAAATATCCCAATGCACTCTGCTTCCCCAGGTTTTTGGGAGCACGGTCTCACTGTTGTGTTTAAATTCCCTCCTTACAAGGAGTGCTTGGGAGAGATGCTGCAGATTTTTCCTCTTACCTACCACAGCTTCCAGCCTTGGGTCAGTGGCACTAAGCACAGTGCAAAGATGGGTCAGTAAAGACAGACATCCACGTGAAGGGTGCTCTGTCCATCTGAACCATCATCTGATCAGGCCTGATCAGCTGTTGAGAATTGTAAATAGCCTAAAAGCAGCTTGCCATCATCCTACACCACCATGGTAATAAATAAGTGCATATTTTTAAAAGGCTTTTTACTCTTAGAACAGAAAAAGATATAATAGCTTTTTTTTTTTTTTTTAATATGTCACATAATTTATTCCAACAAACAGATGTATTTTGTTGTTGCCGTTATCATTTGATGAAATACTTTAAAGCTGGTCCAAGGTGGTGCATTTTCAAATACAATGTATACAGTACATCTAGCAGTTAGTGGAATTTGGATGTGCAGCATAGAATGGTCATTATTTTTACTGAAAAAAATAAAGGCACTAATTACTTACAGACAAGATACTTAGCACAAACAGATAAGCTTCAAAATGAAAAATTCTCGGTTTATGATAATTATGTTCTCTGCTTTGTTTTCAGAGACTGATAATTTGAGGCTTTAAAATCACCAGGAAGCCATTAATTGGAATTCTTCAATAAAAAATAAATTACATAGAAGTTCATGATGAGTTGTAAAAACACAGAGACTGTATTATGCAGTGAGCGACATTGCTCTACTATTTATAGACATGCAGAGCTATGTAACAGCAAAAACTGTAAAGAATTTGAGATGTGCAGATAGCAATTATTCACGGATCCCAGCGATCTGCAGATATTTCAAATAACTGCTTTTAGCAGATCAGCTATCCAATAAAAGCAGGGCTTTATTTCCAAGTGGCACTCTTCTAGCATGTTGCTTCTTGTTTTTGACATCTTGTATGACATTATTCTCCTAGAGCTGATCGTAATGAGAAGACATGGAAATCCATGTAGGGGAGCAGAGACTCTGCTCCATGCGTGTGTTTATTGACTGCAGCTCAGGGAATTTCTCTCACTCTGGTTCTTCCTCCTGTAGCAGGCTGAGATCCTGAAGTCCATAGCAGCTGGCCAAAAGAAAGTGTATTGTTTTTCTTTCTTGCCCCATTCTTCTGCTGTCCCCTCTTTCTTTGCTTTCACCTGGGACCCAATCCTCAGGGGTGATCCTGTGAGAGCTGCTAGAGGGGTTCAAGGACTAAGGATCTGCCCAGTGGCATTGAGCCCAAAATTTCTCTTGACTTAGGAAGAGGCCAGACTGGCCCCTCACTGGAGCTATGTGAGCAATTTGGGGGTATTTAGAGCTGCTGCAGCGATCTTCCACCGACCCAGGCCCTTAAAGCACCCACTGCTGTCCTTCTGAGCACAGGGGGGCAGAGCCACCAGACTTCCAGCAGCTTTGGAGTCTCCCATGAGGAGACTCTGTTCCTGCTTTCCTGAGGGAGACCTGCCACCTCTTTGTTATCGTTTAGATCCAGGCCTGAGACTCCAGCCACTAATGGGGCTCAGTTAATTGTCTGCCCAGAGGATATAAAATACTGCTATATTCCAGCTATACTCTTTTCATGACCACTGACACCTCAGGCTCCTGCAAGGAGCTCTTTAGATAAAGCAAGGAACAAAAGTGATTGCAGGGATCCTTGACACGTGCCACCTAGTAAAGGAAACAGAGCAGGTTTCAGCTCATTCACCACTGAGCTCAAGGGGATGCACAAAAGAGTGAAGTGGCCTTGGTAGAGCCTGGTCTAAAGTTACACTTCAGGAAGACAGAGGAAGTGTTTCCTGAGGACCTGATCAAAGGCTCTCTCTTCAATGCCAGTTTAGTGCCTTCTGGCCACCTTCGTTCGCAGGTACCATTCAAGGGCTTGACGTGACTCCCAGGCAGCTTCCTTCTCATCGGATCAGCAAGCACGGGGCCGAAAAACATCTTTTTAATATTTTGTGGCTAGAATTAATCAAAAGTATCAGCTGTTTTATTCCCCCCTCGCTTGTTTGTTTGGATCTGTGTTAGTGCAATCACAGGGAAGGCTGGACAATGCAAGGGAGATGAGGATAATGGGAGACAATGGTGAAGAGTCTGCAGGGAGGCTGCTACAGTGTCAAGACCAAATGGTGTCGTGTCAGGAAACAAAGCTGTACAACAAAAATATTGGGTCTCTGCTGCCACTCGAGGAGTATCGTAATTCTTGGAGAACAAAACCCACCATACATCATCCAAAATCAATTGATAAGGGATCTCAGAGAGATTAAAAACTGTTCCCTCCCATTCATTAGTAAAGGTGGCTTCTGTCCAAAGCTGATTGTTGGTGTGGGCCAACTATGATAAATACTCTCTTACGCACCAAAAAGAAACACTTCTTAATGAGCGATCAGCTTGTGTACATTTTAATTTCCAAATTGCTATTGAGTACACACGCAGTTCCCCAGAAGGGACAGTGCTGCTCAGAGGCATGCTTCCCTGAGCAACACTCTGCTTTCTTTGCAGGCTCACAGAACTTTTTGATGGCAAGCCAATCCCATGACCTGCTGTCTGTGTATGACTAACATTCCAACAATGAGCTGTTAACTTCTGTTTCCATGTATTGTAAAACAAGAAGTATTCATATGTGGTTAGTGTGTGGCACCTCAGCATTTGCGGGATGTGATTGCAGTGGCTGGGCACCCACAGCTCCCGTTCACTCTCAGTTCCTGATGCTTGGCACCTTTGAGTGTCAGGACATTTTGTTGTGAAAAAAGCTGCTTCCCAACAGGAAAGTTCTGCCTCTGGTCCATGACTTGGTTATGTCCTCTTTTTCCATGTGTGACCAAGCCTAAAAAATGTCCTTCTGCAGTCCCTGTGCTCCTTTGGGAGGGCAGGATGTCCCACACAGCTGCCCCCAGGGCAGCACAGAGGAGATGACACAGAGCCTGCCTTTGCTTTCCTCCTGCATCCCTAAAGTTTGCAGCTCAGCACCGAGCCCACTCTCAGTCCTGGAAAAGCCTTGACTGTCCCATCATGTCACAAACCCCACAGCTCTTAGGGAGCATTGGTGACATTTATCCCGTGTCTCTAAATTATTCCTGGTAGAGTGGTGCTTGGGCCAGTGACAGTGATGCTGCAAAGGTCACTTGATGGACCTCGATGCCTCATTTTATTAACTTAGTTTATTTGGCTTGCAATGGAGACAGGACATGCTTAATATGTTGGCCACGTCATAGGCAGCCAAGCTCCAGTGCCCAGCACCTCCTTGGATTAGAGAGTTTGTAGGAGGTGTCAGAAGAAATGGAAGGAGTTCAGCACATTTTTTTGGTATGTCAGAATTTCAAAGGATTTCTGAAATTTAATGAACTCATTTAATAGGCATAATTGTCTTGAGTACATGTGAGAAAACTTCTGAAATAGCAGAATTAGGCATGCTCCATTTTGTAGCCTTTCAATGACCTCCAGCAAACGTGTGACCCAGATATGAGAGCCTCCTGTCCACTTGCATAAACATGATGTTTTAAAAAGGCGGGGGGGGGGTGAATAAAAGAATTGAGCTCTTAATGGCACATGGACAGAGACATACTGCAATTGCAAAACAAATTCAGCAGCAGATAGAGAATCGCCTCCAGACTCTGCACACCCAAACTCCACCGCCTCCCGCAGCTTTGATGGTCGGGGACCTTGGGTCCGAACTGCTCTGGATTTCCCTGCACAAAGGCTCAAGTGGTAGCTCAAGAGACACACGGAGCTGCTTCAGACCCAGGAAAAGCTCTGCTTTAATGCTTGAGCGATGTCCAGGCTGTTGTTACACAATGTATCCAGGATGCCCTGGGATACATGGCACTTTTTGTTTCCCGGCCTGGATGGAGGATGTGTAGGGGTTGTTAGTGGCCATGCCAGGCAGTGAGGAGGTGGTAACTACTCACCACTTGAGTAGCAGTTACGGCACGATCAAAAGCTATAATTTTTAAAATCTCATTAATTAACATGCATTTTTAATACATCATTAACTTCCCATCGCATGTCTTCATCCAGAGGAGCTCTGTGGCTGGGTTCTGACCATGGGCTTCTTCATCCCTACTC
The DNA here is from genome assembly GCA_013400515.1 of Erpornis zantholeuca. Taxonomy (NCBI): domain Eukaryota; kingdom Metazoa; phylum Chordata; class Aves; order Passeriformes; family Timaliidae; genus Erpornis; species Erpornis zantholeuca. The sequence goes on from VZTN01011201.1 coordinate 159,486, forward strand.
GCAGAGAGGGGCGAGTGGCTATTCATTAGTTTAGGCCCACTATTGCCATGGCAACCAGCCCTGATTGACAGGGCTCTGAATTAATATGCACACTCAGGAGAAGGGGAGGGGGGTCCTGCCAGGGGTACCACTGCTGGTCCCACTCATCGCTCCAGCATCCCACCTACCCAATCCCCACTCCCTTCATCGCTATGAGTCAGGTTTCATTAAAAGCAGGAACCGGCAAAGTGCGGCCGCATTTTAAAATTATATGCTGTTAGTTATTAACTGCTACAAATTAGGTAGATGTTGTTTCAAGGAGAGCAATTTCCACAGCCGGCACTGGTAGAGCGAGTTGGCGTGGGGTATGGCACAACTTTCCAAAGCAGGGGTTGCCAGCTTTCTCAGAAAAAGGCTTTTTTGGCCACTTCTTGGGTTTTACGCATGACCGAGATCCGGCATTGTTCATGCTTGCTTGCAGCAATGATACTTGCCTGCCTATGAAAACTCATTTTTCATTTTAACAATAATTCCCGGGCAGGAAAAAACACGTCCTGGTTTCTCCACTGAGCCAAGCACTGAAACAGAATATTGGGCCAAATTATGGTCTGATTTTGCAACTGTAAAATCTGCCTTTGCAAGTAAGTGCTGAATTCAGTTTGTTCCCCTCAGGCATTTTCCATGCAATAAAAATTCTGTTTCTTTTTTCTTTTCTTTTTCTGTTTTTTTGGTTTGTTTTTTTTTTTTTTTCCTTTTTCTCCTGCCATTTGGGGAAAAGGAAAACTCAAATGTGAGAATGAAGTCAATTGTTAGATTAAAATTATCTGAACTCTGGGTGCTAGAGGAAAACCATAAGGAAGGCTCACTCCAAGTATCTTGCCTGGAAATCTGAATTATCAGTGTGACTAAATTCTGCTGATACAGAATGAGGCATTTTGAGTTGTGGTGGCCAATCATTAAAAAAAACAAAAACCAAAAAACAAAACCCAGAGAAAAACAAAACTTTGAGACTTCAACACTTCTGTTCAGCAGTTTAAAGGGAGAAAGCAGGTCTGAAGATTTTCCTTCCCCACTACTTTGCTGCTTCCACAACCCTGCAGGGGAGAAGCAAACAGTCTTTGAGCTGTAATAGGTGTAAAACCAAGCGAATTCAACAAAGTTTTAGTGAGTGAGAACGGAGAGCAGCGTTCACAACATTTTATTTGGCAGTCCCTTTATAGGTACTCAGATGTGGAGACCGGGAGTGTGATACACAGAGACAGATTGCTCTGGGATGGAGAATGGGGAATTTGAGGTGCCACGCACAGCACAACTTTTATTGGGCTAGGAAATGCAGAGTGCAAACCATGGTTTTTCACACAAAATAAAAAGAAAAAGCTCCTCAGACTAAAGTTTTTATGTTAATCTGGTAAAAACTATTACAGAATTGATCATTGGTAGCTTTTTAAAAGCCAGTAAGACTGAAGGCCACGACCTACCCATATCTTCAGAGTAGATAAATCCATTTTTTTTCAGAATGTAACTGATAAGTGGCGTGTAGGGGTGTGTGCATGTGTATGTTTTCCTGCAAGTGTGAGAAATAAAGTAGTTAGTGAGGGAATGTAAAAGCTCGTTATTGTTTGTCATCAAGTGTGGCAAAGAGACAGGAATCGAAGAGGCTGGGGGGGAAGCAAGCAGCTGTAGCTGTACTGACACCCATAACTTTTCAGGCGGGTGAGTCAAAGCATCAGGATGTGAGACCCTCGCTCCTGCCCTTTTGAACTCGCTTCTATAGATCACAATGAAATAGAGAAGTGAGAGAAAGCCTCCTGTCCCCAGTGGGGAGAGAGGAAACCAGCGGCTCATGCAAATATTTCAGATGAGAAGCCGAACACACGCCCTGCTCACATCCGCAGGGCTGGCCACACTGAACAATACCAACGTGTTTCAGAGGTGGAACCAGGCCTGAAGGAACAAGCACATGGAGGAGAACTGGGCCTTCCTCATGTCCACTCGTGCCAAGTGTGAAAGATCAGTTTAGCCGCGGTGGGGCCCTGCAAATGCTCTCTCCAAGTGCAGTGGTGGTGCCCCTAAATGTGGGCAACGTGAGGGGCAGGAGGGTGAGCTCTGTGGGATGTCCTGGCCAGGCTGGGGCTCAGCTGTCCCCAGGAACAGGCAGGAGCTCAGCAGGTTGTGCTCTTGCCCTGGATGGCTTCTGCCTGCAAGAACCAAGGATGTCACATCCTGGCTGCCACTGGCTGCCAGGTGGTTCACAAGTTGCCCTTAAGGGACCTATGGGTTTTGGTGTTTGTGCTTGGAGTGTTTTGTCCCTGAGAGCTGGCCCAGGATGTCCCCTCCATGCTGGGGATGAGCAGGGACATGACATGGCAGCAGATCTGCTGCGGAGGTTGCTGGCCGTGCCTTTGAGGTGGCCAGAGGGCTTTCCACCAGGACCCACCTGGCAGGTGTCAGATGTGGAGTGGCCAACACACCCCAGTGGCCCTTCAGAGGTTTCTGGTGTCTGTCTGCTACTCAAATGGCAGTGGCTGAGGTCCCACTGGGTCTGCAGGCTCTGTGCCTTGGTGCTGTGTGCCACTGCGTGGCCTACGGTTTGCTTTTAAAAGCAAATTGAGAAGTGAGAGGCAGTTCACTGTTGAACCATACCCAAGAGTATTTTGCTCTTTTGGATCAAAACAAGCCACCTCTGAAATCAGATTTCTGCTGGGGCCAAGGGGTGCTGGTTCTCTCCTGCCAGCTCTTTCTGCTTGATTTCTTACCCCACTACCTCGAGGTCCTGGCCAAGACATGAGTGCCACCATGGCAGGAACTGTGCACACCCCATTGAAGAAAAACATTTGCTGTCACACAGAGCTTCAGATTTAAATAGACTGTGTTGTGAGGGGAAACAGCAAATAAAGTGACTCAGGGTTGCTGGTCTGGCTGGTGGCAGGTGTGGGACTAGACTCCACCCTTCTGCTGTTCCGGTGGCCTCAGGATGAAGCCAGGCTTTGTCTCGGTGTGCTGAGTGTGTGACCACCCAGCCTGCGTGAACTTCACTATGGCATTAAGCAAAGAATTGGGGTTTTATGTGTCTATGCATGGTCATCATCAATATTACAACAAATCATCATTGATTAGGAAGTTCAACTGCATTGCACTGACATGGACTGAAAAGCTGGAGACACCCATATTTCCAGAAAACACCTGTATTTTCAGACAGCAGCACTGCTGCTCAGCAGAGAGCTGGAGAGGTTTTACATGAGTGGATGTGTTATTTAAAAATGCAAAGATCTCTTGTCTAACTTGAAGAGGCACATTTTCAAACAGGGAAATGGGTACATCGTATCCTCTGAAGGCCCCTGGAAGTACAAGTGTCATTAGTATCTCTGCAAAAGTTGCCCTGTCTGCACTCCTCTCACAGTGCTTTGGTGACAATTTGTGAGCAACACTTCAAGGCTGATTTTAGTAAGCCTGGCTCTGCCTGTACTTTCCAGCCCTTATTACCCACTCCTAACTTGTCCAGAATTTGCTGTTTGTTCAAAAAACTGTCTGTCCCAAGAAAAAGTTCTGTGGGTTAGCTCAGAGTTTGATCATCTGCATCTTTCTTTAAAGTGTCTCCAATGGTATTTAGATAGTTTGGGGACTTGTCAAACAGTGAGGGGTGGTTGCCCTCCCTGCACTTTGAATTTTCACCCGTGCACATTCTGACATTAGGGTTTATTCTTGACTGTGAGTAGTTCAAAGGCAGCTTTGGTCCAAGCCTCCCTGATGGTAAATATTGCATTGCCATAGCTACCTTCACCCTTAACAGTGTAGAACATTTTCTGCATTATTTTGTTTTATATTCAGCATTCCTCTCTTTTCTACCAGCATTTGTGCCATTTGAGTCCCAAGCCTTACCTTTAATGTCTTTTAACATTACTGGGTTGTATAACCTTTCTCAGGTAAAAAACAGTGAGCATATTACTCCTATTTAGTTTATTAAAGAAAACCTTCCATGACCCTAATGGCTGCCCAGATTTTTGGGGGAAATCCTTGCTCACACAACCCTCAAACTGCAGGTGTAAGCATTTTGGTGATACTTCCTCACACAGGTCAGCGTTCACCCAAACCTCTGCTGCTGCTGGGGACCACAGACTACAAAGTAAAATACTAAATTCAAATGCTGAGAGGTAGAGATGTCCTTTTGGGCAGAAATATTCAAACAAGGTGCACAAACACCAGGAAAAGTGGAATGGGGCAGGAGTCAGGGAGCGGCAGCCTGTCCCTTGCAAGAGAAAGCAGCAAATAACGAGTTGGTTATAGGAGAGATAAAAGAAAAGCTGACCTCTGCGATAAGCACGGAGGTGGTGGAACAACGAAGCAAGGAGGCAATTATCCCAACTCTCCGGGATGAAGTGGGTACAAGAGCTAACAGAGCTGAGCAGTGAATTTAAGCAGCAAAAAAAAAAAAAAAAAAAAGACGTNNNNAAAAAAAAAAGGATCGTGCACAGCTGCAGGGGTTACTGCTGGAGACTGTATCAGAAAGAAGAAAAATGGATATTACCTGCAGAGGGACTCAACACTTTATTGGGCTTCCAGGAGAAGTCGGCTCCAGCATACGCGGGAATTTCTGAGGAGATGATTTTCCGGCTACTTTAGATTCACTGCAAACAGGTTTCAAGTGATAAAATTCTTTGGGGGATATGGGTTATAATGAATGATCCGTTTTAGAAGAGGAAACAAATAGTGGGATGTTGCAATGTTTTAGCAGGGAGAAAGCCATTGTTTCCAGATTTGTATTAATGATACAGAGTAGAAGGAGAATGGCGAGATGACAGCACTTGTAAATGAGGGAAGTGATCAAAGATCAGCAGCAGTCCCAGGAGGAAGGGTGAGAGCAGTTAGAAAATACTAAATTTCAGCTCAAATTCCCATATATCCCCTAGGATATTTTATACATTTATTTGCTCCTGAAGGTTTTCCGGGCACCCCAACTCAAGGCACACCTTGAAGCCTGCACACCTCTGTGATTTGGCCAGCAGTTAAATCCTGCTCCAGCTCCTAATATGGATAGGTCTGGAGCTGGGAGAGACTGCAGTACTCCTGTCCTGTAAGCAACAGCCACCTGCCATTATTCCAAGGCTGCTGTCATGAGCACAGCCTTTGCCATGTGAACAAGCGTGTGTATCACTCACAACTTGTAAGAACAAAGTAAAGAACAGTATTTGAACTGCATTTTCTAAACAACCACATGAACTATACTTTGAAAGGAAAAGCTTCCTGTTGGGTTTTATATTCAGTGTTTCTTTCTCTTTATGAGGCATCAGAAAAAAAAAAAAATTACCTGCCCTGGAGATCTAGATCTGTAGGCAGAAAGATGCAAACTAGGAAATCCCAAAACACTCAAAAATTACCTTGCTCAACTAACGTTATATTACTTGCATGATAATAATTATAAACAGACACACCACTTGATGATTTACAGATTCATTTCTCTTCTCTACTTAGTTCAGCTAAAATTTGTAAAGTATTTCCCCTCATTTGTGGAGTAATTGACTTGTTCTTATGGCATCCCTGGGCTTACAATCCAAAGCAGAGTGTGATCTTTGCCTCGAAGCCGGATGTCTCTGTGAAACAAGCGCTGGGATTTCATCACATCTTGCTGGGTTCAGTACAAAAGTTGCTGTTGAGATGCAAACATCTGGGCTGTGCAGAAAAGGATGCCAGGGGAGTGGAGGGGTGGCTTGCACCCTTTACATTCACTGAAACAGCAAACCCAGAGGCTCTCCCCGTTACACAGTGTCTGTAGGGCTGCCAAACCCAGAAGCTTTGGAGATTTCAGAGCCGTGTGTTGGGGGACAGCACAAGAATGCTTTCCATTTCCTGCACTGTGCAGGCCCTCTGGAGCAACCTGCTCTGCCATGGCTGTGGGTCAGGCTCCCCACACATCCTTTGCTTCCCCTGCTCCCACTGTCACCACCCCAGATTGCCTCATCTCCTCTGTTGAAGGATAATTTCTGCTGTTGCCATGTTCTCTGGGGGAGTTTGCTGGTTGTCCTGCAAGGCTTTGAAGCCTTGGCACATCAGCTTCGCCACAGCTGGGCTTTGCTGCTGGGCTCCTCCTCAAGCAAAGCCCTTGTGTGTCCTTTGTCAGCCCCTGGCACCCTGATGCCTTCCTCTGGTAAGGATGAAGGTGCACATGGGCTCCCAAATCTCCCTCCTCTTATCAGCCTTTCTCTGTCCTTGCCGAAGCATGGCCCTGGAGGAGGGCTCTCCTGTACCACGGGCTGAGCAACCTGTCTCATGTCTGAAGGCACAGGTAGTTGCCACACTTCCCAGGCTTTTCATGTGGCACAAAATGCCTGTCTGTGTGTACAGAGCCACCTTCTGCCTGCAGTCACAGCCCTCGTCACACACGTCGTCTCAAGTGCTATTCTTGGCAACGCTGTCTCGTTCAGCTCAGCCTCCTCTCCCCAGCAATCATGTTCCTCATCTTTATCAGGAGGGGCAGCTTTGTGCTTCAAACCTGCTTTTGTTTTTGCTTTTTTGTGGTCGTGTCGGGCATTCTTTGGTGGGGCAGTTGTTTTCCCTGTGGACCACATTCTTTCACCATGCCAGTTTGGTCTGTGTCTCCTCACTGCCTGGTTTTCCTCAGGAGGTGGTCCCAAGCAGAAATGGGAGGTCACCTCTTATGTGTTTCAAAAATTTGTAAGAAATATTCATTGGGAATCAGATACTAAGATATTAAATGTGCACACAGAGTTAGAAGAGAAAGTATTAGTGGCATAACCCTTTTTATGATATTCCCTACACATCTTAAGTATAAATATTTCCAGTGTTGAACTTGAAAGTGCTACCTTAAATCATTTCATCACTCTTTGTAGGCTGCAGCTTACTCAACAGCAAAGCTTCGTCCTGTTTCCAGCCTCTCCTCAACAGGGAACATAGGATTGCTGCTTCATATTCCCTGTGTTCTCTTGTGCTGCTATTTTCCATCCTTCTTGGGTGGGTACTTTTTCCCCAGCAGGGCAACTGGTAAGCAACCGGTATCTCACTGGGATTATTTGACTCCATTGATTTAGTCTCCACCTGTAATCAGATGCAAATGCAACCTCTAGCAGAGGGTCAAGAGCTGTTTTGTATGGGTGACACACGATGGGTGACTGGGGCTCCCACAGACATCTTGTCCTGTTCTGTCAGCAGAGTTACACCAGGGAAAGGTTTGGCACAGGCTGTAAAAACTAAACCTTGACCCAGCCATGAGCAAATGAGAGTGAGGCAGCTGTTCAAAATGCCTGATGGTGAATTCAGATTAAACCATTTCAATATTGACTGAAATGCTTAATTTTATTGGCACTGGCTACTATGAACACACTTCCCTCTCGGTGACAAGCAGCGGGATTACCCAGATCAGAGGTCACCAGGTGGACTCTCCATCCTTGGCTCCCCTCGGAGGGCAGGGCTGGGAGAAGAGGTGACCCTTCACAGAGGCCATCATCCCTGTGGTGTCACACCTCTGCTCTTGAACACCAGGGGAAAATGAGCCAGATGCAATTGGCTGGTGATCTGGTTTTCAGCCCAGCAGTTCTGACCAGGGGATGTTGGACTCTGTGGCCAGAAGCCAGCGAGCTGCCAGCAAAGTGTTTGTGTGAAGACACATGTAACATCTTTTGGCTGACAAACCACATTATATGTCTGTTCCCATGCCCAGGAGTAGGCAGAGCAGTTCTCTGCTTCAATTCCCTGTGTTATATAAATATATATGTATGTACAAACATAGCCAAAAATGTGAACTTCTCATGGTGGTGATTTCTCCAGGCTATTGCCCAAGACAAAGCCACTGCCCCCAGGATCTGCCTGGAGAAGGGGAAGGCACTCTGTCTCAACCACTGCTGCTCGATCAACTCGCTGACACCAGAGTCCCTAAAAATTGGCTGAGCAGCGGGCGCTATCTGAGCCAAAACTGGCAGATCAGCAGCTGCTGGAAGCAGACACTCCTTCGCAAGTTCTGGTCCTCTCTGGTGTCACCCAAGCTGCTTCCCTGACTTTTAGCGACGGCTTTTTGTTAATTAGGTCACGCGTGGCCCTGTGTGAGAAGTGCCACACGACGCAGCACGAACAGTTTAGCGCAGGTGTGTCTTTTCACTTTGTAACTCTCGCATTTTCTCTGCTCTCCAGGTTATGCCGAGACAGAAGGAGGGACTTGGAGAGGGAAGATTAACCTTTCGCTGGCCACAATTCCTTCCCTCTTATCGCGGAGGATTCGGCATCGCGCCCCCCTCCCACCCAGCCTATCTGTCTGAATTGCTGAAAGCATAATGCTCCCATATGAGAGATAAGTAAGTGAGCTCTCTTTCTTTTCCGTAGGGATGAACTATAGTGTATGCAGATTATTAGGAGAAGAAAATAATATCAGAGAAAGGTGGCTTTCTTAAAAGGCATCGGTAGCATTAGTGTCATGTGTGAAGCACCCATTTGTGACAACTGTACAGACCTTTCAATGGAAAATTGTGCTGTGCTACCTTTTAAAGTATGAAATGCTAATTTTGGATTTACAGTTTTTGAACTGGAGGGCTGCATTTTGCATGGAATTTTGTTTAATTTCCCAGAGAAAAAAGGCATTTGAAACACAACTGCCTACAGCCAACTGTCAACAAAAATCAACTGTAATAACACGCGGCCTGTCACTGATTTATGTGGTGATGTGGTAATCTTCTCAATTTAGCTGGATATTTCTTCTTCATACCAAATAGCTGAAAGTCTTGCTAGACATTTATGAATATCGGGAGGTGCTATTAGGATGATAATGGGGCAAGATTAAAGAGGTGCTCACTAGTTCAAAGTGCCAGTTAAAGAGACAGGGAATCGAGAGGTGTAGATATATATGGCCCATTGGTATAAGTGAACTTTATATTTTCAGAGTTGCTTAAGATTTGGGAGACGGCATATTGAGATCCATCTGCCAGGAAAGCATCTTTCTAAAGGGAGACTGGGGGAAGCAGCTCTATGCTTTTTTTTTTCCCCCTAAAAAATATGCTTTTGTTGAGCAGGGGGTGTGGGTTGAAAATCTTAGGTATCGAAGCTGGAACAAATGAGCATGGACGATGTTTTAGCAAGCAGAATGCTGGGAATTTTCCCCCTTTTCTCCAAAGGTCTGAGCCTTAGCCATGGTCACTTTGCAGCAGGCTGTGTCTCAGCCAGGACTGGCAAGCAACACAGCACACTCTACATGTTACAGCTAAGAAAAGTAATTGGCCTCTCATAAAGAGCTAGAACTAATGCAGACAAAACGATATTGCAAGACTTGAGCTGCAAATAAAGAGACAAGTTTGTGTTTTACAAAAATGTATAATTTACCAGGCATTTCATTATGCTGTATAAAAAGGCAAAAATGATAATTGAAAATAAATGCGGCTGCCTAGCTACAGTATATGCTGCCAGCGTTACTGGAAATAGAAGTGCTTTCTTGCTGAAGAGAGTTAAAATTTTCATACAACTTCTGTCTGCAGACTTGTGTAATGTATCTTGTTAAATTTGTTTCAGTTTGGGTATTTGTTACAGAGAAGCAGGCAAAATGTGAGGCTCTGTCTGTGTATTTTTATATCTAGGGGGTTGTACAATTATATTAATTATTAACAGCATCTTCTGCAGATGCACACATCTGTGAAGTCTGAGGCAGGATTCATGTTGTTGAGTTTATTCCAGAGTGGGAAAAGTACATCAGTTGCCTTCAAGGTTGCCAGAGACATTCCACAGCAAACTCCTGTCTTCCAAGGAACATGGTTACAAATATAGATAAACCAAAGTAATGTTGTTGGGTTATTTTGCCCTGAAGAGAAGGGAACTCTGAACTGCTTTTTTCTTCAATACATGGGGCTACTTGGGGATGCTGAGAATCACTGGAGGAGGAGAACACAGGTCTGCCCTGAAAGCTTCTTTTTGGCCCCCTCATTCTCTGGCAAGAGGAAGATGCCACAAACGTGGTGTTCCTCTGTGTCCAAGTGTGTGAATCTCCCTGCAGCAGCCCCAGTGCTCTGCACACCCAGCGTGGGAAAACCTTCCCCAAGGGAGCTGTGGGGGAAGAAAAACCTCCTCTGCACTGAGATTTTTTTCCTCCAAGTTCTTCAATTTCTCAACAGAGAGAGCTGTAAATGGCTCTAGGCTCAATTCTTCCAGGGTCTGCTTGTGCCCTGCAGCTACAAAAAGCTGTGCAGGTTATCCAAGCTACAAGTGAAACTACCGAGTTTCCATTAGCTCTGGAATTAAGCTAAAAAAGAAAAGGTGAGAGGTCTTCCCTTGGCTGAAAGCGGCTGGATGCCACCGAGATGGCTTTAGAGCCCAGGGAGGTAGGGGCAGAGAAACTGCAAATGGGATGAGCTCCTTGTTGGCACTCCCATTCCACAAATCCCTCACCAGAGTGCAGGGGATGGCAACACAGTGGACAGTGTGCTGGGAAATGAACTCATCAGCAGGAGGGTTATACCTCCATGTGTGTATTTAAATCCACTGTTTAAAATAATCTTCTTTTTCATTCTTTCCATTTGGGCTCTTCTTTTATCTGTAGACTCAGCTGGGCTGCATTGTTCAGACTCGTGGTTGTGTTTGGATGGGTCAGGCCCTATGAATTCACTTGGCCTTGAAGCAAAAAAACTCATCATGAATAATGAAAGAAAGGAAAATAATGCCTGAGACCGAATGACTTTAAAAATGATTAATATCTATTCTTTCCCGCATAATTTGCCTCCAGACTTTTCCCTTTTCAAAATAGCTTGCCATTAGCAGTTGAACTTTCAATAGGCAGTACTTTGATGGAACTGGTGCTCTGAAGCCAAAGGGAACATTATTATTATTATTATTATTTTAAATCAAGGTTCATTTTGCCAAGTCCAAAGCTCTGGATGAAGAGAGAAAGGCCCAAGTTCTGCCCTCCACCACATCTAGCTAGCTCAAATTGGCCACTTGAAACCTGGCAGTGTTTGCCAGGCAGATACTGAAATTCTTAGGACCATGGATGTGTAAACACCAGTGTCAGTTCCCATCCAATAAGTGCTGACAGGAAAGCTGGTCCTGTGCAGAGCAGCACCGAGGAGATTTGCAATTATGAAGGAATGGGATATATCAGGGATGCAACTGACTGCCACTAAGTAGCTCAGCAACTCTCAGGGGCCTCCACTCAGGCTCCCAGCGCCTCGTCTCAGGCAGGAGATTTTCTTGCTTCAAAGGCTTTTATTAAAAACCAGTTCAGGTAAATGCTGACAATAAGCAAGCAAACCTGTTGAGCCCCGAGTCCACAACTTGCCAGGCAACAGGATGCTTCTCTGTGACATTTAAGAGTGCTAACACCTGAAGAAAACATTGCATGTTTTACCCTTTCTGCTTAAAATAACACAAAAAAAGTGCTGCTCTTGCAATGCATTTAGGGTCATTTTCAGCAGGTTGTCCCCACCTCCATCCCCAGGATCTCAAGGCTCCCAGCTGCTTCCCATTAAAGGAAACCTCTTCCATCAGCACCCTGGCCAGGACTCTGAAATGACCCAAAGCAGCTTTATCTACCCCAAAAGCACACCCACACCAGAATTCAGAGTGTGCTCAGTCAGGGCTCCTGGCAAGGTGTGGACATGGAGCAATCACAGCCAATGAGCTCCAGGGAGTTAATTAGTGCATTATCCCAAACACCTGTGGAGCATGGGTTTAGCCTCAGCTCCTGCTGCAGGCAGTTCCACTGTGTGCTGCACCACGTTCCCTCAGAGCAGCTCCCTCCAGCTCCTTGGGCTACCCTGAGCCTCAGGTAGGTCTTCCAGTTATTCCTAAAGTCTTCTAGTTATTCTTAAAGTCTTACAGTTTTGTAGCACAACAGTGCTCTGGGTTTGTTTGAGGCCATGAGCAGAGGAAGTGTGATGGTTGTGGGACCTGGACTTGCTCCTTTCTGTGGCAGTTTTAAGATGGAGTAGCTGCTTGATGTGAAAGGTAATGATTTGGTCTTTCTGTGGTGAAATCCTGATTTTTTTTTAAATTTTTTTTTTACTTTTTAAGCCCTCTCCTCATGTATATTTGCTCCCAGTTTCATGACTCTGCTTTGTTGGCATGTTTAACCTTTCAGACACCAGTATACATGTATTTCTTCCCTTGTGAGCCTTCCCCTAGCTGGTCATCTGCAGAGAGCAGCAGGATTTTATGGGAATTGGTACTTCTTAAGTCAGACTTCTTTGATTTTCTGTCAAAACAGCAGATGATTATTTTGTTGGTAATGGTCAGATGTGCCAGTTCTGTGAGCATTATGGTCTTTGCAGTACGTGAAGTCAGAATTATTATGGCCTTTAGTCAGGCAATGCTCCTATTGAGTGTGGGGATTTTACCCCTGGTTAAAACAGGGATTGCCCCAAGCTTCCACTTCATCCTTTCCCTGGTCTTGGAGGAGGGTTGGGAGAACAAAAGATGCATCTTTTTTTCACAGCTGCCACAGTTTCAGAGAACCTGGGCAGCGTTAACGAGGCACAGCTGGGCCTCATTTAAACACTTAAAGGCTAAAGGGTGAAGTCCTGAGGAGCTTCCAGAACCTTCTGGGCCTTTCCAATCAGGCCGTGGATTAATTAATTATCTCTGCCTGTGCTAGAGGTGGAAGGAAGCCTTTTAATGTCTGCTGGGGGATAAAGATCCTTTTGCTGCCCACTGAAAGCACGGCAGCCTCAGCTTAAATGGGTGAACCTGTGTCATGTGCCCGGTTTTGGGGTCTTAAATGGCTCAGGGGAAGGAAGCCTTATGTGGGAAACCCCCCTGATTCCGGGAGGTTCACCCACAGTGTGTGCCAGGCCCGGTTTTAAGCCATCAAAATGCACTTGTGTGTTACCTGCAGAGATAATTGGATGTATATGCACACCCCCAGCAGAACACCTGTGCTGCCTCCCTGGCACGCATAAGTATTCCCTGCATGCCTGTGTGTTCTCTGCAAGCTACACTACACATTAATAAGGCAATCCATATATTGCATTAGGACAGACCTATGCAGACAATGCTCCAGGTACTGATTTTTTTTGTGTGTGTGTAAATCCTGAAATATGGCTGATATGGTCCACTGCAAAATGAACCTATATTGGAAATGGCAAAATTGTAATGTAAAATATACTGGGGTCAGTGGGGTGTGATGTTTTTTGCATACATTTTTTCTCCCTTGACCCATGCCATTCTCCTGCATATCGGGGGAAAAAAGCTTCATCTCGCACAGAAATGTGATGTCCTTTACTGCCAGAGGCTGTTGCTGTTTTAAATGAGGAAAAAGCACAATGCATGAAGAAGGAAAATTAAAGCATATTCATTTTGGAAATTAGATATGGTGTCAGGAGACTCTCTGGAAATAGCATGGTTTGAATGGAGCACCAGACTACAAGACAGTTCACTGAACTTTTGACCACTATTTATACTATGGGAGCTTTTGAAATGGGAAGACAGGGAAGTATTTTATAGCTGTTTAATAGTGGATTGTGGCTTTTACTAGACATTTATCTTCCCTCTGAGTGTATATAAGATAAGTAAACATTATGTAGTGTAATTGCGTTGTGTTGGAAGCGCTTTAATTTAGGGCTGCTTTATGTTCCCTGTTTGTGGTGCATCTCATCCCCAGCCACCGTGAGGGGGTGCAGGTGCCACCTGACTGCCTGATTCCATCCCAGGGTCCAACACATAGCTGAGGCTGCTCCTGGCATCTAAGTGATGCTTTTGCTGTTTTTATTGGGCAAAACTTGAGGTGTAAAGCAGAGGTGGTTGTGGCCCTGGACTGTTTGGGAAGCTCAGGTAACTTCTAACTCTAGGCCTGACTTAATTTCTCTCTCATTTCTATACAGCAGAAATTTTCTATGGTAGAAATACAGGGAAATCTCATTCCCTATATTTCTAGAAACTCATCTTAACCTCCTCTATGACTTCAGTTCCTCTTTAGCATTCCAAGTGCAGGGAGCAATACACCCTTCCAGGGCTGGCAGCTATCTCATTACAATTGTAACGCTGCATCACCAGGCAGACGTGCATGAACGAAACGCTGTTTGCAAAACCAAAAGTGTGTTTGGGGTATTTTTAGGTCCTATTAACTTGGGCTGTTGTTCAGGGGATAATGTGGAAAGATCAGAATTTTGGCATAATCTGAGAAAATGAGGTCTTGGTGTACTCAAGACTCTCCCTTCTCCCTTTTCTTTCCATCAACATAAATTTTTAGCTTCATCTGGCATCGGGAGAGTTGCACCATGGCTCTGGGTCTTGGGGATGAGTCATTTGAGAGGGCAATGCTCTGGAGAAGGAGCTGCCCCTGCCAAACCAGCCACCTCCGTGAGCTGAGGACTCAAATGGAGTCATGCTGTACTAGGATTGGTGCATGTAGTCCTATTTTCCTTTCTATTTTTTTTTCCTCTTGGAGACAATTATAAAACAGATCTCTTATTGCTTAATACTGAGAAACAAGCCACAAAGCCTTTTTTTTCTTTTTTTTTAGTATGATATTGGGGAACGTTTAGGCTGATGGACATCCATTGCCTGGTCTCTTTGTCTTTTGTCAGTTAGCCTTTGATATAGTTCAGCCTATGTGGGAAAGGAAAAAAGATTTTTTTTTTTTCCTTCTGCCATGGAAGATGCTTTTCTTCCTTGGACCAGAAGCTCCTCTCCTCTCGCTAGCCAGTAACAACCCTTCTGTTCATCCTTATGTCAAAGCCACACTACTGAGCTAATAGAGATCGCTGACAATTAGAGATGAGCTGAAATGATTTGGCAAACTCCGGGTGCCTGTGAACCTGAGGGTGTTCTCGGATCCCTGGGAGCCTGGCGGGTGCATTGCCAGCCGCGCGCTTCCCACGTCCCCTGTCCTCGTGGGGAGAGCAGTTGGGATGCTGAGTCCAGCTGGGCCCGGAGGTTGGAGAAGAGTGAGAGGGGGAGTCTATCAACATTCATCTCTTCCCTGCTGGGAGATGCATCTCTTCCCTGCTTCCCTTCCTGGCTGCTCTTTGTTGCTTCTTCTTGCCAAGATGTCCCAGGCACTGTCAGGTTTCTTCTCCTGTGGGAGATGGATGTGACAATATCCCAGGATGACTCTATCTTTTCCTCAGGAGTGGCTTGATGGGTCACAGCTGGAGAGACAGTGTCCCTGGAACACACAACAGAGACAATGCACTGGATAATGTTC
The DNA here is from genome assembly GCA_013400515.1 of Erpornis zantholeuca. Taxonomy (NCBI): domain Eukaryota; kingdom Metazoa; phylum Chordata; class Aves; order Passeriformes; family Timaliidae; genus Erpornis; species Erpornis zantholeuca. The sequence continues at coordinate 174,589 of VZTN01011201.1, forward strand.
TAAAAGGAATGCAAATTCCCTATCAGTGCACACCTCCTGAGGTGCTGGGTTTGTTGCCTCCTTTTGTAGTGGCTATTAATTTCATTTTATTGTTTTCCTCTAGACTTACAAAGCATTTCTGTCTCGTACTTTTTGGTTGCCCAAGACAATATCATTAAATACCTTGAGATCCTATTTATGCCAAAACTTTATAGGACAAGTGGTAATTTTAGATGTTTTCATTATGGTTTATTCAGTGTAGGACTACTTGAGCATAACTTGAAACAATACCCCAAGTAACCATTGCTGAAAAAGCCAATACCCCAAACAAATGTCTCAAAATTAGGATTGTGTCATGGGATGGTCTATCACCACAAAAGGTGGTTGGCTGATGGCTGAGCCATGACCAGCATTTTGGCATCTGTAGCATGATTTTCACCCTGAAAGACTGAATTTACCTTTTCTGCTCGTCCTGACTAGCTATTTGTGGGAGTGTAGAGAGAAGCTGCTTCCCCAGCCTCATTAGGGAACTGTGCTGTAGGAAAATTGCTTAGGGAATTTTTGCACATCATTTGAATCCCGTGAAACTGAAATGAAGAGGTGTATTTTCATTATTTTATTTCACTTTTCCTAAGGCTCCGGGGCCTCTTTCACCATAGTGTGGAAATTTGTACCTCAGTGTTCCTGTCTGCCCAGTGTGTCTGATATTTGTGGAGGACTTTGGAAGTGTCTTAGACTCCAGTTCAGTAAAACTTTTAATCTGTACCACGAGTCTATTAAACAGGAGTGGTAAAGTGCAACAGGTGGCCAAAACCTAGAAATTAGTGAATTTCAATTTGCATTTTGGAGGCATATGAAATACATCTGTGTAGTCTCTAGAAACACAGAGAGGGACCACGCTGACAGATCTTTATCCTACATGTCTGCACATGCTTTTCTGAGGAAAAACCTCACAAAACCAGACCAGAGCCAAGGCACAGAGGTAATGAAACAGAAAAACGAGTGCCTTGGCCCCATCGTTTGCACCGCGGTCCATGTGAACACATTAGACACAAATTCTTTGTGTGTGTGAAGAGATAACAGATCCACATTAATTTCAGAGCTGATTGCCGTTCTTTATTAATAGAAATGTAATGTGGTGCCAACGCCAAGCCCTGCCAGCCTTTCCTTTTTATCTCCTCTTTCAAACACAGACAGCGTGGAAAGCCTGAACGGAGGATCCCCCCCAATCCCTGTTTGTTTCACAGGTTGTTAAGCTGAGGGACAGTAATGGCACCTTCCCATGGCTGAGGTGAGGGTGACTTGTCAGCAGATACTGCAAATATCACCTGGAAATTTTTTTGGAGGCTGAAAATAGTTTCTGTGGAATAATGCTAATTTAATATAGTTTCACAAATTGAACAGAATTGAATGAGTGACAGTAGATTTGTTAATAATTTGCAAATCGAAGGAGTGATAAAATTTGTCAAATAATGTGTTTTCTATTAATAGTTTGCCCTGCTCCCTGTGACTACCGAACAGTCTTGGTTCTCTTGGTTTTTTTGAGGAAAAGCTGGAATAAAAAAATTTTATTATTTTTAAGCACTATCTTTTTTTTTTTTTCCTGTTCCAAGAGACATTGTTTACTTTTAAAGTAGATGAAAGATGAATTCGGGTTACGTTCTGACGTTACAATGAAATTGTCAATAGAAATCAATGCCTTGTCACATGATGAGTTAGGGGCTATAAGAGAGCCTAACAGTGTCCCTATATCTTCAGGCTCCCTCATTGTGCTGCCCTCCTCGGGAGCCAAGCAACTGTACTGTTATGGAAAGGTGTTGTCATCGTTAAGGGGATAGTAATGGAGTTTAATAAACCCGGGAGCCAAGGCACGGAGCCCTAATCCCGGTGCCAGCGTTATAAAGCAGCACATTGTCTGTCGAGCCTGGTGTTCCTATCTGCATTTATTGACCCTGGAGAGGTAATATAAACACAAGAGATGGAGGTCAAAGAGCTCACCTTCAGCTGCTACGCGTGGCCATCGATGCCTTGAAATACCACCGTGTCAACTCTGTCCTCCCAAAGACCTCGGCGTGCCGAGCCCGGGCTGCTCCTCCGTGTTCGCCTGGGAATGGCCACGGGGCTGTTGGGCGCTGGGAACGCGGAGGCCCCGCCCGGGAAGGCACCGCTGTCACCCAGAGCCTTGCTGGTGGCCTCTGAGCTCTGCAGGCTGGGTGCTCCCGGGACATTCCTGCCTGATGGAGCGAGGGTGTAGCCAAGCTCGTGCCCTTGGGATAGCTCGGGGCTGCCTGTCCTCTCCCAGTGGACAATTGAGCCGGGAGGGTGTGGGTGCTTCTGCCACCGAATGGCCTGAGAGTCGTTCCCCTCTCCCCCCACATCGCCCTCAAATCCAGCCAGACTGCAAATTCCAGGCCCCTTCCAGAACAAAAGCTCCCTCAGCTTAAACTAGTTTAGCCCCAGAAAGTGATACCCCTGAAGAGAAATAATTATTACTATTATTATTATAATGTAACCTCCCCCCAAAACACACCCAAAGAACCTGATTTAGAACAAGATACAGGAACAATTTATTCTCTCTCTCCATGGATTAGAGGGGTGGTACTTGGAGCAGCTTGTTTAACAGAAGTGCTTGGCCCCTGGCCTTGCACTGCTGTTTAATGATCCACTCTTCATGTGCCACCTCTCTAATCCATGGAGAGATAGGTACAAATTGTATCTATAATGTTATATTACTTAACAGTATAATGTATTATAAATCATAGAATTGCATCCCTGCCTTGTAATTGGTGAGATGTGTTGCATGAGAAATCCCCTAATTCAATATAAAGTGGTTGCTCTTATGCATAACTACCTCTCTGGATCAAACCAATTCAGCCCAGAAGTGGTGAGGGGAAAGTTAAAGCTTTTTTAATTAAAAAAAAGGCAAAAATATGACTTAGCCATGGCTTTATAGGCCCCTCATTGGGTTTATAGGCTCCTGCCCTCAAACAGCTGTTTAACAGAGGAGCTCCTCCCTGCAGCAGGAACTGGTCTGCAGCGTGTCCTGCCACTTCCCAGGGGGTTCCTCCCTGCACACCAGTCTGTTTGCACCAGCACTCATCCTCACTTCTGGTGCTGGATCACCCAGAGGGAAGGAGGAATGTCGGTGAGGGGCCCTTGAGCAGCCTGTCCCTGCTGTGCCCCCAGCCCCATATGCAGTGCCTGTCTCAGCGATGTTGGAGCACTCCTGCAGTGAAGTCCAAACTAAGACCCCTGCTTTATTCCCCCCTCCCCTTAAACCCGATGTCTTGTCCTTGAATAGTGACCAGAAACAACCACAGCTTCAAGGAAGACTTGAAAGTATCAAAAAATATCCTCATTATGTAACACATCAGTAAAAGAAGTATTTTTTTTTCCCTGACCCTGATAGTGATCCACTCATGTCCTAAAGCAGTTTGAGTGATAGGCTGTCTGGTTCATTCCACAAAGTTTCAACCACAGATGTGTCTTCCCCCCTCCCCAATAAATAACTAACCTTTCTTTAATAAATAATAAATAAACCCCGCAGCTATTCTAGACAAACTATGCTTAATTAAAGCCTGTGACACTAAAACAAGTTACCTCTCTTTTCAATTAGAAAATGTACTTGTGGCATAAAAAAAGAAAATTTAGCAGTAAGAGTTTGTCTAAATGCATGATAGGAATGAGCCTTAATGAAGGCAAAGAATAAAAGCTTTGAGTTTAGCTAAAACTTGGCTCTGTGATGGGTCCTACCAGGGCTACTGGTGTTGACCTCACTGGACAAGATCCTGTTGCTCTTGTATGGTTTCCAAAAGTGCTGGAGACCAGCAGTCAGACAGGTACCCAAACTCTTCAGGCCTCTTGGAGGCCAAAAAGTCTGGAACCCTTATGTGAGTAGTAATTTTTATTACTATTTTTCCTCTGCTGAGTGTGGGCTAATCCATAAACATCTAGGAAATCTTATCATGCTTCTCGTGTGGTGCTTCACCTGTGAGAAGAAATCTGGCAGGCTTAAAACAAAGGAAAGGAAATAAACTTTTTAGACCTTTTAATGACTTAAAGCCAGTGTACATTTGCTTTGGGGCTGGGGGAAAGGAGTCAATCTCATTTGAGGAGGAAGTGATGTAGGGTTTGTTTCTGAAGCAAAGCACACTTCAGCCATCCCCATCTCCTCCAGTGCTCACAGGCTCTGAATTACTGACTCAGAAAAGTTCCTTCATGTACTGTGCTGCTTTATTTAAGAAGGCAAATATTCTCTCTGTCCTTGAAGGGGAGGTGGAGGGTTGTTTCTCCCCAGTTTTATACACACCATGTACAAGGCCATAACCTTTCTGAGGTTTTCTGGAGATGGGAAGGAGCTGAACTGTTCCTGTTCAAAGCCTGTTTTGCTTGGCAAATAGGAGTAGTGAGACCCTGGGAGATGATACTTTTATTTGTAAACAAGGCAAGTGCTTCCTTCTGAATCTGAAACTTGCATAAAGTGGGGGATGTACAGAATCAATGCTTGCCCCTGCACGAGGCCTAAAGTCTTGATGTGCTGATTCCTTGTGCTTTTTGCCTTTGAATTTATTTTTCTGACCTGCAAAGATGCCACTAAAACTCAGAGTGAAGTTTTCCAGCTTTTTTTTTTCCCCTTAACCCAGGTGAAGCCTTCAGAATAATGACAGTATTTTTCAGGGCAATTAGACAAGACTGGTTTTCACCCAGGTTGTTATATTTATGTCTGTGGTACCCGGGTTTCCTTCCTGCTCAAGCTGTTTTGCTTTTGCTGGTGCAAATTGTCTACAAAAGGAATGTATTTATACATTTATCTTCTCTTTCTAGCTTTCTAGTCAGTTTTACCTGCTCTTACAAGTGAAAGCCTGGGGGTGGGGAACAAGGAAAAAAATAATTGTTACTGTTTTCCCTCTGAAAGCCCCAAATAATTATGCTAAGCAGGGCAGAGTGCTTTTCTCCCCCATCCCTCCTGAAACCCTGCGAGCCCTGGGGCACCGTATTTCCCTCCCCAAGGTGGGCAGGGATTCCTGTCCTCCCCACCAGTGCCCCAAACAGATCAGGGTCTGCCTGGCAGAGTGGGGGAAGGGGAGAGAAAGGTGGAATGAACAAAAAAAAAAGGGGGGGGGGCCGGGGGAATGATTCTTTCTTGGCGAACTTTAATCGGTTCTCACCTCATACATTTGTAAAAATGACTGCCTAAGAGGAGAGAAAAAAAAATCTATTACTTTTAAATCAATCCAACGCAGTAGGGAGCTTATTTTTTCATCCTGACTTTTCTGTTTGTTTGCTTTTATGACAACAAAGTTGCCTTTTCCTGGACAGGAGCGAGCAGCAGAGTGCTTTGCCTCCCTCCTTTCCCCACGCCGTGGGATTACTGGGAGTAGGGTGTGAACGCTCATTCATTTTGTGGAGTGTTTTTATGTGCCTGTCTGCATAAAAATAGGATGTAATGATGTTGAAAACTTAAAGGTATGGTCAGAAACTTTTTTAATACGGTATGAAATACTTGTACTGAGAGCAGCTCCTTCCAACCCTCCAGGACTGCCATACTGAACATACAATAGCAATAAATCCTGGAGAAGATTAAACAATTTCCCCACAGTAATGTGTCTATTGGAGTTTCAAATAACCCAGAGTAGCTTGAAACATTTGGATATTCCAGTCTGTATCCCATCTGCATGTAGAAAGTTGATGGCAGGGCAGCATCCTGAACTTTGACTCCTTGTAAAAGTTTAAATTGCTGCCCTGCTGGGCTGAGTGAATGCTAATTACTTTGTCTATTACAATATGTCCAGACTACTTATTTAAAAAAAAAATAAAAAAAATCCCCAAAGACACAGCTTTTGCATGCCAAATATATTGCACTCAACAAAATACAGGGAACAGTGGGCCTGTTTGCACACAGCCAATGCCATTGTGAATTTGCTGGGTTTAGCAGCCTGTAAGAATAATTTCAATTTTTCACTGCTTGTGTGAAAATTGTTGAGGCCAAGCAGAGTCTGCCTGGGCACTGCCCTGGTGGCAGCTGGGATGCACAAAAATCCATGCAGGTTTCTCCGAGGACCTCGGAGGGTGTCCCCAAAACAAAGATAACCAAATTCAGTCTCAAGACTATGTCTGAATCAAGCAGAGTTTCTAGCAAGCAATTAGGAGCCCTTTCTGGGCTTGTCCCAGGACAGGCATTAGAGGTACAGCCAAAATAAGGCCAAAACTGTAATCTGTGGAAGCAGATTTGGGCAGGCTCTGTCTTCCTGGAGATGCTTAAAATCTTTGATGCTGCCTTGCCGGAGTCTAATAATTATTAACAATTCTGTAATAACAATATTAATTACCGGGGAAGCCGAAGTTCACTGATGATTTTTTGGTTCCTTTCAGCAATCATTAAGCACAATTAGAAGATCAGAACTGATGAGCTTCTGGCAGTGATGTTGTGTATAAGGGCCACTCCTTGCATCACTGCTGCAGAGCAAGGAGCTGTGGGCAAGGGTGGCTGTTTGTGGGGTTCAGGCTACAGATGTGGTATTGGGGTATCCTGAAGGGAAAAAGGTCCCAAAAAAAGAAATCTTGAAAGAGGATGGAGTTTATGGGCAGGGATGGACAAATCATGTTGGAAAGTGAGAGTCTAAAGCAAGGTTAGCCCTCCTGCTCTGCCCATTCCAGAGCTGTCAGTGCACAAGCTCACACAAAAAGCTGCTTGTTGGCCACTTGGGCTTTGCACCAGACCAAAACTCAGTGCCCTAAAAGTTTCCTGAGGTGTGGTGGAGATCACAGGGCTTGTTGTTCTGTTTATCCTCTCTTGGATCAGAAAGTGATGTTGTGTTGTGGGGTTTTCTTCCTCTTATACAAAGAGCAAACTTGTTTATGTTCAGCCAAGGGTAAGCTTGTCCTGCACAATGATGACAACTGGGGTTTATCCACCTGAGAGTGCTGGGGACACTAAGATTTGGGGAGGAACTATGGGTTTCAGGCCACGATAAATAATTTTCACAGAAGATGGTTTCCCAGACACTGGGCTGGGAGAGCTGCATGGCTCACATTGATCTCAAATATTGCTTCCTGGTCCTACTCCCTCGCAGGGACGGCCCTGGAGATTGGTGTTGATGTGTACCAGCTGCAGGGAGCTAAGGCAAATGTAGGGAACCAACACTGGGATGTCCTGGGCTGGAGGGTGTTTGTATTCTGGGTGATGCTGTTGTCCCCTCAAAGACTCTTGGACTCCCCTTGCCCTGATTTTGGAGCAGCTGAGTCTTTATGGTGCCCTGTGGCTCTCCCATGATGGTGTGAGGGCACAGGTGAATGTGCTGCTAGCACTGCACACAGGGCTAAGGGAGCATTTTGGAAAGAGGTTAAATGAAAGGCATTCCTAACAAGCTACCCACCAAATGTCTTTTATGGAGGGAAACAGCCTGCAAATAATTAATTGAAGAAAATGGACTGGGAGGGGGGGAAGGGACAGAATTAAAGAATTTCATAATATTTCAGACTTGGAAAACGTGTCACCAAATCAACAAACAGAGTATTCATTAGGAGAAATTTGCTTAATTTCAGACCAGGGATGTGGAAGTGCCGTGAGAGTTGTTCTGAGGGAATTTTTAGCCCAATCAGAAATGAAAGACCACAATTATTATGGGAGTCTGTTCTTCTGAGAATGCCAACCCAGTTTTGCAGACCCAAGAGGTCTGAACAATCTCAAATCAGGTCTGGCTGTACAACTCTTCCTCTCGCCGCTGTCTGTGCCGAGCGAGACGTGAGGCTGCTTGTTACTGTTTTCAAAACCAGTGTCATGTTTAACCTCTGAGACTCTCCTGAGCTCAGAGTGGAGAAGTTTATTTGTTAGGGCTACCTGTTCAAATCTTCCCTGCAAGCTGAGCCTGACTCCAGAAAGTTGGCTGGGTTTGCTAAGCTGGGTCTCACTCAGGGCAGGGCTGTGTGGTTTGGGAGTGTTGTGTGCTGAGAGGACTCGGTGCTGCCTGGGCCACGATTTAGCTGATTACAGATGTGCAAAGTGCACATCTGGGTGTAATGTTAAGAGCCTTGATAAAAATCATCAGACCACCTCCCTGGAGGTGCCTGCAAAAGGTCACCCCGTAGCTTTTCCCACTGGTGAGCAGTCCCAAATACCCAGCTGGAAAAGGCTTTTTTGGATGTCTCGTCCTCCAGAAGCTGCTGCAGGAGGATGTGCAGGCCCTGACTGCTTGTCACCAGGGCTGATTCAGTGGGGTACCCGCAGCACAGGCAGTGGCGTGGTGGTACTGGAATTAACAACTCGGTGTTTTAGATTACTCCCTGGATTTATTACCTTCTGGGAAAAGAAGTTATTTCTAGACCCTCTGCCAACCCTCAATTTCTAGTAAATGAGAATATACTAGTTCTGGGACTTAGGATGCTTTATGAAAGGAGAGGGGGGAAAAAATGAAGAAGGGAAAATGATTTTGATCTGAGACAGAAATTCAGACAAAGGATTACCCGTGTTGTTTGAACAGACAGTGCATAAACATTACCTTATATTAGAAGGAAGAGAGACTTGCAACATCCAGGAAACTACTTTATTCACAAAATAAAACTAGGCCCATTTCTGCTTATTCAAATACCACCCACAACTTTCTGGGGAAAGATCATATGCAGAGCATATTTGGAAACATTATTAGGAATGCATAAAGTACAGTATTAGTCAATTTTATATGCTCAGTTGCATGAAATCTGTGTGTTTAAAAAATATAATAATTTGCATTTCATGGCTTTTGATAACCTCAGGAGTGCACTTGAAATTCAGCACATGCCCACAGCACCTCCCAGCTCACCCCATTTTTAACTGAAGACCAATGGTTTCTATTAAGGGATCAGGCAGGGACTCTGACAAGCCAGTCAATAACTATGTGAGGTTACTTCATTAATGCTATAATGGCTGATAGAGTGAGAGGCAAAAAACAGGTTCCTGACAGCAGCAAATGAAAATGATAGAGATTCCTGAAGCAACGCGCCTTTCCTTTGTCATTGTCTTTTGCTTGGCTTATTCAAAATGTGGCATTTATGTATTCAGCCTTGATGAATGTTGCAGGCTTTAAGTACTTTTTCCATCTCTAATGCAGTGCCGATTGCACATTGTTCTTTCTTCCTCTCTCCCTCTCTTCCCCCCCCCCCCCCTCTCCCCCCCCCCCCCTTTTTTTTTTCCCTCCTATAACCTCTGCTGTCAAGGCACTGCGGACTGAAGGGTTGCAGGCTCTGGCTAAATGGCTTTTTTGCTGTAAACGGTGAGGGTGACGGGACGATGGATCATGAGCGCTGCCGGGGTCACGCAGCGACTGGGTGGCAGCGGCTGGAGCCGCAGCGAGGTGCCGCAGGAGTCCCAGCCCTGCAGGGAGCAGGACTGCAGCCGCGAAAAGGCAGCAGCTCACCTCTCCATGTGTGCTTTAGGGCACCCCGCCGGCGTTTTGGGAAGCTCGTTGCACAGGGGCCTCACCGTTTCCCTTTTGGTTCCTCCCCGGGACAAACAAAAACTCCATCCCTGGCGTTCCAAAGCTGGGTGTCCCCTCTGGTGGCTGTCCCAGGGTGGTCCCTGAAGGGGTGTCACATTTCTGCCATTCCCCCGGAGCAGAGTCATGGGTGGAATTTGAACATCGGGATAATGGGCCTGGATCATTTAGCTTCTTTAAAGGTTTGTAAGTATTGCATTTAAACGCTCAAATTGCAGTTGGAGACATGAGAGAGATTCTTACAGTTTGCTTTCACTCTTGTTTCTTTCCATTTCACTGTTTACCATATTGAATGTTTGATTTTTGGCTGCAAGTCCTCTCTGGGAACTGTTTTTCTTTAGGCCACGCAGGCCAGAGGGTCGAGGCAAGGCTGGCCCAGTGCTGGCCCCTGGCAGAACCTGACACCTTTATGTTTGTGCTGTGGAAAAAAGTTGCTCGTTTATCACGGGCCAGTCTTAAAAGACAGTGCTAAAGGTGAAGTAAGTCTCCTTAAACTTGCCAAAGTTGCCATATGACGAGTTACAAAAATAAATCTTTTTTTTTTTTTAATTGTTCCCTTCTCATAATTTTTGCAGCTATCTCAGCCATGTGTCGAGTATTTTTGTCCAAAACAATCTATTCCTTTTGTAGGGTGGTTTTGCACACCTGCTAAATACCTTTCCAGCCTCTGGTTTTTCTATTCCAAGGCAATTCTTGACGTGCCTAAATCCCAGTTTGTTTCAAGCCAGCTTCTGAAGATGCTGAGGCTTAATTCAGCGCAGTGTTTAGGCATGTGCTTATCTTTAAATAGTCCCCCAGCAGTCACGTTGCAGAGGCAATATTAGGCACATGCCTAACTCTCTGCTGACTCGAGCCTAAAAGGCCTAAATATCCAAATAATTAGATTAATTTGTGGCTTGATAGCGGAAGACTTTTGGCCTAGGAAATGAGAATGCAAAAAGTATGCAAAGCAGTTGCAGATGTGTATTTCCCAGCAAACTTGGAAGAGACCGCGAGGCAAAATGTTGATGCTGGGCGTGCAAGAATGTCTGAACATTAAAGTGCTTTAAGCTTCTTTAAGAAGTAGCTTGGGTACGAACCAAAGCTCGGGTTTAAATTGTTTCCGCAGCAGAAGCGGAGAGGCTCAGAGCCTGCATTATTTATTTTTTTAAGGCACTGGTAACTTCAGGGATTTTCCCATGTTTATGGTTTAACAAGATGGGAGCCAAGTGTGCTGTGGTTAATGACATAAGCATTAAAATAGAAGGATGAGGGAGATCCGGACTCGCAAAGCTCTTTGAGGATTTCGGGCCAGCCAAATGACCCCCTCAGCAAAGGGGGTGGGCTGCTGCTTTCTCCAGCTTGTTCTCTACGAGCTTCTGGCAAGGGTTGCTGCTCACCACAGGAAGGCTATCCAGGAGAAGGTCCCTGGGCATTGCTGTGATAACAACTTGAAGTCACCCAGATGCAGAGGAGGGCCCAAGCTTCTCATTCCCATTTGCACAGGGAGACCTGTCAGAGACCTGGGGCATGGAGAATGGCACTGGTGTTTGTAGCAAGTATTGTTTGCCTGTCTCTCTCTGTAGGCTGGAAAAGGAAGCCTAGTTTGGAAACATAACTTTTTTCAAGGTGTGTGGTTTAAGAAGTCGTGAAACCTCTCTTGAGGTGGAGAAGCCTGTTTTTATTCATATATTGCAAAGTGATTTTCTGTCTTAACTAGTCGTGCTTTGGAGTGTTTTCCACTTACTTGCAAAAAAAACTTCTGGAAACCAACAGCTTCTTCCAAGAGGGAGCAACTCTCCCTTGGGACTGATGGGGTTACCTGCAAAAGGTTTGAAGTGGCCCCAGTTTCCAGCCAAATACTCATCTCTGTGAGAGTGGCTGAATGCACTCCATGTGTGTAAACTGATGTAATTCTGTGCTCCTGTGGGACTTAAGGACACTTCCCAATGGGGTGATCTCACATGGCATCCGTGGTTTGACTCGGTCTGTGGTTGCTGTGTTGTTGTAGTACCTCCCTGTTGGTCTTCACAGAACTCATTTCTCAGTCTGCCTTCAGCCTTAAATTATTCCAGCTTCTTCCAGGCACTCAGCACCTCTCTTCCCCAGCCTGTTTCCCAGATGGGAAAGGCTGTGATCCCTCCTGGTGCAGCCAGAACAGGCTTGGCACGTCCCCATAGCTGCAAACAGCGGAGCTGTGGTGATTCCTTCAGAGCCAAGCGTCCAAGGCTCCCTGCTGTGGAGCAGGGCTTGAGGAGCGTCCCTGGATGAAAGCTGCTTTCCAGGAGAGGATTTGCTCAAAGGTGGTTGTGCAGCAAAGCCTGCCCCGGGTTAGGATAAACCCTCCTGGAGAGGCGGCTCTGGGAGGTGCAATTTGCACCTCTCTGTGCAGGCAGAGGTGTGAATTGAGTGAGGAGGCTGCCAGGCTTTGGTTCCTCCTTGGGAAACCACCAGCATTGTTTTCCACCGGGCAGCAAGGAGAAAGGGATGCTCATTTTGCAAACACCAATTTGCTGTCCTTGCCCAAATAGCTTTTCTGGGCCCTGGCAATCTGGGAAGTGAGTTTGTGGGTGATCCAGCACCTCCTGCCCTGCTCCTGTAGGGTGGGACTGCATCGCTGGGCTGGACTGAGGGTGGGAGCAGTGGTGGGCCTGGGTGACAAACCTCACTTCTCTGCCTTCACTCCTTAAAGTTACTGACAGTCCTTTCTGTTGCACTTTTGCTGGTATTTGCAGGCAAAATCCTGCTTTTTGAAAGGTAGCAAAGATTTACAAGTTAACGCTAATCCAGTGTGGTTTTATGTGCAGAGCTGGGTGGTGGCAGAGTCAAGTTTCCTTGATATGTTTTTTTAACTTGTGAAATTGCTCAGGAGTAACTGGAAGATGCTTTTTCCGACAGGAAACATTTACACCTATCTTGCCTGTTCACATTCACAGAATGCTCAGAGCACAAAGGAGGGCGTTTAATGAACTTAATGAATCCATCAATTAAAGAAAACTCGTGCTTTCCGTGATCAGATTCTTATTTCAAGGCCAAACTCTATTGAGCCCAGCCCAGTATCCCCTAGCAGATACAATATTAAAATATAATATCAATTATTGTATGTGGGTATTTTTAAAAAGAGGTAAGTAAAAGGCATCAATGCCTGTATTACACAAAGACAGAGTTGTAATGAATGCTTTCACAGAAATAAGGTTTTTTTAAGAATCTTCTGCCAATTTGTCTGCATTTATCATTTGCTCTTTTAAACAAAAGTTAGAGAAATTATTGCTAGCAAACAAAAATCTATTTTAGACAAACACAATATGTCCTCAAAGATCCAGTTTGTCGTGCTGATAGTCTTATTGGCTGTGATTTGTATATTAAAAAGATTTTAATTGCTCAGGTAAGTGCCTGCACCTGCTAAGACATTGAATATTAGAGCACTTTATTCTAATCTCTTATAATATAGGGCACACTTCACCCATAAAATTATTCTCTACACAATTATAGCTCCGTTTTGCTGAGGTAGAAAGTGCAACTGAACTGTTTGGTTTTGCTCATTATTATTAAAATCATGCAAATGAGGACCATTAGGTAACAGTTGAGCAGTTTAACCACTCAATAGCCTGGTCACCACTTTCCCTCTCCACTACAGACACTTCCAGGGATGGGGTTGTGGTATCTCGTGGCTGTGCTGGGTGGGCAGTGGGCTCTGGGAGCATGAGGAGCTGATGTGTAATATTGCCACCAGTTTTGTGTAAACTGCATGGTTTTCTCATGCATCCAATCTCCATTTAACTGGGAAATTTGTGATTTCAAAATGCAGAGATTTGTTCTGAACTGAACAACTGGCACAAAGTTTGAAATTGCTTGTAAAGAACACATTTCTGGGACATGCTCTTTTGAATTAGTCAAAATGTTCTAGTTCAATAAATCAAAAGGTTTCACTCCAATTCAGTATTTCTCTTATAATTAGGGATATAATGCAAAGTAACAGCTCAGAACAACTTTTTCTTTGGCAATGAATAATTGACTCACTCTGTTCCAATGAAATTTAATTTTAGGGTTTATTCTCACCAAAACACCATGGTTCAATTTTTGTTCTAAAGGAAATTCTATCAAAACGTGCTGGCTCCTGCACCAAGTTCCTATCCAGCAAAATGGCATTTCCTGGTGGGGAATGTTTTATCCCAGATGCTTTGACCAGCTCTTGCCTAGGTCCCCAAATCTCAAATCAAGGTTATCCATTACTCTCCCCATTATACCTTTATTGAAAGAATCCCATGCAGCTGAAGAGGGAAGATCCTGTGCTCTGAAGTCCAGGACACTCTGTAGCACTTAATTGCAGCCAGGAACACAACACAACTGATCTGTGCTGCAAACACTGCTTCAAATTAATCTCTGGAGTAACTCCAGGGCCTTCAGTGGAGTTGCTCCAGGGATAAATTTGACTCCCCAGTTTTCATCCAGGTGGGTTTGTTTGGATATCACAAGGTAACTGCGTGGCCATAAATCCATAAAAGGATTTATGGTTCTCACAGGCAGCTCCTGCAGGTCCTGAGGTGAGATGCTGGAATGATCAGGATGATTTGTTTTATTTTGTCGTATGCGAAGGAGGAAATAAATAGTTATTATTTTATTTAGGTGTGTAACCCAGAAATGTTGGTGCTGGGTGCACACACATGGTGTTGGGGAGAGGAACCAAAACCTCCTGGGTTCAGGGTGAGTTTCTGCCCAAAGAGGGGCTTAGACTAAGGCTCCTTTGCAATGTGAGGGGCTCACACAGCCATAAATGTAGGATCTGACACTGGAAGTAAATATCTTCAGACAGCTCCTTGCCAAAGTGGTGAAATCCATCCTCAGCAGACGTGGCTGCTTGGCTTCTTTAGGAGAAAAAAAATTCAAGATGTCTCCTGTAAGGAGTTTGGAATAGACAGGAAAGCTGCTAGTGTATGCATAAGGAGAATTATCTGAGACATTTTAAGTGGAAAGAGTAATGGGATGAAACTGAGCTAAGGAAAACTTCAAGCCATGGAAAAAATAATACAGGCTAGTGGTCTGTGGACTGGTCTCCTGAGAGATCTAGGAAAGCCATGCCATGCTGGCCAGTGAAAACCACACTGGGAATAGACTGAAGAAAAATATTTTAGTTGTCAGCAGGATGGACAAGGTGCCCTGTGGGATTTTCAGAGTGATTCAAGGAGTATTTGTTTTCATGTTTTGTTTTCTAATTGACCAAAACATATACAGCAGACTCTCACAGGACTGTGCTGAGCCAAAACTCTTGCTGAAGTCAGATGAAGAACTTTTGAGCCTGCCCTGCTGGAAAATGTCCACGGGTGAAATTGTGGGAGGTACAAAGTGCAAGAAATTCCCACCAAAATGCTCATTTTGCTGCACATCCTCCCTCCAGGGGACATGTGTGTAATTAGCAATTGCTTCCAGTAAATAGCTCTCTGATCATGATGAAAATCCAATTTGGAGGAAATCATTGTAAAAAACACAGTTTATGGCTGGGCCCTCACAATAACAAGTGCCTGGCTGGTGGAAGGCTTCTGCTTCCAGCCAAGTGCTGTCGTGTAAAGAGTTGGGTTTGGGGTTGCTCTGCCCCAGGCCTCTGGCAGTGTGCTGGGGAAGGAAGTGCCCTCCTGAACGTGGCTGATCCTCCACTCCATGATGTTTCATGGCTTTTGTGCACCACAGCCAGGTGGTGGTTGGAGGATACAACCCCTGAAGAAACCTCTTAAAAGCAGCTCTCGTTCTGTTTTTCTTTTTACTTGGAGTAATATTGTCTCTTGGTGCGCTGCTGATGTAAAGTCCTTATTGTTAGATGTCCCACAGGGGAGATCTCTCCTCCTTCTTGCCAGCTGGAGTGTCTGGGCTTGGCATAATTGAGGATGGAAATCTTTCTCCCATTTACTTCATTCTTTGTGAGACTTTATTGCTTCCTCAGACCAGCGTGGTCTCTCCAGCGTCCCTGTGCCACCAAGGATGAACCTTGACTGCTGTGCTGCTCATCCCATGTGCCACCAAGGGAACCTGTCCTTGTCCTGCTCCTTCCAGGGCCCTTGGTGGTTGCACACGCACACAGAAACAGCTCAACACTCTCATAATGCTGGCAAAGAGGGGTTCTGACCACTTTGGTGTTGAGTTTTAGCCCCCTCAGGGCTAAAATTGCCATGTTACTGTGTCTCCCAAAGTGAGGGGAATACACTGGAAGTTCATACTGTTTTACTGCTACTTTTATTATTATTGTTTTCAACAAGATCATTATTCTGTGACCACATCCCTACCTGGTGAATCGAATCTGCAGGCACAATAGCTCCTCACAGGCTGTTTCCCCCTTGGTTCCTTTTCTAAATCATAAATATTGCAAATTGTGGAGGAATTCTATAAACAAAGAGGTTCATATCTGAGCTCATCAGGACAATGCTATGTTTATATAAACTGCTACTTGTGGCGAGGGGGTATATGACAATTTTTTATTGCTGGCAAAGGACATATTATTCAAATATATGTAGGGAAATAAAATGAGCTCAATAAAATTGGGATGCCCCTAGCAATCAGAGTTTCACTTGGAAATAACAATAATAATTGAAGTGCCATTCTGCTCACCTGCACCAGCAATCAGTGCCAGAGTCCATTTACAAATGCCCAAAGTTTCTTATTTTGTGCAACTGGTGTGTCTGTGGTGGCTGAGGAGTTATCCCAGCTCGGGGTGAGCTTCTTAGGAATGGGCTGGAGCATCATGCTCTGCTGATCCTGCCTTGTGCTGGGATCTGGCTCTGTGGGGCTGCTGCTTCTCAGCTTCGCCTGCTGACCTCGGTGCTTTTATCCAGAGTAACCACACGTGCATTTATCACACAACTTTATGAACAGTGAAGGTTTATTACGTTGCACTTAAACCTCGTTTAACCTTTTCTCAGGAAGCAATGCTCTAAAGTGGGATTGCAGGAGTTTGCAAAATCCCGTGAGCGTTTCCCAGGCAGGGTGTGCACAAGCTCCCTCCAAGAGAAAAAGCAGGCACAAACCCCACAGCTGTTGCCTTCATTGTTCTGCTGCAAGGAAAAATACTGCAGCCTAGGAAAGACTTATGGAAAGACATAGCTTCAGATTTCTTTTATTTTTTATTTCTAAATTAAGCATTGGTTTAAAAATAAGTGCATCTCCCTCTTGCATGGTGGCACTTGCAGCTCTGACACCTCTCTGTGCAGGTGGCCTTGGGGCAGTCCTCAGGCCCAAAGACCTCCTGTGAGCTGTCACACTGCTCAAAAAGCTCTAGTCCTGGAGGGAAAAGGGAGAAATAGAAAGCTAGAGCCCAGCAGTATAGAGAGCTTCCTGGCAGGAGCAGTGCCCCAGGGGAGCTAATGCAAATCCCGTCACTTGGGATGGTAGAAACTTGAGTGAAGGAAGTTCCAGCCTAAAGATAGCAGGGAAGCATCCTTTATAGGTGAGGAAAGGGCTTGGGAGACTCCCAAGCTGGGTAGTCTTTTTCTAAGTGTACTTTCAGTGATTTACATTTCTGTTCTGGATCAGCTCTCAGCTTGTAAAATGTTTGTGTCACTTGGGAGTGGAAAAACAGGATGAAAAAATTTGAGAGATGATCAACAGCAGTTAGTGAAATTACAAAAATCTTAATTCTGGCAGGGAAACCTTCACTGTTGGTTTCTACAGAGCCAAAAAACTTTATAAAATTAGCTTTGATGGTCTCACACCTGATGTTCCCTCCAGCTCCTTGGACATCTTCTCACATAGGAGCTGTAAACACACAGGTTCCTGACCATTGTCAATGAAGATGTTTCTTAGAAAGTCAGAGCCCCTGCAAGCAGCAGCCAAAAATGAACACCTCTTCCAAGTGGGTGGCAAATGTTGCCAGAGGTTGATAGGAATTTTCTGTAGGTCTGGGAATGAGCACAGGAGTTGTAGGAATGGCTCTGTTGAAGGTGCTTGGGCCAGAGAGTGCAGCTTGCAAGGCAACCTGACAACGAAATCAATAATTTACCTTGTGGTACAACCGAGATGGGTTGAGTCTTCCCAAGTCAACTTAGAGGTAAGCAAGAATGTGCCATACCAGTGTGTTTTTTGAACCACAGGATAGAGGCTTAATTGATTTGCTCTTTATTCTTTGCAAAAGACAGCTGAATGTCAAAGGTCTTTCTTTTGTGAAGTACTGGAAAACCCGTTGTCAAACAACCTCTGCTCATTTAATAATTTATCCCATTTTGTAAAAGAAAGGCAGCTGACACGCACTAAATCTAGTCCATGTTTAAATTACTGCATTGAACAATAATAAGAGGAATGAATAATCTAGTACATCTATTTAAAATTAAACATATATGAAACTGTTTTTCCAAATGATCACCAAGGGCTATAGTTTAAAGGCAGGACAGAAGCCACGAACAGAATGAAAATGTCGAGCAGTAGTTTGCAAGTGGCAGCAGAATTATTTATTCTATTTTTTCTATACATAAGGAATAGAGCTAAATGAACAATGTTTAAGCATGTCAGAATTTCATCAATTTTGCATGAGCATTCACAAATATCCTGGTGGGGGTAATTGCTTGCAAATACATTTAAACTAATGATATGTTATGTCCTTACTTGATATAAAACTATTAAAAGATACGTTATTGCATTTGACAATGCCATGAAGCTGGGTCAAAGCTTAATGACAGATTTCTGCATTCGTAAATTAAGATATACTCTGCTGGAAGCAAATATTTTGTAAAAATAAAAGCCATCTACTACGAAAGTTTGATCATTGATCTAAGGTTGCTTTTGGTTTCTCCAACCACCGGGCTTGCAAAAGTAGAGGAAAGGGAGATTCCATTGCAGAGGCAACTCTGGAAATCCCAGCGTGGCAATTCCACATGCAACAGGAGTAAGGAGGCTGGTCTGAGGCACCCAGTGGTTTTAACAGTCCCACTGGAGACTTGGAGTGAAGCTTGTGCATCAGCTGGTGAGAGAGCTTGGTTTTCCTGTGGGAAGAGGAAGAGAGTTTATTCTACCTAAAGCTGAATGTGCTAGGGAGGCTTTTTAGCCTGAGAAGAAACTCAGAAAACAAGTACTGATGGCATCAAAAGACTGAGGAAGCCTGGTAGGCTGGGGTCAGTGTGATGAGTTTAAGATCTGCATTGCTCAGATTCCCTGTCTGAGGCATCCCTGGCTGGTTCAGTGTGGCAGGAGTGTGCCACGGAGCAGCTCCATGGGCACCAGCTCTTAATTTGTGACACTGCTGGTGAGCACTTTCAGTTATTTACTGAAGGTTATAATAAATATGAAATATTTAGAAAATAAAATGTCCACAGGCTGCAGCCAGGAAGCCTTCACCAAGCAATAGAAAGGGGTCTTGGAGCAGTGCAGATGTCTGGGAAATGATGTGTTGTCCCAGGAGAAGCCATGGGATGTTATGATTGTAAGAGAGAAGGGACACTGATCAACTTTTACTAATGGTTTCTGGGTGGTGTGACTTTTGTGATGATGTGAGGCACTGTGTCCATTACAGCAAAGGAAACATATTCCTTGTGGAGGGTGATGCGTCCTGCTGAGATGTGGCCACTCTGCCCAGCAGCAAGTGGAAACACACTGGGAGGAACGATAAACCCTCATTTGCCCCATCCAAAAGGCCACCCCAAACTGTTGTGATGGCCATGGGAACAAGCCTGGGTGGCTCCTGGCCCGTGTTTGGGTGTTGTGGTGGGGTTTGAGGAGCTGCTCTGGGATGTTTTATGGCCTTTGCCGCAGCCGGCAGCCTCCACTGTGTGGCAATCCTGAAATATCCCTTCCCGTCACCTCTTGTGCTCTCTTCCACTCTTTGAATTGCTCTGATTCCCAACATCATTGAGGATTATTATAACCTCCCTTCGTAACATACTATAAATTTTATTATAAAGCAGGAATTCTTCGGCTCCCAAGCCCCATCTTGCAGGGAGACAGCGCGCTGTAGTTCTTCCGCTCGCAGTAATGTGAGCAGAGAGCTAATGAAGGTCTTTATGTAAATTTTCCAGTTATCAGGTGAAATCTTCACATCGAAATCTGTCACATGTTATAAAAATTCTTTATGTTATCAAATGCTAATGATAACTCAGAACACAGAGCCCACGGAGGAGCTTTGAAATCTTTCATAAAAACTGCATTCGGCCCCAGCAACCAGAGAGCCTTGGATTTCTACTCCGACTACTCCAGTTTGTAATTAGCATAGTGCAGGCTTCTCTGCCCTCTGAAACCATAATGTTAATTACAAAAATTACACTGTGTTTAAAAGTGCAATTAAGAGACTGTGCAGCACAAAGGGAGCCGTGGAACCTCTTTGCACACTTTGAAGCCAGGTCACAACGCAGCCCATGAAAGAGAGTCCAAGGCTCTCTCCCTGCTAAAGGCTTGGGAAGATCATAGGGAGAGCTCAGCTGAAATGAGCTCCGGTGGGCTCTGCTCAGCCCTTAATGAATAATACTCTTCCTTGGGAGGGAAAGTGGTAAAAGGCGGAGGGTGGGGGGAGAATATTGAACCTAATTAAGGACCTGATGCTGCAGTGGTTCTTGCATCTGCTTGGGATGGCTGCTGCAGAGGGAGATACATGCAGGATCAGGCCTTGGGAGGTCACGGTGCAATCACAGCTGCAAGCAGCCTATGATTGCTTTGGTATTTACCTAGCACCTGAAAGCAAAAAGAAAAACCATGTTCCTTTGTCTCTTTGCTGTATTGAGTAACTTGGAAAAAATTTAATTCTTCTGCCCCTGGTCCTCAGCGAGAGGGTTTGTTCTGCTCTGGGGGGCTGGGGGGTCCCCTGTGATTCGAGTGGTGCTGGGTCTGAGCGTGCTGGCTGCTGGTTGAGGGAGCCCTCGGTCCTGCCCTTCTCGGCCCACAATGGGAGGAGAAGGCAGCTCCAGAGTATTTGTGAAGGGGCATGAAAAAGCTGGAAAGCTGAATTGCACAGTGCCAAATGTTCCATGAAAAACTTGGAAAAAAAAAGTTGGGTTTTTTTTGGCCTTTTAAGTCACTTGATGATATGAACTTTGGTAGTTCCCTCCACCAAAGACCTTCCAAGTGCCTTGCACAAGGTGTTAATTAATTAATTAAGACCCAGAGCACCCCTCTGTGGTCAGTATCTGCACACCAGCTTGTACATAGAGAAATTGAGGCACGGCCAGTGGCCAGAGGAGGTGTGGGCAGCTGCACCCAGGGCAGGAGAGCCCCTGGGGCCCTATCTCTTTCTTCTGCACCACCAGAAAGTCGTTCTTGTGTGTGTGCCCAGCTGAAAGAAACCAGGCATCCCTATGGCGTGGGCTGCCATGGTGTTTTGGCAGGAGGGTGGTGTGGGGAGCAAACACTGGGTCCAGGTGTTGCAGCCCCCTCTGCTCCAGCTGAATTCCAAGGCCACCCACCCCCTCCATCAGCACCAGTGGGTGCTGGCAGTGACACTCGTGGGGCAGGATTAATCCATGCTGGTGTGGACAGGCTGATACGAACCACGAGCTGCTTCCTTGAATTTTCCAGTAACTTTTCCATACAGCCTGATGTAGAAAAACTTCAATAACTGTTCAATAAATCATCAAGCTGACCTTTTCCAGTAAAAACGAGCGCTGCCATGGGTGATGCTGAGAGTTGAGTGTGTGGTGGGGGCATGGGGGAAGGCAAGGGAGAGCCCAGCTTTGCCAAGAAACTTCAGTGCAGCTAGCAGCCTTGGGTTTATTTTGCTCTGGTGTTTAAAAAAAAAAAAATCCACTTTCCTTCTCTTTGCCTTCTACCTGCCCAACTGGTTATAGACCCAGACAGTTTACATATGTGATCCTTCCTATTTAGAAAATTAATGGTGTTTTCTGGCTCCAAATCACAGCTTGTGGTGCTCTGCAGGCGATGAAAAACTTGGCCAGCTTCAGCAGCAAAGCAGCCATTAGAAAATTAACCCTTGGTGGCAAAAGAGCAAAGGTACCCCAGCGAGGTCCACGAGAAGTGGCAGGCTGCAGCTTTCAGGTGTACCTACATATGTTAGCAATGTAAAACCAGCGCAGGCAGTCCCCCCGGAGAGTGCCCATCAAGCGTGTTTGTAGCTGGATACTGTGGAGAGGGCATGGCCACATCACTTGGCAGCGAGAGCGACCAATATGCCACGGTTTTCATTAGAGCACAGGAGAAGTGCTGAGCAGAGATTATGAATCAGAGACGCCTCTCGCAGCTCTACCTGCCTGCACAGCATTCAGGGGCTGCTCTCTGGTGTTCCAGCGATTCCCTGGCCTTCGCTCTCCTCCCATCCTTCTGTTTGTCGTTGGCAGCAGGGCACAGGAGGGTGGATATTGCAGAAAACTTAAAATAGTTTTTTTAAAAAATGGATGTGGTGGGGGCTAATGCATTGCTGCATGCCCTGTTTTGGCTTTGAGGGGTGAACTCTCCTGAGCTGCAAAGTATAGTTGTGGCCAGTGCTGTCATGGCCCCTGACCTGGGAAAGGGTCAAGGGATGTGTGAACAGTTTGTGTGTTTTGCAAAGATCTTGAATTTTCATGATGTGAAAGTTGTCACTTTGTGGCAGGGGGATCAGTGGCACTTCCCTAGCTGTCCCAAAGCAGAGCAAAAATAACGTGGAGCACCCCAGGGTAATGCTGCAGCTCTCAGTACCCCAGCTGTGGTGCAGCTCCTGGGCAAGCAGAGCTGGGAACAATCCATAGCCAACACCCTTTCCTGTGCTGTGGGGATGCCCAGGGTGGCCATGGCACATGTCAGGGCTGTGCTGCCTCTAATTTGGAAGTAAATGGGGCAGCGTTACATTGTGGTGTCCTTGTGACAGGACGAGGGGGAAAGTGCTGCAATGACACCGGTGGCACTTCTCCTCCTGAGCTGAGGGATGTCTGCAGTGAAGTCTCTTAGTGGTCATTTTGGGCTGCGTGTGGCTGTGGCATTGTGCTGGCACCATCCCTTTGAGAGAGGCTTGACAGCGCTTGTACCACGTCAGGAGGTGCAAAAGCCACTCTTGGGGTTTTCCTGTCACTTGCTGGAAAGTGAAGCATCTTTACTCCCTCTGTGCCTTTCCCCTTGTGCCTGCTTGTCCCTTGTCCTACAAGAGTATTTTTGTCATGGCCTGTTGTTTGAATGGAAAAGCATCGGGGCAGGCAATGCCTGTTGCTGGAACCTGTAGCAGAGGTGCCAGACTGGGTCCTGTGTCAATGGAGCAGAAACGGGGCGAGCATTGCCTCTGCCGCCCCTGGCCCCGTGCGTGCTCACCCTGCAGTGCTAAGGCTGGGTTTATCTCTGGGCTCCTGGTGCCGGAAACCACAGACGTTCATTTCACTGCCTCTGGCTTGGGGCTGCGTGGAGCTGAGTGAAACCAGCCTGTCCTCCTTCCTGCCTCCCCAAAACTGGGGGCAAACAACAGCAGAGGGTGAGTTGCTCCTCTCTGGTTTACTTTGACAAAAATGCCCTAAACCCAAGACTGACGTGATTATAGATGATGCATTTTCAATTATCCTTTGTTAACGCTATTAATAAGATTAATAACGTACAGTAAAAATGTCAATAAGCTTATCTCCATAATTTTTGGATCAGCCTTTTTGGCTGGGTAGCGTCGAGCCCTTCCCTGCGCAGCCTCCGTGGGCTCGGGAGCGAAGTTGCTGCGGTAGGATTTGATTTCCAGGGAGCAGATAGGGCACGTTTGTGCTCTCCCTTTGGCAGCCGCCGCTGTAACGCTGCCCGGAGACCCAGGGCTTGCGCTCAGAGCGCCGCCAAACTCGGTGCAGCCCAGGACTTTGCAAAGTTGCTGCACAGCAAAATCTCCTCTAAAAAAAGCTCATTTTGTATTACCTGGGCTGGCGTCGGTGACCCCGTTATGAACTGAATGATAAATCGTGCGAGGAGCTCGCGTTCCTCCTCTGGTTTAAAAACGTGCGACACAGCAGCGACCGGTGTTAATGCACAAAATTAATTGCCCCGGCGAGACACTTCTTCCCAAAAAGTAATAATAGTTAGGATTTAGCCTGGCGAATGTGAAAACCCTCTGGTATACTAATAAAATGAAAAGGTTTCGCAAAATAATATCCCAAATAATTGGGTTCCCTCCACCAAAGGACCCCATGTTGTTTCTCTTAAGCAATATATAAAAAAAATTGCGATTATTCCTTTTGGCTTAATAAAACGTAATTGGAAAAAATCTTGAAAGAAAGCGTAAGGTAATCGCTTTCACTTTCCCAATCAAGCTGATGTTGCCTTCCCTCTTCCATCCTCCTTGTAAGATGAAGAAGTCTTTAATGCATTTGGATCATTCAAGAGGCAAAAAAAGGGAAAAAAAGAAGCAAATCAGCTTTTTTCTCTTTTTATTTACAAGTGGACTCACAATGTTTATTTGCGGTGGTAACACACTCACTGCAGCTCTCTTTGGTTAGAAGGGCTGGCTGGTTTGGCATTGGGGATTTTTTACTTTTCTTTTTTTGGGTTCAGGACCGTTGGGGCGAGATTTGGGTCTTGATAATTTTTAAATTTTTTTTTTTTTTTAAGGCGCATTTGACCGTTCAAACTTTTGAACAGCCCCAGCTTGTAAATCCAGTGCCCGTCGCCCCCTCCTCCCGCTCCCCAGAAACTGCATGCTCCTACTGTGCTGCATTCATAATCAAATTAGTGCGCTGTGAATAGGTTAAAAAAACTGTTATCCAGCCGCTGCCACGAAAGATATTTTAGCCCACTCCCCACAAAGCCCTCCCTTCCCTGCTCCCCCTGCCTTTTTTTCCCTCCCTCCACAAGACATAAAGACATCCACGCGGACGGAGAGATCTTTACCTTACTTCTCCTCTGCAATCTTAGCCCTCTTTTATTTATTCCCCCCCCCCACACCCACCCAACGTAAGAAAACAAAAGTAAATTCTCCAGAAATGAGCTGCTGGCAAGAGAAAAAGGGGCGCTTGGGGGGTGGGAAGGCGGAGGGGCTGCTGCACGAGAGATGCTATAGGGAGACAGCGCTGGAGATAGTTGTCCCAGCTACGAGATAAAAGCTACATTACATGAAATTAATGGAGGCTGTCTGAGACATACATGAATCACTGTTTCAACACTAAGAAACCAGCACAAAAGAATAAAGAAATCTGAGTACTAACTATATCTTCAAAGGTCTCCTATTTACCCAGCTATACCGGGTACTGACACAAGTGGGGGGAAAATATAAGAAAAAAGCACTGCTGTGATCGAATGAATGAGACCATATGAGCTATATTGGTGCCGTATGCATTCTATTTAGCTGATATCAAACACAGTTTAATGAAAGTTAAATAGTTTCTGAGGAGTGCATGAGCTGGAACAGATTAGATTCCACCGAGGGGTCTGTCAGCATATTGTTGCTCACATGTATTCCCTGCTCAGAGCTGCCACAATTCCAGCACTCCATTAGCAATACACAAAAGACTTATGCAGATAGCGGGCATAAGCACGTACCGCCATGTTGGGAAATAAGGGAAAAAAAAAAAAAAGAAAAAAGAGGGGGAAAAAAAAGAGAGAGGAGAGGGAAAAAAAATACCCAGATGAAGGTTTTGTTCAGCGCGTTCATCTGAAAATAGATCTCTGTAATTCGAAAGTGATAAGAATAGATGGAGAAAAGGAGAAGTGGTGGAGGTTGTCAGGAAAATAAAATAAGAAAATAATGCAAAAAAAATAGAGGAGAAATATGTAAACTCCTTTAAAAGAACAGATATTGCACCAAGTATATAATGAGGTTTTGATCTTTCAGGGGACAATGACATGGGTGAATGCTGTGCCCTTTTGATCTGCAAGTTACATCTGGTCTTAAAGGCTCAGCAGTTCCTGTGGCCTCTCTGCCCAGAAGTTGCAGTGGAAGATGATTTTTTTGGAGAAGGGGGGGGAAATTCTTCCTACAAAACAGCATCTCTCAGGCTCCTCTGTCATATTTTAAGATGCAGAATTCATCCCAGAAATACTGCCGGACAGCCTGTGTGCCTGGTACAATCGCTGTCACTGAAACTAACATGAATTGAGATTAATTTTTATCACTTCAGAGGATTTTTATTCCTCTCCCTGGGAAAAAAAAAAAATCCTCCTTCTCAGAGGTGTCTGTTTTAAAATTAGTAGTAGGATAAGGCTGGTGGGGGTATTTAGATATCAGATGGCAATTGCTCAGTGATTATTGCATTTTGATTTAATCTGACAGAACTGATCTTGCACCATGAAATCCGTATTTTCACAGGAAAATAGGAGTTGCCATACTGGAACAGACCATTTGTCCACCCGGCCCAGCGCCTGGACCCATCCATGGGGGTAGCAAATCCCTCCTGTACTTGCACCCTCCACAATTATTTATTATTTATCACAGGGGGGAACAGTGTTTCTCCCTGCTCCTGACTGACAGTCCCTCCACACCCTACGGCAGCAGCATTTCTCTGCCCTGAAACTTTTTTTTTAACCCAGCTAAGTGCAGCCACGAATATTATTTCTGCCCACGGAAATGCTGCAAACTCCATTTGGAGCGTGCCTGGAGGTGACGGGGACGTTTTCATCTGCTCAGGTGTGGGAGGGCAGGCGTTCCCCCCATCCTCTCCCCTTCTGCTTCCCTCCCCACTCGCCTCTCCTCTAATTCGGTCAAAGAAAAGGGGGCACAAGTGAAAACATGATGATTTGTTCGGGTTTCTTTCTCTGCAGCTGGGAGCCTGCCTTATTAATATTATCTGGGCTGGGAGTGCGCAGTGTTTCCTCAGGCATCTCTTCTGAGTCATTTTATCATTATTCATAGGGATAAAAATGGCCCAAACCAAGGATCCATTTAGGGTTGCCTGTCAGATCCACTAAGGTAATTGGCTCAATTTCTTCATTCCCATTCTAAATTAAAATAATTTTATTAAGTGGTACAGTTGGTGTTTCACCTGTGTCACTAGCTGCCTATTAGAGCCAGAAAGGGATTTTCCACATTATTTCTGTCTGTTCTTATAACATTATGTCATCGTATTCCGCGTTACTTTGTGTCAGAGGTTGCACAGTCTCCTGTACTTAAGTCCAGTGGTTACAAAATGTAGGTCCAAGATGCCGTTTTCGGGGTGAGGGCAAAGTCAAATACACTTGACTGTTCCAGCTCTGCTCACTGCTTCCCAGATAGAATTCACACGGCAGGAAAAATCACTGCAAGACTGAGAGCAGGGTCTGTGGTGTGGTTGAAAATGTACCACCAACGAAAACGATGAACCAGTGGTAGTGGTGATGTTCCCAACAGGAATGTTTGGAGGGGAAGAGCTGGTGTTAGAGCTGTGCTACCTGGGCCTGGGAGGAAAACACGTGGATGGGTCTCCACGGAAGGAAAAAGGTGTGGCATGACTGGTCCCTGCAGGTGTTGGCCACTGGCAGTCCTGCTGCTGGTGCTGATGTGGTGCTAAATAACAGAGCCTGGCCAAGTGTGTTTAGGGTTAGCGTCTTCTTCAGAGCAAGGTGGTTCTTCCTCATGGAAATCCGGCTGGAGTCACTAATTCCACTTTAAAGAACTGAGATGAGGCTCAAAAGCACAGTGGTGAAGGTGTTCAGCATCAAAATAAGGAGTTTGCAGCTCCCAGGTTCGTGTTTGGAGCATCCAGCTGTGTCAGTCAGGGATGGGGGCTGTGCATCCAACAGCAGTGTTTGCATTTCGTGTTCAGATACAGCATGAAGAATCTCCAGCCAGTTTTTGGTAGGTGGAAAGATACACATTAGAGTATCCATCTAAATTAGACTCCTTGAGGATGGATCATTGGCCACTGAGATCCCTACATCCCATCAGGGCAGGAGAACCAGGAGCAGTTAGAGAAGAAACACCAGCGAAAACTGCTGAGGGGTATTTGATTTTAGGCTCCCCACAAATCACTACCAATCAGCCAGGTGGAAGTTTCCACCAGCAGATAAGACAAGCTGTGTTATCAGAGAGTGAGAAAAGGTCGCTTTTCCAACGGACAAAGTCATTTCCGTCCAGAAAAAGGTGTAGTTGCACAGGAACATTCCTTGTGGTTAGATAGGGAAGGGGGGTGGGGGAAAAAAAGGCATGTTTGTTCAGTTTTCAGGGATCTTGCAACTGTTTTTCTTCAACCTGCAGGTGGCATTAGCACTAAAAATGGATTTTTCTTTCTTTCTTGAAAAGTGTTTAGCAATGAAAGGAAGAAAGCTGCGAGGGGATCTGTAGTAGGACTGCGTGCTTGGAGTTAGTCATGCTAACTGCAGATGGCATTTTTGCATGTTTTATAAGGCAAGGATATACAAACGTTTTAGCACCCTGAAATATAATATCTCCAGTTTCCGGAAGCAGGAGGGCTGGGCTGGGAGGACCGGAGGAGCTGAGCTTAGGCTAAATCTGTGCAAGCGCGAAGGAGCGGAGCCGCGCTCGCTGCCGGGCTGGCGCCTGTCCCTCGCGGTGTCACCTCCCGCTCCCATCCCACCCCCAGCCCTCGGTGCCGGCTGTCCCACACTGCTGAGGGGCAGCTTACTGCAGGCTACAGCTGGTGCCCGCTGAAATCATTGGGAGAACTCCCTGAGGGAGAGTGGAGCGGGATCGAACCTTCCTGCCCTGTGAGGAGTGCTGGGAAGGAGCCGCTGACTGTGGCTGCTTGGTGTCTTGGATGGTTTGGCTCTGTAATGGAGAATAGGGATAATCCCTGTTTGCCTTCTCTCTCTGACCTGGAAATATCAATTAGTGCTGAAACAAGGCTTAGAATAGAAAAGTTCATTTTTCTCTTTTTTGGGGGGTTTGTTTTGTTTGGTGGATTTTTTGTGTGTGTATGAGGAATGGGAATGGGCTCCCATTTTAAACGATAAGATCCATCCCGAACCCCATCACTAATGTCTACACATTCCCAACATACCAAAGTGCCCCATGGGGCACAGTCCCAGAGCAGTTCCTTCTAGCAAGGCTTGGGGGCTCGTTTCACCTTGTCCTGGTGGACTGAAAATAAGCCTTTTATGGCCATAGTCATCCAGATTTGAATTCTAGTCTAAGGGAAGTCCACTCAGGATGCACGAGAAGAGCAAACCTGGAAGAAGGAAGCCTTGCAAAGGCATTCCCCAAATTAAAAATGTAGACTGAGCATCATAGGAAAACACAGTGGTTGCTGGCTTCACTGATATTGAAGTCCCCAGAAGAAAGCCAGGAGAGCTAAAGAGAAGAGTAGAAGCAAAAGATTGCCAGAGAAAGAAACCATGAGCCGAGGCCACAGCTCTCACAAGAGGCTCTGTGGAGATTTTTTTTTTTTCTTTTTTTTTTTCTTTTTATTCTTACCATTTTGTCACTGGAAAGTGCTAATTTGTGAAAGCAAAACAACTCCAGGCAAAGGGTGTGCTTTGACAAATTTCCCATATTGAGGAGGGGCGGGGAGAAGAATGAAAAAGAGGAGAAAATAAATGTAGAACGATTGCAATGTCATGGGGGGTAAGTGGTACGTTTGAGACAGGGGCTAAATCACTGTTAAATCACTGCAGGCAGAATTGATGTGAGACTGGAGCACACTGAGAACTGGGCAGGGGCATAAACCTAATTGATTTGAGGCTGGAGCAGGGAGTTAATTGGGGGCCAGGGTGGAACAGTAACTAACAGAGTGCTGTGATAGCCAAAAGCATATCTCACTCTCCGCCGTCCTGCCCGTGCTGGGTGTGAGTGCCGGCAGCTGGGAATCACCCCAGAGCCTAAACCACCACTTCAGCCTCTTGGTTGGAGGCTGGCTCGAGCATCTTTTGAGAGCTCAGGATTGCTTCCTGTTGTGATGGACCTCAGGAGAGAGTAGCACTTGTCACCCACGGCCTTGTTTTGGCTGAGGAAGGGGAGCAGTGATTGCTGCCAGAACAATTATTGTGGGAAAACGTTCACTCTCTCAGAGAACTTCATTCCTCTTGGAGAAGCACCACATGTCCCCAAGGAAACCACCTAGACCAGGTCCACAGTTACTCTGTACAAATGTTCCCTTTTTTTTTTTTTTTCTTAAAGACTGTTGAATTGAGCACTCAAAATTTGAAAATGCAAGGATGAAGGTTGCCTGGGCAACTGCTTTGCACTGAATGAGGAAATGATCTTGTGAAACAAACATTAAGTGTTCGTGTAATTAAAGACTGAATCAAAATTCCATTGTACCAGGAAGGAGCCTAAATTAAAGTTGACCAGGCAACTTTCAGTTTGGCGTTTCCTAAGTTTTAAGAACTTGATTTAAATCGACTTTCTTTAATTATATCTCCTTTTGTGTGCAATCTTTGGGTTTTTTTCCTCCTAGAAAATTTATGGCATATTGGTGTGTTGTAGCCACGCTCACCTCTAGCTACAATGCAAGTGTCAGCCCAGGAGCTGTAGAATCCCAGACTCCCAAACGCCTACCACTGGGACAGAGGGTGCATCTTTCATCTGCTGCCCTTTGGGGAGCGACAGCTGAAGGAACAATGTGACTTTTGGGTTTGTTATTGTGTACAGTTTGCCATGCTGCGTCAGATGGGCACTGAATTTAGTCTACACCAGATGCACCAAAGAAAGATGCAAGAGTAAGTATGGAGATGTAGAACAGTCTGTCCACAGGAAGACTTCACCCAAGCCACTTGTAGTTAGAAATTGTTTTAAACCCTCAGGAATAATTTTTATTTCCCTTCCAAATGCTACTTTTTGTTTATTTTTTTTGGCGGTGGTTTTGGATTGAGATTCCTCCCTTTCACCATGCCCATTACCCAGTGTGTCAGAGGAATGTGGTGACTCAGTGCTCCTGAGGTCTGCCTCGTGCTCTGGGGCACGAGTGTGGTCCAGAGCAATTGTCAGCAATCAGTCACCAGCAGGAGAAGCAGAACCTCAGACCTGCAGCATGGTTAGTACACTTGGTTGAGGAAAACTTCAAACTGATGTCCAGTTCTACGTAATGCACAGCTCCTGCAGAGTAACACCTTCCATTTGGTCCCTTTGCAAAACCACTGTGGCACCTTCCAATGCATTAGAGTGTATTTGCCATTCCAAACCCGTATTTAAGACTTTGCATCAGCAAACTCTTCAGTTCATCTGGAAACACACACGCGTTTTTAGCTCACATGTTTTTTAGCTTCCCAAGCGATAGTTACACAGAGCTCCACCATTCCCTTGCTGTTTTCAAGGGCAAGAAATGTCCGTGCACGCAGCATGTGCTGGGGCCTGGCTTTTATTATTATAATTGTTATTGTACTTAGCTATCTGTCAATGCAGAGCTTCAATTTGACACGAATTATCTCCGCAGTGGTGCGTTCCTACCGTGAGATGCTCTCACGCCTGCTAGCTCCAAGCACGGAGGTAAAAGAGTAGTTTTAACCTTCTCCCATCTGCACTCAGTCTAATTTTACCTCATGATCTCGCTTAATTTTTTTTTTTTTTTTTTTTTTTTTTTTTTTTTTTTTTTTTTTTTTTTTTTTTTTTTTTTTGGTGTAAATCCCAGCATATGCAAATAGTTGCTAAGAATTATGTCAGGAAATATACTGATGGGGAAGATATAACTTGTATTTACAGAACTCACTAGGGGTTTGGGGCACCTCAGTTCTCATCTTTCTGGGGACACAGCGAGACTCCAAGGGAGCATTTGCCCATGACTGCTGGGCTGGCTTCCCTTGGTAATGCTTTCCTCTCACCACTGAGCTAGTCTTTGTCAATGCCCTATTTCCTAATCTTAGTGACCATTTTATGATTTTTTTCCCCTGATGCCCAGTGTTTATGCTGGAAGCAGTGGCAGAAGTTGATGCTGTTTAGGGATAAGGGGGCTGAAAGATCTCTCTTTCCCCTTGCTGATGAGCACAAGTAATGCCTGTTTCTAAGCAAAGGAGACTCCGTGTCTGTTGAACTCAGCTTTGTACTGCTTTCATTTTTCCAGGATAGGTTGGGAAGTTCATTCAAAGTTCTTCCTTTACTGTGGGACATCCCTGACATTTTCCCATTGACACAGACCAACTGGTGTGATTCAGTGACCTTCTGCACCGACCCTTCAGTTGGATTCTGTTCCTGCTTCCTCACCCAGCCTGCCCCACCATCGTGTCCTTGTCCAGCTCCTCTGTTTTGCTGCCATCAGCTGACTCCCAGTCTTGTTGCTTGCCCAGGCACAGGGTCTCTTTTTTTAACAATTATTATTACTGTTATTCCTACAAGTGTTTTTATCTCATGACTTAGCCCAAACAGCCTTACTCTTCCCTTCATCATTTAGCACTGGCTCCTCTCTGCAGAGTCTGCGTCCACCCAGGCAAGGCCAGCTGTAACCCGTCATTCCCATCCCATATTTCAATTTTGCTTGACCTGTTATCCCTTGGATTTCTTTCCATCCTCACAGTATTCCTCGTGCATCCTCTTCTCCCCCCATTAAATGAAGTTGTTTCCTTTTCTATGTCTCTGAGACCTGGAGACACCCAGGGAAAAATGATTCCTCTTGTTCTCTCCAAGGCCCCTCTTCCAGCAGCTGGAAGCTGCAATTACAGAAAAAGTCTGGTTTGAGTTTGGTAAAGTTATAAGCAAATGAAACAGTCTTTTATAATGGGAAGTGTCATACAACCTTAGTAATAGACAGTGCCATCAGCCCCACCTATAATATGTGCATGTGTGTAAAAATGAAACCTGAAAACTGAATGAACATGAAAAGGCCTCGACCTACTTTCAAACTGATAGGAATGCTCCCCATCCCTAATGGAAGCAGACAGGACAGGCCTTGTACATCTCTGGCTTCATTTTGCAGGAGTGTGTTACAAGTGCAGAATTAGTGTGGAAAGGACCCTTGCAGACAATAAAAGCAGGGAAGGGGTTTTTGCAGGACCCCTTTGCACAGGGGTGAAACACACAGGCTCCTTTGAGTCCCAGCCCCGGCGAGTCAGGCAGATGCTGAAACATGCGGTAACCAAAAGTAGGTCCAAGCCTGGGCCCTCCAGGAGACAGATCTGTCTTCTGACAGGCCCAGGGTCTGCTCTCCAGCTGCAACCCAGAGGAAATTCAGAGGGAGACAGGGATTCGGAGCGTCCTCTTTAAGCCCACCATTAGCTTATTAGGAAACCGAGAGCTCTTATTCCTGGAAGCAACGTTTTGTGAACTGTCATACTCATTTCCTTCACACGCTGGCACAGATTGCCTGCTTGACCCGAGGGCTGAAGCCATTTACATTTTTGATCTGCTCATCTCTCAGAAACCTCCACAAATTAGAAATACCACAAACCATGTTTGTTGTCGCGAGGGCAGAGAAGTCTGAAGCGAGGTCTGGGTGCCGTGTTTGACCTCGGCTGAAATACTGGTTCAAAACAGACCTTCTTTGAAGAATCTCAGAGTCTCTAAACTTCAAAGCACCAGCTAATGTCTAATTGACTGTAGGTGAGTATTGCTTTACAGGAGAGCTCTTCTGCACCAGAACCCTCAGACCAAGTTTCTCCAGTGCCTTATAGGTGAATGAGAGAATTCAAAAGCTACTACAGCCTCCAAAAAGATTTTGAGTTGAAGCTGCATAATTGCAGCACTTTTTCCTTCTGTGTTAAGATTCTTAATGGTCTTCTTACAGGAGTCTCGGTCTCCCAGATGAGAAATGCTGTAAGATGGCGAACACTTTATTTCCTTAATTTTTATTCTTCCTCCCAGCATCTGTTTGCCATGGGTGTACTCTGCCTTGTGCTTTTGCAACGAGGTCATGTCCATCCTCTCTGCTTCCCTTTGGTCCCAACGCCCTCAGATGGGCATCAGGGTGGCAGAGGTGCCTCTCTGGAAGGGACCCTCAGAGCTGGCCCACATGTCCAGGCCTAGGAGAGAGTAGGGCTGAGAGTGAAACCCTAGGGGCAAGCTGGTAATGCTGCAAGACTTAGCATTCAAAACCCCAGTATTTTTCTGTGATGAGGCCATTTATAATTTACCACCATTCCCTCCTGCTGAAAAATTCCTCTAATTCTTCCCGTGTGAATTGAGAGCGTGAAAGGAGCACCAAAAGCTTCCTCTCTTGTTCACCCATTCATTTTTTTATGCTAAAGCCCTGTGGATGAAATCCATTCCAGGTGCCAGAGAGCCTTTCCTGTAACTTACCCATGGTATTCTTATCAAAACTGTTACCTCCAAAAATATTTCCTTTTAACATTAATTATCCTTTAAGCCAGCTCACTCACAGCACACAAAAGGGCACAGAGGCTTGGCAGGATTCTTTTTTCCCTTTTTTTTCCTTTTTCATTAAGTACCACATGTGCCTCTCTTTGCATATAGGGAGGGGTTTCCCACCACCTTGAAGACATCTCATCATGTTCTGTAGGAGCCCAAGCTAACAGGTATTAAACAGGGGTTATTGTTTAGTTGATGCGCTGTAATTCTTCCCATATGGCCCAGTGAGAAGGCTTGTGGTGCTGGAGGTGTAAGAATTAAACTAAAAGTCTAAAGAAACAGTGGTAATTAAAGAAAAGGGACATAAGCTGTTGCTGGGATAACATCTTTGGAGGCTGAGTCTCCTCTGGAAGGTTTGGTGTGCCCAGGTGGTTTTTGCCAGCAAGGGGAGATGAGGATGTGCTCAGCCCTGTGGGCATGGTGGTGGCTACCTGAAGGCAGCCCCACAGGAGCTGGGGGAGAGAGAGGGGTTAATCTCCTGTCCTCTTCTCCCAGGGGAATGTTTACTGCCTAGCAGGGAAGGTCTCCTTTCCTTAGGTGAGTTAAGTCAGCCTCTGCTTTGTTTGATGCTGCCCATTTGAGGAAAGCTTCTCCCTGACCTTCTGCCAGAGAGACTGATGACAAGGATGGTTTGAACTAACCTTGACATTCACCAGGGTAAATGGCTTTTTTCCACAAGCAGTCAGCAAGCCAGGAGAGCCAGTCAAGAGCTAATGAATCTGTACCTGAGGGAAACCGAGTAACAGTTGTACTTTTAAAGAAGGAAAGTCTTCCCTGGCTCCATCTGTGCTTAAATGCTGGAGAATTAACTCTTCCACCTCATGCCTGGGCCTTGCCAGGTCCCTCTTGGCTGGTGGCAGTGGAGATGTGGGGAGGGAAAGCCTCTGTGGAAAAGGACAGGTGGTCAGCTCCCTCATTTGTGTGGAGCTGGATGAAACCACTCCCTCCTCTCCACATGGCAAGTGATAGCCCCCTCAGAGCCCTGCAGTGCCCTGAGCATGGAGCGTCAGCAGGAGGGATGCCAGCAAAGACTGAAGGGTGGTTGGGTCACTGCTGCCTGCAGGTGGTGTGCTCCCAAATGCACCTTTAGAGGGGGTTTAAGGCCAAGTTTCAGTCCTGGGTTTTAACTCTGGGCAGTGGAGTGACTGTCACCAGAGCCTGCCTTGGGCCTTGGCGGATGGGGATATCACAAGTGGGTTGGTTTGTAACACCAAGGAAAAGGGAAAAGGGCCCTCCTGCTGCTCCTCAGCCTGGGGTTTTCACTGGAGTGTCCTCAGATTGTACAAGCAGAGGCACCCGGAGCCTGCTGTGCCCTTTTCCTGCTCAAGGAAGGAGGTTTCCTTGGCTGCTCAGCTGATATTGGAAACAATAGAAAGAGCGTTGGCAATTGCAGCATATTTCACTTTTCTCAGTACTGTCCAGATGATGTATTCCTAGTCCTAATTAGGTTGTTCAAAGCCCAGTTTTTGTGAATAAGCCATCATTGTGAGAAGATTGGCCTGACAGTCCTCTGGCCTGTTCATTCACAAATCTTGCCTGTTGCTTCCTTTAGCATTAACTCATTAGGGGATTCCTCCTGTGGCTGGAGGGAAGGACCAGAGGTGTTTCACTGGAAAGGGCTTCCTGGAGGAGTGGATGGAAATTAGGGTAGGACTGATTTCAGCCCACTTTGGTGAACCTCACTATTTCATGGGAACTGAGGCTCTTGAAAGAAGTTTGCAGGAGGACTGGCTGGTGGAGCGAGAGTCTATTTGTCTGGGATGCTCGGGAAGTGACTGCAGCCAGCTTTTGTCTGGCAGCACTTGGACTCGAGGCACAGGGACTGCTTTTCTGAGTCTGCTACTAATTCGTGTGTGCATAACTCCTACTGGCTGGACTAAATCAGCCTCTGTAAAATGTATTTATTAATACTTACTTCCTAGGGCTGTTTATTTAAATGTTTGCAAAAGGCTTTGGAAGGCTAAGCAAGGGGAAGGCACGAGCTCCAGCACTGAATCTTAAGCACTGGCAACGGGGATGGTTGGCAAAAACACAGCAATACATTTTCCTCGGGATAACAAAAGTAGCGCCGATGCCATCTCTGTTCCATGATCATCTTCCAAGGGATGATTTAAAAGAAACCACTCCAGTGTTTTAAGGAGGGGATGAAGCAATGCTGGGGAAACAAAGTGCAGCTGGGATGTGGGCTGGGTGTGCTTCCTTCTGAGATTCCCCTCGAGGGGCTTTGCCCAGGTTTTGACACCGTGTGCAAGTGGCAAGAGCAGAAATGGGCGATGGAACTGGGGGCAAACCAGAAGGGACAAACTGGGACTGGGGTGAGGTTCTGGCAGGTTTTGTGTCTTCTGACCACACAGATGAGAGTGAGGAGCCCAAGCACAAACCAGGCCGAGGTGCTGGCACAAGGGGTGAGGTGCAGCCCCCCAGTCCAGCCAGAGGCTGGAGATGAAGCCCTGGCGCTGGTGAGGCTCCCGGGGAAAAAGCTGTATACAAAGGAGGAGATAATATTTCATCCCCCCGCGGGTCAGTCGGTTCTCGGCAGTGTTCTCTGTTTGAGATTTGAGGATTTGCAGACAGACAAACTCCACAACCCAGCAAAGGTCAGTCTAAATATCAGACAGATAAACAGCACCTTCTCTGTAAGCACAACTCCGATTTATGGTGCTCCGTTTTCTCTTTCCTTTGCATGATAAAGTGGAACGTGTGCTCCTTCAGAGGGCGGCAGCTGAAAAATTTAAAGTAACATAACTTCCTGAGGTGTTTTTAAAGAAATATGCTTTCCTGTAGCTACAGCCTGCTTCCTCTTGAAGGCTCTTTTTTTCTTTCTGATTATTTTACTTTGGAGAATTTCTCCTTCCTTACTCCCAGTCCCGCAGAAAAATGCAACACCTGCTTTGTAGTTGCTTTTCCAAAACAAGATGTGTGTGAGAGTGTGTCTGTGGGAGCACTGCATTGGCCAAGGGCCACCCAGGAGGTTGGACCCTCTTCCTTGACCAAAGCTGGGCTTTGGTGTTTCAACCTGCCCTCAAAAAAGCCAGCAAGGTACAGGGCAGCATTCCAGATCTGATTGCAGTTGATAACACAGCTCCTTTATCCCAGGGGTAAATCCTTGCAGTTAGAATTTGCTCGTGTCATCCTCAGCAGAGCCCACACCTCCCCATGCCCCGTGAAGTATCTTCAAAGTGAATATAAATTATGTTACAATGGGAAACCACCTCTGACAGTATGGGAGTGGGGAAAGGGAGTCACAATAAATCAGGATCAGACTCCCCTTTAGTTTTCTTCTTCCTGACCTTGTGGACAAGACCTTTGTAATTAAACCCTCTCTGTAGGTAGTAAAAGTTCTGAGTGCCGAGGTTGTACCAGCTCCTTTTTTAAGCTAAACTATTCTTATTAGCCACATAATCGAAGAAATATTGCACTGCACCATGAAAACATCACAAAACACCAGTATTTCCACTCTTCAAAAATAATAGTATCAGGGTTTAGGGGGATTTTTTGGGGGGCGTATTATTTTTGTTTGCAGAAATCCCATGTGTGCTCTCATCAAGATTGAATGCTAACCTTTTTTAGGAATTGTAGATGTCTATACCATGGATTCTTGGACTAATTTACTTCTGGGCTGACCGTTAGAGCAGTTATTTAGTCAATCTGTGGAAGGTGATTTTTTACATCACTGTAAACACAGTGTAGTTTAAATTTTTTTAAAGTTGTTTTTTAAACCTGCCTCTGGATCCCCTGCAAAGTGACATTTGTCAGGAATGTGCATGGCTGCAGGCTGCTTGTCACAGCAATGATCCCAACACGGGTGCCAATGCAGCATCGTGGTTCAGCCGGTCAGCTCAGCATTTGTAGCTGCAGCCTTGAGAGCACGCAAATTATCTGCCTAGTCTGTAATATTAAGGCCAAAAAGAAGCCCTTTTAAATAATTTGTAAGCTTTTATAACACAATATAATCATTGTAACATTATGAAAAATGCTAATATTAGCTTCCAATGCTTTGAAGTTTGTTCCGGGAATTTGGATTTCGCAAGGATGTCCCTACAGGTTTTACAGTCAGTAGAAGACATTTGGGTGGAGAAAGGGAAGAAAACTGAACTTCCTTCTCTCTCCCAAGTTTTGTAGGCTTTGGGGGGCTCTGGGTGAGGGGGTGTGAGATTTTATTTTTTAGGCAAAGGTGACCTTTTAACCATTAAAATAGAAAGCAAAGTTTTAGTGCCTTAAGTTCAACATTTATAGTCTGTTCTGGAGAAATGCTGCTTTCCTTGAAAGCGTGGCAGGTCAGTGAAGAGGAGGCAGCTGAGCTGAAGCAGCAAACTCAGGCAGCAAGGCAAGGATTGAGATAGTGGTGGTGGACAGACCAAGGGGTGGGTGTGCAGGTGCTGAAATCCCTCAGGAGGCAGCTCCTGGTATGAGCAGGTCCCCCCACTGCACCTCTTACAGCCCATTCACTGCTACTTGATGAGACAGTTAAAATTGGTTATTCTAGATGGTTCACCCGGGGATTTGCTATAATTACTGGAATATTCCCCTACTCCCTGTGGTCAGGGCAGTGGAGATGCAATACCACATTGTGCTGCTGACACAGCCTGGCATGCAGACAGCTTCTTGGGGCTGCAATAGAAGTATCATTCAGAAATTATTTTCTTTCTGGTGATTTCTGACTCGCTCTTCCATGACCTAAGTGGACACAGGCTGATGACTGAGGCTGGGTGCACATCCCATAAAGCAATAAATAAATCCATCAGTGCATAGGCATGTCCATCTCCTAACATGAATTCTGGGTCACTCTGGCATGGTAGAAATGAGCGTTTTTTCTGTGCAAAACATTGTGGGTGAGAGCAGCAGCGACAATGATAAAAATGTCATATCCTTTGGAGAAAGTTGATTTTTAAGCTTTTTACTTACTCAGACCTGAGTGCTATGTTTATCTTGCAAGGCCTGTGCTGGTCATGATCTGGAGCTGGCCAGTGCAGCTGGGACAAAGTTTCATGGCACCACTCCACGTGTCATGAAAAGCCACATTTTTTCTTCTCTCTTCTTGGGGTTTCTTTGGGAAATGTTACCAGTCTTGCTGGAAGACCACGTTGCACAGTAGGAAGGATGAAGAGATATGTGGTATTTCTGCACCTCTGCTGCGATGCTTTCTTGGGTTTTGTTGGTTTTTCTAGGGTTAGGGTCTTGCTCTTACCTCTGCAGTCAGCGTGGGACAGTCCCCTTGCCACTTCCCCAGTGCTTGAGCATCACCTGAGCACCGCTGGCCATTTCCATGGAGACCATGGGCCCAGTCTCCCTGGATACAGTGGACCCTGGCTGGGGGATGGGGACATGGCACTGGTGCCTGGGGTACCTGTCCGTCCCAGGATAAGTGGCCTGGGGTCAGGGGGGCTGGCAGGCTGGGGACATCAGGTCACAGGCAGCAGCTGGAGGACAGTCTGTCACTGCTGCCAGCCTCGGGGCACAGAGCTCCCCTCCTGGCACTCTCTGAAGCCTCCACGTTCCCTATGGGAACAGGAGCTAAACCCCAGCCCCATTAATCACCCGGCTCCAAAGATCTCCCGCTGTGTCACCACGTGTGGTGGCAGGAGCAGTGTCCCACCGCCGTGCAGGTGTCCCTGTCCCCAGGAGGGCAGGGAAGCTCAGGAGCAAGGCCCCCCACAAGGGTCACAGACAGGTACTTTGTTTTGGCTGGGCTCACACAACGTGCCCGTGCACCTGCACCAGCCCCACGAGCCTGGCTGCTCGCCGCCACCCACGTGCAGATGCTCAAAGGCTGAGCAGAACATGCTTAAGTGAGCAAATCCTGGTGGTCAGGGATGGCTTTCTGTGTCAAGGAAGGCTCAAGTGGGTAAGGTCAGACATGAAAATAATCTATGCACCTGCTAAAGAGGTTTTTTTAAAATTTGTACCTTGGACGCTGAAGGTGAACTTTGTATTTCCTGATCCCTGGGCAGGGAAAGGAGCTATGCTGGCTGCTTTTATTCCTCCTTTAGTTTGGTTGAGTGCTGCCTGCATCCCCAGACCTGATGGTAGCTGTTAAATAATCTGCCAGTTCTCAGATAAACCGTGGGCTGCAAAGGCACAGACTGGTGTTGTTTCCAAAGTATTGGTGCAGGAACGGCAATTTATTTCAAATTATCTAATCCTGGTAAGGGCAAAGAGTGACATAAGCACAATAGGCAACAGCATTAGTGCCACCAAGGGCTCTGGGAAGTGTTGCATCCTCTTCATGTGACGTGGCTGGAGGTTTCTTTTTTTAACTCTTCTTGAAACATATCAATGATACAACTTTTATCTTAGTGTCTCCTGCGAGACACAGAGCAGGCATGTCCTGCTCCATGGGGCAGGGGGAAGGCATGTCCTGCTCCATGGGGCAGTGGGGAGGATTAACCTGGGAGTGATTCATCTGTGCTAAAAATGATTGTGCCAAGTGAAAGACAAAGATGAGGGAAGTGGATTGGAGGGGCTGAGTTCAGCCCAAACATCCCCATTGAGAAGAAAATCTGTCTGCTGTCAAGCACTTCCAATTAAACACATGCAAAAACGAATCCCGTCCTTTTCTGCCCAAATTAACCAAGTCACTGTTGAAAACAACTTCCCCCTGCTTTCCAAACCTTTTCTGCACGTGCTGGCATGTCCTGGTCCCACCCAGGTCAAGGTGAAGTTTCGCCTGGGCCGCAGCCACTGCGCACAAGCACTTCCCGAGTCTCCCTGTGCCTACTGCCTTGTAGGTGGCACCAGGTGTTACTGGCACTGCAGGAGGGGAGAGACAAGGAGAATATTTCTCCTGGTTTGCCCAACTCCTTTGCTCTGTGCAGTTTTCACTTGGCAGTTTCTGCAGGCTTTTCTCACAGCAAGAGGGAGAGAATTGCATAGAGGAAAAAAGGTAGAAATTTGCCAAATTTAGCAATGAGATTGATGACCAAAGAAACTCCACTGTAGACCATCTTCAAAGTTTCTTTTTTCTGTTGCTGCAGTTGAGATGAACCCTTGGTTGGTCCCAAGGCCCTGTGACTCCTGGGCTGCACAGGGTGCAGGAATGAGCCCTGGAGCTGCTGCCCTTCCTGGGCACCGTGGCCAGAGAGGGCCTGGAGCTGAATATGTGAAAAACTATGGAAGTGCCCTCCGTACCTCAGATCAAAGCTGCTCAGATTTCAGCACTTGCCAAAGCTTATCCACACTTTAAAATGTATAAAAGAGTTTAAGTGTGTTCCATTGGCATTGCCCCGTGGTTGAGGATTAGAGAGGCCTACGGTGCTTAGCAACTTTCTGGGTCTGGGTGGAGTTAAAAATAAAAAAAAATCCTCACAGATCCCCTTAACTACTCCAGAGAGAGCGAAGAGGCAGGGACGGCCTTGCCATGCAGCTGCACCCGTTCCCCTTCTCTCAAACCTGCTTGTAGGAAATAATTCAGCAATCACTGCCCTTATCTCCCGTCATTCCTGCGGAGCGGCAGCGCCCGCCATGCCGGGGCCTTACCGGAGGCGCGGCTGCTCCGCGGCACCTGGCCGAGGGAAGGTCAGTGCTGGGACAGGCTTCCCTCTTTGCTTCCCTCCTCCTCAGGGCCGGGCTGCCGGAGCACCGAAAGCCCTGGAGATTCTTAAGCACCGAATTTTGTTCGCTCCCTCTTTTACAGGAGCGTATTTCACCGGAGGAGCAGTGGGAGGGCTCGGTCGGTAGGTAGATGCTCATCCCCTCTGCATCCATTTTAGGGTTGTGCCTCTCAGGAGGAGTTGCTTCAGGGGAAGGAGCCACAGTGTACGGGATTGAGGGGAAATGCAGACGAGGCTCTGGAGCATGGGGCCACAGAAATGGGGTAAATATCGCCTCGCCTTCACCAGGGATTTTATTTTCCCTCATGAAAAGAAAGTGGCCTCTGAATGTCAGCCCAGCTTGCCTGTCAGTTCTCAGCTGCACCATGGGATAAAGCTGCTGATCCCTTTTATCCCCTTCTGGGAGCAGTATTAATAGTATATTCATTTTTGTTCCATTTATAATTCATTACTGCCCAGTTATTTGGATTTACTTGTGTTAAAAGGCATAACGAGACAAAAACTTAGCTGGTTGTGAGCCCGGGGAGAAGGGGAAGGCTCTTCCCCTCCCTCAGTCCCTGCCTTGCCTCCAGGGCAGGGGGGAGCAGCCAGCCAGGGCCGAGTTTGCCAGGGCGAAGGGAAGTCACTTTGTCTCTGGGATGTGAAGCTTTGGAGGTCAGTATTGCTTTTGTGTCTGTTGCCTCCAAACCCGGAGGAAGAGTGTTAGTTCTGTCCAGAATGGCACGTTCCCGGATTGATGCACCTAAATCTCACTGAATTTAACTGCAGATCAAGCTCCTGTGGGTGTTTAAAACCCCTCCAATACAACTAAAATATTTATACTAAACAGATATGAGCATGCATTTTAAATAAAAATTTCTCCTTATTGTTTTAACCTCTCACTTCCCCCCCCCTCTGTTACTTTTATCTGTCACATAAGCTCTGGCTCTCCTCTGGGCATTGCAGGTTCAGGGCCAGAGGGTCTGCTCTGCCCACAGCACACGCTCCAGGAGAGGCCCAGATGTTCGGAAAGTGGGGCGGGGGGGCATCTCCACAACCCAACAACAACAGAAAAAGCTGTGGTTTTTAAACCACCTTTACGCTTTCCTGCTCCTGGGGCCAGCCCCCTGCATAAGATAAAACAGCCTGGAGTCTGCTTTATCTCACCCCCAGCTGCCTGCCCTCCCAGGGGACACTCTGGCAGAGGGGCTCAGCCGGACACGGCCGCTCCTGCCCCAAGCCTCAGCTCCGGGGATGGTACCCAGGGAGGGGCTGTGGTGGCACCAGCCCCATGGGCACCTTGTGGCCAGGGCTCACCCCATGGCCAGTTGTGTGGGGTTTTCCTGTCTGTCTGCTTTGCGTGAAGCAGCTGGGGCTGCTGTTGAATTGTTTTTTTCCTTAGGCTGTCAGGCTGCCTTCCCAGTAAACTGTGGCTTTTGTGTTGACTCTTGGAACCCCATTTAGACCAGGA
Organism: Erpornis zantholeuca; assembly: GCA_013400515.1. Lineage (NCBI taxonomy): Eukaryota > Metazoa > Chordata > Aves > Passeriformes > Timaliidae > Erpornis > Erpornis zantholeuca. Next base: position 217,030 of record VZTN01011201.1, read on the forward strand.
GAGAATTTAGTAGGTCCCTGCTTATAGTTTGGCCCAAGTAGAACAAACTTGCTCTTGGAGGTTGCCCTTGCAGATGGTGCTGGTGCCCCTCACCCCGCTGTGACCACCCACGGGTTTTTTTAGCTGGCTTAAATTAGCTGCTGATAGATGTCTGGACAGGTCAGCCTGGACATTCACATCCCAAATATGCTTTTGGGAAATGATCTAAAATATGGGCAGGAAGTTTTATTTTGCAGATAGACCCATGCAGAGCTCTGCAGACAGAGTAACATAGATGGACACATCAGTCAGACGGGGTGTCTTTGATCCTGAAAGCTCCCAGTCTTTGAAGGATTTTTTTGTGTATTACTAAGATTCCCAGTCTCAGCCTTGACCCAATTGCTCCCTTCCCAAAGGGCATTTGCAGATGTAGAGCTAAAGTTACTGGTGGGTTCCCAAGAGGAGAAATCCCAAATTACTGAGGAGTATACTGTGGGTTTCCCAAGTGTAGCTCCCCAGCTTTTGATTCAATACCCAGAATGGCCTTTCTCATGGAGCCTCTTGGGAAGAGGTTTTCATTTGGTACTTGCTGTGTGGCTCCATAATTTCCTTTTATTTCCTTTTTGCAACACTGTGGACAAGAGGGTAAGGCAATACCAAAGGCTTGTCCTGGAGAGGTAATGGTCACTTGTGATCAGCACTGGTAATAAGGACTAGAAATAGAAAATATATTTAATTTTAATTCAGTATTTCCAATGAAACTTTATATGTTCTCAGGGAAAAATTTACAATATTTAGGCCCAAGTACTTTTCAAACTCCTTCAGCACTTTGGGCTGGATACTGGTCTTCACCAGTGCAATTTGTTCACTCTCCCCTGGTTTTGGAAAAGTTATCCAGGATTTCGTTGAGCATAAGTGAGACAAATTTAAGTGTATCCTGTAAAACATCTTAAATGTTCTGCTTTTATCTTAGGTTCTCTGTTAAGCCATTGCCTTCACTATGAATTAGATAGGAAAAGCATGTCACAGTGTGGATAAATTTTTGTGGATAAGTTTGTTTTCTGCTTTGTTTTCTCCAAAACCCACGACTTAAAGAGAAATCCAGCCAGGTCTGAACTCCACCCCTCATTAGTGGTGCCTTGTGGTGCTTCTAAAAAAGCCAAAACTGGAGGCCAGTGGCCCATCCCAGAGTGTAACACTGGTGCTTTTGCACTCAGTTTTTGGTTTTGTCCTTGCCACCAGTTTTAGTGGCACGCGGGGCAGGTAGCACATGGAGAAATTACAGAGTCATCGGACTCCTAAAACACAGCACCTACTGACTTTGTCCACCCCTTTGGTGTGTGTTTGGGTCTGACATGCTTCTGAAAGGGGAGCAGAGGAGCAGGAGAGGGGGCAGGGAGGCTGCTGGCAGCCCCTCTAACAGGAGCACGGTTTGCAACCCCATTCACAGACATTGTCTGGCATTGTTGTACCAGACACGCTCCATTCACGGCCCCTCTCTCGTCCCTTTTCAGCAAGTGCCCGCTGGTCCTGCTCTGTTTGTCGGCAAGAATGAGGCGCCGGGAGGAGGAATGTTTCCCAGACGAGGGGTGAGGAGGTCAGTCTGGACTTCTGGACATGTGCGGCGCGGGCTCGCAGCCGTGGCATGTGAAAGCAGGGGAGCCTTTGAGGGCCTGGCTGCCGTTTGTTTGGATACGAGCGGCTCAGATCATGAGATTAGCTGTCAGGTCATCTGCTGTGAAATCCATTATGAAAAACACCCGGAAACTGATGCTTGACTCGAAATCCTTACTTGGCTAAATTGCAGAAATTATCTTCCGAAGCTTTTGTCAGCTCCGTGTGTATATGTAATATATTTATACACGCGCAGATATAAAATAATGTTTGCAGTAATGCCTCATGCAAAGCGCTCGTTGAGTAAATCTGTCACTGAAACTTCAATTCCAGATTACTGCACTCCAAGATCTGCTATTATCAGTGAAAACACATCTTTAGAAAGTTCACAACAGTCTGAAGTAGATGAGCTATTGAAATGCAATAGAAAATCTACCCCTCATGGATTAGTCAAACAATGAATGTAGCCCTGCACGTAAACATTGTCTAACTGTATTGGCAGGGTAAATGGTTCCTGATTTACTGCTGCAGGAATAGGTGGCATTTCTTCACACTGTGAATACAAGTATCAATTATCTCGAGGAGGAATACATTTCTAATCTGTAAGCGTGGTCAAGCGATGCAAATAGTGGCAACAAATCAGTGAATTATCAAATTATTAAACATTTCCAATACTATTATTATTAATCTCTTGTAGCAACAGTGTACAGCTTTCCAGAAAATAAATCACTAGTAGATCTTGGAGTACTTGAAAAAGTAGTTTTAATCTGTGGACATCCTGAAAAACCACAAGCCTGAGTCAGGGAGATCAAAGAGGAATGAAGAGTCTGGGGTTTTGGATTTCAGAGATAGCCTTTCATGGCGGTGGCTGTTGTTGCCACTCTCAGTGGCACGCTGCCTTGCGGGCATTAAGGATTTATGCAGTAATAGCCACACTTACCTCTGCAGCCATTTGGATGTAGCAGCAAAGCATGAACTCCTGAAGGAGAAAGAGATAAAAGAGGGGAGCAGAGTGATGCAGGTATCGCTCTCTCTGTCGATGGCCAGCAGTTTCTGCTCTGTCTGCAAAATACTTCCACGTGATCTTCCTAAAGAGCGCTCTCAGCCCAGGGGGTTTTGATGGAAATATCTGAGGTACAAAGACATGGAAAAAGAAAGAACTTAGGTTTGTGGTAGGTAGAAAGCTTAGATCATTTTAGTCCAACCCGCTGGAATCTTTGTCAAGTTGTTTTTAAAATGTAATACCCTCCCAAAAGACCCTTGGTGTACCAACTCAAATTGGCTCATGCCCTGGATGCAAAGGCAGCTTTCATTCACTCTTCTAAGAATGAGCAACTTTGATGAGAGGGTTGGATTTGGCAGGTTTTCTTCAATTCTCTTCAATGGCACATGCGCACTCAGAGCAGATTTTTGCAGTGCCTCCTCTTACAGCACCAGCCTCATCTCAAAGCAGCTCCAGGCCTGACCAAAACAAACCAGTATCCAAAAAAACCCCATCAAACCAGTGGCACCGTGGCTGGGGACTGTGGCAGAAAATTCCCTTTCCAGGCAGGTGATGATGGACTCGGTCCAGCCCTGGCACAGGCGGATTGTGCAAGTCATGGATGAGAGCGTCACCGTTGTACTTCTTTATTTGCATAAAACAATTATCCCATGGACAGTGGCTCTGGAGTTGTCTAGACAACATGCTTCTGATGGTATCGCTGACCTCAGACACACTGGGCTGGCTCTAAATTAGCAATGAGCAGGGCTGGAGGGATGTATTATGGCAGTTATAAACCATAAGAAGGTATTTAAATAGATAGATAAGACACATGCAAATCTTTCCATTGCCATGACAACCATCTTGATATAGGTTTTCCATACGTAGCAAGAACGGCAGAGCAAAAGGCACTGGAAAAATAGCAAGAACCTGTAATGATAATGAACCCTGACAGTGTATTAGTCTAGATTTTGGTCACTTATTAACTCTTAATAGAATACAAACTTCTATAGTAATACAGTGTTCAGTGGGTCAGGGAGCAATTACTTCTAAACCTTTGCTATAAGGATCTCTGCTATATGGCTATACCTAATGTACCAATTCTTCACAAATTGATCTGACTGATTAAAAAACACTTTGCTATTAGATGTAAATTGCTTAGCTGCTCAAAAGCGCTTCGCGGGGACGGGCTGCACAAAGCATGAAAATATGTCATTTATGGACATCTCTGTATTTCCGTCCTGGTTTTATTGGCCAGGCGAGGAATCTCGTAAATCCAAATACGTGGATAATTGTCCTGTGATAGCCAGGGCCACCAGTTTCAAAAGGGAAAGGCAGGGCAGCCCCCAACATATGTGTGACCCCTCCACACATTACCTGTCTGAGCAGGGCTGAGACAGGTGTTTATTCTTTTTTGTTCATCCTTCTTACAGTTCTTCATTTCTTCTTAGTGCAAACCCAGTGGTTTTAAGGCCAGCTCGTGGCTCTAATGATGCCTCCTGTGGCCAGCGAGGGTCCCCTCCAGCAGCGTCCTTCTCAGATAGATGCACAGGATGAAAGTAGCCTCTGGAGCTCGGACCTGGAGGCGTCTTGTCCAACCTGAGTCCTCTGTGCTTGTTCTCACACAGTCCAGGGATGCTGGGGCATGGGTGGCCAGGTGGGAAGGACACAGATATGCTGCCCCGCTTCAAACAGCTTCCTCCAAAAGGCAGATCCATCAGTAGTGACTGGGGCCTTGGGAAATGAATTAAGGTTAACCTTGCAGGGCTGCTTTGTTGTTGTCGTTGTTTTTTCCTTGATGGTAGTGAAGATGCTTAGGCATAGAGGTGACCTAATTGCAGCCTTCCCATACCTGAAGGGAAGAAATGAGGAGAGAGAATTTTTACGAGAGTGTGTAGTGACAGTACAAGGGAGAATGGCTTCAGACTGGAAGAGAGTAGGTTTAGATTGGATACTAGGAAAAACTGCTTTACTGTGAGAGTGGCGAGGCACCGGAACAGGTTGTCCAAAGAAGTTGTGGATGCTCCATCCCTGGAAGCGCTCAAGGCCAGGTTGGATGGAGCTCTGAGAAGCCTGGTCTAGTGGAAGGTGTTCCTACCCACAGCAGGAGGTGGAACTGGATGAGCTTTAAGGTCTCTTCCAGCCCAAACCATCCTGTGATTCTATGAGGTTGTGGGGACTGACCCTGTTGCAGACTAATTCCTTGTTCTGCCCCTTGCTGTTCTTGTTATGGATGGTTTTGTTGTGGAAGGGTGTTTGGAGGTGGATGGCCCACACTGTGCTTCCACATTGCCCTGTTTCCTTCCACCCCAGCAGGCAGTGGGATCCCCCCTTCCCAACCTGGCTCTGGATCCAGAGGAACTGGATCTGTCACAGCTTCTGTGCCTTCTCCTGCCACCTCCACCCGCTGCCTCTGTGCTCTCACACTCCACATAAAACCCTCGCTGCCCTTGTCAGAGCCTTTCCTAAAACGCCATCCTTTTATTTATGCTTTCAAGTAATAATTTTGGCCAGCACCGTCAGACTTTGGCTGTGCACAGCACTCACACCGATCTTCCTCCTTCAAAACCCCCTTGGGGCAGTGACTTCTCTGAGCCCTTGAAGAGAGAAGGCTCCCTTCACACAAGGGTAGGGTGCTATAAACTGCTCCTTGTTTGAGCTGCTGCCATCTCACTGCAGCCTTGAGCTACCCCTCTGCCCAGCTTCCCAGGTGGGGGGAAGCAGTTTGGGTGGGCCCCATCCTGTCCCCCTGCAGCCCCAAGCACAGCGGCTCCGACCACAGCCCGGCGGGTGATGCCGTGGCGCAGAGAATAATTAAAAAGCTGCACTCGTTTCCCAGATGAGATACACTCCTGTAGTGTGTAAATCAGTCACAGTCCTGGAGGAATAATCCAGGCGGGATAATTGTGCAGGGGAAAGGCCCCAGACGTGATAGGGGTTTGCATTAGCAATGCCTTTTCATCCATCTGTCTTTTGACCAGAGCTAGAGAGGGCCAGAATTTGACTTATAAGGATGTTTTGATCAACTGATTATTTCAGTGACAGAGCTCCTGAAGTACAAGCTCCTGAAAATACCTTATTTGTGTACAGGAGCAGCTAGGAGCCAGGGACTGAAAGGTTGCCTTCTTCAAAGATTAATCTGTTTAGGATCCACCAGTTCCCTTATAATCCTGGAGAATTCAGCCATCAGCTTGACTGGGGGAAATATATCACCTTGTGTGTTTATCTGCTGAGCATGGTGGAAGCAGAAACAGGACCAAGAAGAACCTGGCTCGGGGCAGGCATTACATTATACAGCTTATTGGTAAGCTGCTGTAATTTATTAATTAGGCCAAAGAGGAGCTGAAGAGCCCTGCTCATGGTCTGAGCTTGATTGTTCTGTTCAGGAGCATTGGGAGCCCTCTCTGACACCTGCAACATGTATCCCACTTTAACCTTCCCCTAGTGACACCTCAAAGGTGTTAAAGCTGGCTGGTACCAAAAAGGATCCCAAGAATGAATGTGAAAGCAATGCAAGGGCAAATACATTTGTCCTGCAGTCAAATGCTTTTACAAGTCCTATGTAACAAATGTGTTGCTACAAAGCTGGTAAAAAGTATTCCACAGTTTAGAAAAGGCACTTTGGTGCTGTGGAGGAGAAAGCATCCGTGACAGACTCCACCTTTGTATTTTCTTTTTAAGATCATCTAAACTTTATCGAAGACTAACCACAGAACTGCAAATTGTTGGTATTAACACTCTAGGGCATCCTGTGTACTGAAGACTCAATTTCTTATCCTGAATACGTGTTCTGGCTGACAAATTTTGGGGTGTTATTTTGCCTTCTAGTTATTCAGATGTTCTTTGGACATATGGGAATTTAATTAACAGGTTTTGCATGTATTTTAAACCAAAGTAAACTTTCCTGGAGCCTCCTGATGGCGAGGAGCGATCTTATTTATGAACACTGGCACCTGTCATGTTAATTTGTACAAAGTTTTTGATTTATCCTAAAAGAACACATTACACAGTGGATTTGGAGGAGTTAAAGGGGAACCTGCAGGGTGACTTTAATCTTTATGTCTTTATATACTTGAGGGCATTTTACTGCACCTCTGCACTGCTTTCACCACACAATCATTTTCTGCTTTAGAAATGTAGCCATTTGGATCAATAGCTGCAGTACAATATATGGTAGTTCTGATGGGAGCCTCACAGGACACCTAAGAAGCACCGTGGTAATTTTGCAAAACGCTTGGCTACACTCTGAAATACATCTTAAAAGTAAAAGTAGGCAAAACAGACACTGTGCAAAATTACAAGAGCCCTGGTGAAATTGTGCTTACTGTATTTATGTGTATTAATGGTAAATTAGGAAAAATTGTGTGTAAAGGGATATTCCTTGCCTGAAACATGGGTGTTTTATTAGGAAACTCTAACTACTAAGGGCTGGGCTGCATTCCTTGTAGCAGCAGTTTTAAACTCCTGTGGAACGTGTTGGCTTCTTTGGAGGGATTTTTGAAGGGAAAGATTTCCAGCTAATGTAGTAAGTGTGTGTTTCCTGGGCTTGATTTAAAAGAAAGCAGAAGTCAAAAGGGACATTTGGTGACGTTTGCTCAGTACACAGAACAAGAATTAAAAGACGATCTAAAAGCATACGTCCCTTAAAGCGTTAACAAATGTATCCTGCACGTTGCAGATTTTACAGTAAATTCCTTATCTATAAACAACCCGGGTTATCACAGCTGTTTATTGTACTGCTAGCCCTGATCCTAACCTTTATGTCTTTATTGCTTACATACCATTCCCTTGTTTATATGTCTGTACCAGCCTGTGCCCTTGAACTTGGCCCTGGCGAGCCCAGGCCCGGCGCTCGCTCTCTCATGGGGGTCACAGCGGCATCAGAGATGGGACATCAACACCCCAGCGAAGCCCCACTGCCTGCTGGGGGGCACAGACCACGGGGACACGAGGAAAGAGCAAGGAAAAGGGTGAAAGGGTAGGCAGGATTCCCTCTGAGGAGCGTTTGTGGTGCTGCCCCGCTCGCCAGGGCCCAGCAAACCTGCCTGGGAAGCTGCACTGGGAGGGGGCAATGCCTCTCTACAGCAAAGCCATCAGCCCCCCAACCCTTCCAGCTTCCCAGCTGGAGCCTTGGTGCTGCATAAGAAAGGCTTTTCCTCTCTTTTCCCTGCTGTCTCCTCCAGCTGGGAAGCTGACAGGCAGGCGTGCCTTGTTCTGATAAGTCAGCAAAGTTTGGTTTTCCTATGGACAAACAGCCCGTGCCCTCCAGCATCTTCGGCAGCAAGGCTTGAAGGGCAGGACGGAGCAGGGATAAGCAGGGCCAGGGATGTGGCTGGTTTTGCAACCCCCACGATGTCCCACATGCTGGGTTTCAGGGCATAAAGGATTTGGGCTCCGCTCAGTGGGTTTGTGTCAGTGTTCCACCAGGACCACAGCTGGGACACACTGTGGGATGAGCCCAAAAGAGGGGCTCTCTGAAATGTGGGCAGCACCAAACACCCTGGGGCAAAAAAGTTCCAGTCTGAACCTTCCTCACCACTCCTGAAACTATTGTCCTGGATTTGGTTTCAGTTAGTTGAACAGGATCTTCACTAAAAACAAACCTCCCAGTGCAAACATCTCCAGGTCGGAATCACATCCTTCATTTGCTGCTAAAAATAACGGCAATGAATGGAAGAATTCTCAAATTCTCCCAGGGAAAAGAAATTATGATCCCATTAACCTACATTACAGCCATCACCATTAAGAGATACCATTAACCTGCAGTTCCCACACTGCCTGGTCGGAGATACTAGAGTCATCCCTATAATTCTGGAGATACTGCAGCCATCCCATAATTGTGTGGTAACTCTTGGCAAACGCTGACTTTTTAATAGGCAGTGTTGCAGCCAAGTTCTTTGTGGGATTATAAGCCCCAATCCTTGTAGCCTTTCGTGAGTGTTTTGGCTGCTCTGTCTCAAACCACACTTGGAGTGAGAGCTCCACAACAGGACTGGGTCCCCCTCCACCATCCAAAATTATGGGATTTTTACTGCCTTACAAGGTCACGAGCAGCCATAATTGATCAATACAGAGGATGATGTGAGTATCAAGAGTTTTAATGGCATAACAGCATATTGTAGGGGTTGTTGTTTCACTTGCCCAAGTAACTGTGTGTTTTCAGTGGCTTTTCTTCACACATTTACTGGTATTCAGCCTCCAAAGTGAAAGTGCTCATTTGGTGAATGAGTTGAACAGAGTCCTGCTTGTTAGAGAATTGGAATGTTACTGCTTAATATAATATAGGGTCAATGGTCTGTTTTCTTAATCTGTTCTACTTATTTACACATTTAGGCTCTGATTACAAATTTTCTGTAAAGTCTAGGAATCAAATTTTCATATATTCGGAAGCTTGAATTTTCCTCAGCTTGTTATTTTGCTCTGTCCTATCTATCAGCCCCAAATTTTGCTTTGTTTTTTTTTTTTTTCTTTTTTTGTGGGCTTTCAGAGATTTGTTTTTTAACTCAGAGGAAGCAACTGCAGGGAAGTCAGTGTGGTTTTGCAGTAAAGGAGCTGGAGTGGTCCTCAGGACTCATAACTTGACTTATTTCAGGTTTTAATCCTCAACAGCTTTTTCAAATCTACAAATAAGACAATCTGTATGTTAAAGGCCATGGTTAGGCAGAAACTTTTTTTCCTAGGTTAAAAAAAAACCCAACAAACCCAAGTAATAAGATGTATATTTATGGAACAAGAAGTCAGATTTATGAAAAATGCTGCTGTGGATTGCAATTCCACATGAAATGGTCCAGTCTCGGAATAGGAATCGTTGGATGCTGACATGTAGTGATGTGCACACTCCCCTGCCTGAGCTGAGTATATTTCTAACTTTGCTCTAATTATCAATCACTTGATTCATGTCAGACCACTCACATTTAAATCAAGTTTTTGTGCTATTTAGACAGGTACTCTGTAAACACAGGCAGAAGAGATGGTTTCTGGAATGAATGGGAAAGGCTGCCTGAGTGGCTGTCGGAGTCCATGTTCTCTATGAACAAATTAAAAGCAGGAGTCTTTCATGCTAAATTTGTATGGCCCTCTGCACAAATTGCCCAATTTATTTAAGTATTTTCTGGTGGCGAGATGTTTTGGGACATGAAGGCTGATAAGAAGCATTAAATAAAACACTGCAAGTCGAATTTAAGGATAAAATGAAATTCTTTCTGTGTTGGGTTTGATGTTCTTAATTTAATCCCTGGTGGACAGTAGCCTGCATTACAAAACCTTCACACATAATTTGGCACAGTTTGGATGATTTGCAATCTCTCCCTGGCTGTCTGTGCAGAGGATGCCCCGAGCAGGTCCTGTGTGGAGGCTGGGTGACCTCTCCTCTCTCAGGAGGGTGGTCTCCTCAGGTCACCGTCGGGGTCATTTCTGCAGCAGAGCAGGGAAGCTTTGACTGTTCCTGTGCTTGTGGGGGTAAACAGAGGACTTCAATTTCCAGCACTACCCGTCCCTAACCTTCAGAAGCTTCAGAGGGAGCTGGGGAAGAGATGCCAAAGGAGAGTGCAGAGCAAAGAATGTAAGGAATTTTGCTTATCTGTGACAAGTTTCTAAGCGTGTTTGATTATGGTAATAAGGATACCTCATTAACAAAGGATTTTAAAGGCATGTACACCATTGATAATCAGTCAAAGTACACCGTGCATTTTTAACTTTTCTTTTTTTTTTTTTTTTTCCAATGGGATATGTTTGAAATACAGCAGCACCTTAGTTAAAATGTGGAATTGCACTTGGTGCAGGAGGGTGGGGCTGTGGCAGCTAAGGAAGGAGCTCTATCTCCCAAAGATAAAGTCCCCATCACCAAGAGATGACTGTAAAACATGCACAATTCCCAATCCTTAAAAAACTCCCTAATTGCAAATCTCCTCATTGTTTTAACTTATCTCTGCCCGTGCTGTGCTGAATTAGTTCTTTGGAGTCCCTGAATGGGATCAAGGGAAGAGAAGAGGAAAGGAAGGATGGGAATGAGAGCCAGTGAGGAACAGAAAGCAAAATAGCCAGAGAAAAGGAAAGGGGATGGGTGTTAAGTGTAATTGCCCTTTGGCTTCTCATGAAACTGCAAAACCTTTTGAAGACCCTTGTTGAAGCAGCCCCAGGGACGTTTTCTGCACCCCTGTGGGTGACATCTGGCCTGGTGTTGGGGGGTAAAAAGGAAAGAAATGGGGCAGCAGGAGTTTTCCTCCTCTGTTCAGACAATTTCTAGTGGGTGTCTTGCTGGAAAGTGGCCCAGTGATTGTCCCCCCCAGCAGCTTCTATGCTGATGTCCGTGTGGGACATCTCCCCCCTCCCCAGTTCCCCACTTGTGGCTGGGAGAGCCACCACCTGTGCTCAGCCTCTTTCTTGGCCAGCCTGGCCCTGTAGCAGGCATCTGTTTCCACCACGCAGCCATCTGTGGGAATTTACTCCAGCTCCACCTGATACCTGGAGTATTCCTATTTTTGCATCCTTATCTCCTAATGAGTTTATAATCTAGAACAGAGCAGTACCCCTGCAGTTCTTCAGCCTTCTTATCAAATGATTTTGCTATCAGGCACACTCAGATGACTCCCGAGCTGGCCCCACATGGGCTCCTCTGTGGGGGCTTTTTTCAGTGGGAATAGACTTGAGCAGAATTTCTGTGTCATGTTAAATGGGAGAAAAACAAAACCCACCTGTGCATGGGGCTCTTCTAGCTTGTTCCAGGTGTAATATTTGAGTGCTGGCTGCCCAACCCTACATGTGGTGGATACAACCCAGTATTTTTTTTCTTCTATTGCCTTTGGGTTGAAGAAAGCATTTTAATATCCACACACCTCTAATAAACTAAAGCTGTAACGAGGCTTTCTCTATTTGTATTGCTCTTTTGTTGTCTCCTACGTGCATTTACCATTGATTTTTGCCAAACTCCCCTATACCGTAACTATGCAGTTATAAACTGGTGTTATTGAGGGGAACTGAGGAGGGAAGGCCATTTCATGGCCATGAAATTACTAGTTGCAAACAAACACTGCAGCTCTATTTGGGCATTTCTCAGAAACACCTGGAGATTACTGCATATGACCTTCCTAATCAGTAAATCAGCCAGCCACCAATTGTTTCCTTAGCCACATCAGGCACAAATGGAACAGCTGTTTAATTTACCTTTTTTTTTTTTTTTTTGGTAGGAAATTCATATCCTGAATCATTTATATCTTTATTTTGCAACTTGCTGCCATTAATTCTTTTATTTTCTTTCGTCTCAGCGTTGCCTGCCATAAAATATGGGAGGGTCTGTGTGTGTGTGTGTATGAGGTGGCCTGATGTCATCTTTCAGGATGGTGCATGGAAACCAAGTGAAACTCTGGAGCTTCACTTGGACATCCTCTCAAATCCAAGGGCTGGCAGGGGGGAAGAGGGGGGACACTTGCTAACGTGAGCAGGAACTGAGGGAGCCAAAGCTTTGCAAGCTCTAGAAACTCTGAAGTAAATGGCTTTGGTTGGCTTGAGACTGAGCAACAGCCAGCTACAACCGAATGCTTTATTGCTGTCTGGAAGTGTTTATTTTCTGAACATAAATTCAAGGGACAGATTCAAGGCATGTCTAGAAATAAAGCATATCATCATGTGAGCTAAGCTGACAAGGACAATTTACTGTACCCTGCATTCGTTCTGGGCCAATCGGAAGAGAAGAGGCTATTAACATCCTGAAATTCCCGCTGTTCGGCTCTGCCTGTCCCTTCACTGAACTCGGGAATGGCATGTGTTAACCCCTTGAAGGCCTCCCGGCGCCCATCCCGGCCAGGGACACTGGTTTGTGTGTCCAGCTCGGGTGGCAGCGGCAGGGAAGCGCTCCGAGAGCTCGGCACGGGCGCTGCCGGCGGGGGCCCAGCGCTGGGTTAACATCGCTCCCCGAGGCGCCGGCGGTGCCGCGCACCAGCGCTGGCTTGCTCCGGTTAAATACGAGAGTTCACTGGTCAGCTTGACCTTGAATTCTCTCGCGAAGGCAGGGACAAGTTGACATACTGCTCGTGTTTCCAGTGGCTGCAAAGTTCAGGGAACACAATGCGACTGGAGCTCTCATGCCGCGAGCATCACTTAAGAGAAGAGAAGGGAAAGTTCATTTCCTACTTTTTAAACACTGCCAGCAAGAAAAGTAACAAAACCAGAGAAGTCAGAAGGTAAAACACAAAGGGCACGGCAGCAGATATTGCAGAGGAAAGGTGCCATTCGTAGTCAGGAATGTGTTATAATAAAATCCACAAGCAAAAGTCCACAGAGGACTGTTTGCATAGCAGCACTACAGTATCTACCTGTGTAAACAGAAGGAACAGCCTTTAAATCTACGTTGCAGCAGCAACTGTTGGGTCTTTTACCTGCTGCTTGAAGCATTCCCCCTAACCTGGTGGGTGTCCTTGTACAGGACAGCACAACCAGTCCCACTTCAACCTTGCAGCTGAGGGAAATGTGTTATTGTGGCTCTGAACAGGAATTTTCTGTATACAGCACCGCAGAAGGGCAGTGCAGTTAACTGGTCTTCAGCTTCTTTTCCTCTCTTAGGGAGTACAGGTTTAGGACAGCTGATGATTTCACAGTAAAAGTCTTGGGCTGGCGCTTCTGATTAATTATTAAAGTTGATTGTCTTGTTCCTTTTTTTTTTTTTTTTGGTGGGTTTAGAACTGAGAAGCCTCTCTCATTCATTCCCTGCACTGCACAGGGCTTAAATATCTCAGCCTTCAGTACCAGACCAGAATAATGTAAGAACCACAAAGAATCATTTATCTAGCATGACATATTTTATGCTCTTGTGTAAGTTTTCCTAAGGGAATTCTGAATGTCCTACTGGGTGACTGTAAAGACACCAAGGACTCAGAGTCATGGGCATCATCTTTATTGCAAGCCCTAAAACATTCAGTACAAAGACAAAGCTGAGTGGTTTTAACTTTTCTGAAATTGAGAGACTGTATTGTCTCACCAAAGTCCCTCCACAGATCTCTTTAAGAGCAGAGTGGTTTGGGGCTAAAATTGATCCTTATCTTCTGTTACTTACAGGAATGTTTCTGTGCTTTAAAAATACACTCCCCATTTCTTACTTTCAGACTACCCTAATCTCAAATTAGCCTTCTGAGCAAAGGTCAGGAGTGCAGGAGTGCAGGTCTTATTGGTTCAATTAAAGGAAATAACACAAAATCAGACAGGCTATTGCAGGAGTCTTTGTCAACAACTTCCTGAATGCTGAGAGGCTCCTTCAGGCATAAGATGTCTATACAGCCAGAGAGTGCTGGTATTAGAAACACATTAGTGTGAGAAATGAAAAAAAGGAGATATAGATTTATATATATAAATAATTTGTCATCTTGTTCCTTTTTTTGGTCTGTTTACAACTTAGCCTCGCCTCTTATTTTTTCCAAAACACACATAGCAAAGCTATGCTGATAGTTGTTGTACAATTACTTGCTTTAATAATGCCCTTAATAGTGATGAAATGTTAGGTTTCCAATAACGTACCAATAAATATTTTGGAGTTAGGGAACTGGCAGGTATGTGGGGAAGGCACTTTGTGTTAACAGCTGATATACTGTTGTTACACTGATGAAAACTGGGGCAAATGCACTTGTGTAAAGATCCTCTTTATAAAAGTGATTTTCCTTTATCTCTTTCCTTTTTATTTTTGTTTGTGTCCTTGTGCCTGAACATTTGACCCCGGAGGAGTAGGATGGAAAGATTGTTTAAAGAGCAGAGAATTGTTTATTTCAATTTTCTCCCTCTTTTTTTGCCCCCCCTTTGCAGTTCTTTTTACAGGTAAATCACTGGCGATATGGGAGAATCTCAGAAAGTTCAGAGGTTTGGGGCAGGAAACACCTCCCCTCCCCCTGAAGTTTGGATTCAGAGCTAAATTTATCTGAATGCTGTCATTTCCCTGCTTTTCCCTCTCTACCTCCTTCATTACATTCCTCTTTCTCCCTCCCCATTCCCAGCCACCCAGATCTTATCCTTTCCTTGACCTGCAGCTCCCCCTCCCTAGCCTGCCACGGCTCTAAAATGTCCGGAGGCCTCGGCTGAAGGTGATAGTTTCTCCTGGTGGGGTTTTTTTCATTCCTGAGCTGTACCACAGCGAGAAGTGCTCTGCAAGCCCCTGCCCTCAGAAGCAGTGTCCATCAGAGAGGCTAAAAGCAGGTTTGGTGGCCCCTAAGAGGGGAAGGCAGCTGTGGTGCCCAGCAGAGCAGCCCAGGCTGGCTCGTGCCGTGCTGGCACTCTGTGAGCGTCTGCCTGCGATGCAGCAAAAGGCCCCTGCAGGTACGAGCAGTTTGATTCAGGCAAAAGAATTCAGAAATAGGTGTGGAAGTTCAGCCAAATTTCCACGCTGCTCCTGCTTTCCCTGATACATTCTGCACACCTGCATCACTGATCACGATCTTGAACAGGTTCGTCCTGGTAGGAAAAGCACAGAGGTCAGCAAGAATCCCTCTCTTTTTGTTTTTCCCTTTCTCTCTCTCTCTCTTTTTTTTTTTTTAATATTATAGTCTTACACTGTGGCTATTCTAGTTTTTCACAGAAGTGGCAGGCAGCCAAAGACTGGAGTCATTATTTGCAAACTCTAAAAATAGAGTCAAGATTTATAGGAAGAAAACAGATATGTCTTGTTATAAAACCATGAATAAGGATTGGCACAAACATAACGGTTTATTCTTTTTTGATATTGCTTATTGTAAATTGCACTCTATCTTTCTGGGAGATACACCAGATAGTTACAGTGCAAAAACGCTTCCTTTACTTGAAAGTGCTGCAGAACTGCAGTTTATTTGTTGTAAAGACTTGATTATTCAAAGGAAGCGATAAGAGATGAGGTAGCCCCTGGGAATTTTGTGCATTGTTGGGGTGGACAGTTTGTTTTAAAAAAAGTATTAGTGATCTTCTCCTGCAGGTCACTGCTGATAAAAATTACATTCTTCGCCCAGCGAAAAGGCACCTCATGAGTTGCACTTGTGGTTAATACTGCTTGTTATTGTACACCACGAGCATCACATCCCTGATCTAACTGTGGGTAATAACACTCCCTGCTCTATCTCCTTCCTCCTAGGCTCTGGCAGGGCAGCAACAAAGAAAAAAGAAGGGGAAAGGGAGAAAAAAAAAAAGGAAAAAAAGGAGGGGGGAAGCAAGCAGAGGGAAAGAGAGACTTTCACAAAGAGTTAAAAAGGCCTGATGAAATCCTTACAATGTACACCATATGGCTTGACATTTACCAGATTAGTTAAACATTTCTACTGGGGATAAATATTCCTGCACATCGATGTAAAGAAATTGCATGAGACAAGGGCACATACAGCATATTTATGCCATGGAGTAATCTTTTTTTTTTTTCTTTTCTTTTTTTCCCTCCCTTCCCTTTGGCTAGCAGAATTCAGGTTACAGAGCATGTAAGAGACAAATGTACTAACCCCTAATAAACCCCAATTCTGTGCACTCCTGAGCTGCTGCTGGGCTAGCTTCCAGCATCACCCCAAAACATACCTCAAAACCCTCTCCCCCAGAAACAGTTTTGAATGAACAACCTTGCTATAAAAACAATTACCAAAACCCCAACTCTGTAGAGAGGCTGAGGCATTAAAGTTTGTCAGAATCTATCTGAGCACTCAGGTTGCCCGTGGAAGATGACTGTGATGGCTGCCAAAGTGATTTGAGCGGGTTGATGCAGAGGAGGTGACTGCTGGTGCCCGTGTCTGGTGTAGCCTGCCCCGCTCCTTGGTGAGCAGCCCTAAAGCCATAGATTTCATCTGATCTTTGCAAAGGCTAACATTTGTCTGCTGCCATTTTAGTGAGATTGATGACAGGCGGGGAGGGGGAGGAGGAGAGGGAGCACAGCGGGAGGAAGGTTGATCCCCACAGCCCCAATAGTTGGGGCTGAGCCCATCCAGAATCGCTGTCCCAGGCCCTGTGGTGAGCTCTGGCAGTGGCAGGGAGTTGTTCCTGCACTGCTCCAGCAGGAATTGCACGGGGTTGTTACAGGAGATTGCGGGAACCCGGAGACAGGAAGGCAGCACTTTGCACCTTATGTATCTTAATAGATTATTCGCGTCACAAGCAACACAGGGCAAAATGTTATGACAACCATAAGAATGTAGTTTACTGTGGCTTAATGTGGCTGGGCAGTGCAGGGTAAAGCTATAAAAAAAAAAAATGTTTGGTTTTTTTTTAAAGTTTCCAAGAGAAACTAACTGATATGGACGTGCAGCTATTTTTATTCAAAACTCTGAATTTTGGCAAACTCTTTTCCAGGCTATAGTAGAAAAGACTTTTTATTATTATTATTAGTAGTAGTAGTATCGCAGTGCCAAACTGAAA
Source organism: Erpornis zantholeuca (assembly GCA_013400515.1). Lineage (NCBI taxonomy): Eukaryota > Metazoa > Chordata > Aves > Passeriformes > Timaliidae > Erpornis > Erpornis zantholeuca. The sequence goes on from VZTN01011201.1 coordinate 233,945, forward strand.
ATCAGACATCTTCCCACTTGGAAGCTTTCTTGCAAGCCGATGTAATAGGGGAATCTTTTGCAAAGGACTGGTGTCCTAAGCTGGGCAGCCAGTTGCTGGCTGCAGCATGTCATGTGCCTTGGAAAAAAAATGCCTTCACACTTGGGCAGGATGAAGTCCATGTATCTTTCTCCGTGAATGAATGAGTGACTATCAATGCTGAAATTCGATCTTACCTCAAAACCCTAGGGATTTGTGTTTCACCAGGCACACGTATGTATACATGGAGGAATCTCTGCACTTCTGGGAAAGCAATGCAGAGTGAACGGGTTACTGCCCCTGTGGAGAAAAGTACCTGCAAATCTTAATCCCGATATTAGATAGGAAACCATTGAGGCAAGGGGAAGCAGCCCTGGATCCTCTCTGGGAGCTGAAGGGGAGACGGGTGCATGAGCCAGGAACGCTAACGAGCTGGAATTCAAAATATGCCTGACCTAAAACCTTGGTCTGGGACATGTACAGGCTTGGGGGAAAGCTCAGCTCCAGCCCCTCGAGTTGAGATTTACAGAGCCGAGACCGACACTGTGCAGATTTTAACCACGCAGGGTCCCACCGCCACAAAATGACACCGCGTAAGGGACGGGTTCTCAGCTGCAGACAGGGAAACGTGTGGAGAGTGTGAAAACAATGTAACCTTCCGATTCTTGCTGGTCAGAGAAGAGCAGAGACTCCCACCCAGAGCGGGAGGGTGGGCTTGGGTCCCGCACAAACCTTGCGCTAGGGTGGTCGCGGGTGGCTGGGTTGGTAAAGGGGGAGCCAGAGAGAGAAACACGCGGACGGAGGAAAATGGGAATAGATCATGGATTAGTGCAAGTTGCAGTGTCTTTCCTCCTGGTGATGAAAGGTTAAGAGTGAGTTACAGATCATGATAAGAAGAGATATTTCTTTCCAAATAATTTATCTAGAAGATATTGATTTTCTATAATCATTGATATTATTTTGTTCTGCGTTGTTACTAATCTGGCTCTTTGCATTCCCATCCCGGTCTTAAGTAGGTGACAACATGGTAAGGACCCCAAAGGTTCTGTCTGCACCTCCCATGGGTGAGGTGCTGCTTTTCATCATGGGAAGCTGGGAAGAAAGAGGGAATGTTTATCCAGGTGTCTCAGGTGATGGTGATATGGCTATTTATGCATGACCAGGATTTAAATCTTGCTTTGTTCAGGTCCTTAACATACAAGAAGCATTGCTGAAAGTGTTATAAGATCTGTTACTGCTCTGGGATGGAATTAACTTTAAAAAAGCCCCAAACATTTACACGTTCGGGTGATACTACAGCGGTGTGCAAGGGCAGGAGACCGCGTGGTGAGAAAAATGCAGAGTGGTTTTGTCGGCTGGGAAAGATCATAGCACCACCTTTGATAGTGAGGCTTTGAAAACTTTAATTATTTTGTTACCAGTATTATTATCGAGTAAATATTTAGTGTGAGTTAGTAAATGTCTGTTTCCCCGGGGCGGTGACCGGGAGCCGAGCGGAAGCAGCGCGGGCGGGTCCCGCCTGCCCTCACGGAGGTGCCGCCATCTTGGGGAGAGGCTGGAAGCTCTTGGGACAGGTGGGAACAGCCGAGCCAAGGGGAAAGCACAGGGGGACTGCGCCCAGACAGGTTTGGGGCTGTGGGATGAGGGGTTTAGGGGCCATGTCCCAGCGTGAGGGCTCTTCGTGGGCAGAGCAGCTGGCGGGACAAGGGGCCTCAGCACTCGGCTGTGTTTTCACCTGCTGTAGCCTCGCCTCAGCCTTTGCTGTCCTGATTAAACCTCGGCTATTGGATCTTCAGAGACATCCCTGCAGTGGTCAGTAAATCCTAATGTTGTGCTTGCCCTGGTTTATGAGATTTCCAGGAGATTTGTCACTTAGGTGGATCAAGCAGCTCTGAGGGCACAGGTTGGGGCTGAGGGGGGAGGACTCTACTGTCCCCATCTTGTTAAAATGAGCTTCGGGTTCAGTACATTAACATGTTAATTAAGGGAGCCTTGTGTTCCCACACTGCTCTTTAAGGCATTCTCACACTGCTGACCTGATCCCCTTAATCCTAGCTTTCCTGGAGGAAAAGCTGATCCATCAGGCCTCCTTGTACCTAAAATGGGATGAAAGGGAGTGATGGACCTATTTCAGTGCTGGTGTTTCTCAGGTACCTCAAGCAGCCTTGTTCTTTTTGTATTCATCGCTTATTTCCCTGGGAAGGAAAAAAAAAATTGAAAAAAACACCCCTAGATGTGAGGGCTCAAATCACTGAGAAGATGAGAAGCAGCAAAAGGAAATAAAGAGGTCAAACACCTACGTTAGCTTATGATTAAAAAGAAATTAGTGGGGCTATTTTTAATTTGTTTAAATATATTACTTCCTATTAAAGAGGTCTTTATATTTCACTAAGTATGAGATGAAGTGTGTCACCAGAGGAAGATTTTTTTCAGTTTTAATATTTTTTTCTCTTCAAAAAGTAGAAGTCCGATGCCACTGGAGTCACAAATGTGGAGACAGCAGGAATGGCAGCAACGTGGGACTTTTCCTCTACAGTGCACTGTGGTTGTCTTCCAGTTGGGCTGGTTTGCAGGAAATCAGGGAAGACAAACATAAACTGTACGTGACAGGTATGTTGTGGGGAGGTCTGTGGTACCACACAGCCCCCCAAATACTCAACCTCAGAATGTTGTGCAGCCTTGAGAACCAAAACTCTGCATCCCCCAGACCTATCCCAAGGTGTTGGGTCCCAGCCCAAGGCGCTGCTGGGAGCCCTCTTGGAGGCTGGAGTGTATCTTATATCTGAATTTAGCTGCCAGATCTTACGTCTTTTTTTGTTAAATCTGCTAGACTGTGGATATTTTCGGGCTGCAGCTGACAGAAATTAGAAAGGATAGTTGTAAACAAAGTTTCATAAAGCTAGAAGTCTATGACAGAGCTTTTATAATCAGTGCACAAGCTCAACGGTGATCTAACTGTTCAAGGCTTTCCATGAGATTGCTGGTTTTTCCATTTTTCTTTTCTTTTTTTTGGTTAAATGAAGTTCCCTGAGAATAAACATAGCAACAGGGTGAGACCGCAAACCTGTGAGGCTGTGAGGGAAACACACCATAAAGTTTGAATAAAAATAATAAAACATTTAGTTAGGAATTTGTCACGAAGCTCCAAAACAATGCAAACACCTTCAGTCTCTTGTTTTGTTCTCAGCTGGAAAGCCAGGCCAGAGTCACTGAACATTTCACCAAGTCTTGCTAACGTTCTGAGCTGAGTTGTGAGAAATTGTTCTTGACATCACATGAGCTGGGCCACAAGGCAGGACTAATGTGATATTTGCTGTCGAAGGTTTCCTAGGAAACATGCTACTTAGAGCACTCAGCCCTCCCTGCCACCCTTCCTGCATCCTCCAGCTTCCCTCGCTCCCACAGGTTTTGCAGGGGGCAGGGATGTCCCCTCTGACCTCCGGACACCCTTGGCACAGACCTCGCCTCTTCCCAGCAGAGAGGAGAGTGCCTGTGGAGATTCTGAAGCTCACCCACCTAATTGCCCTTTTTTCTCTGATTTATCTCTTTTTAGTTTTTTGCCAACACTCTGCAGTGGGAGAAGTGAGAGAAGCTAAGCTACATCCTGCAAGACTGGAGATGGAGAGAAGGAAGTTTGAGCCTTCTCAGTGAACTCAAGTTTTCCTGCCGTGGGGGAACTGGTGGAAAAAGGTTAGGAAAATCGGCAGATAAGTTACAACTTAACTTGCCACATATTTTGCCAGCAGTTTGCAATGCAGTAGCTGTTATGGTGCATAACCTACAAGGGTTTTTCAGCAGGATGGAATTCCCCAATTCCTTCTCATAATTTCACCTGGTAGGTGCTGTCCTTGACATCAGCCCCACAAAATGATTCCTGCCATCCGGGCCAAACTTCTCAGCTTGGCCATTTGGAGAGTTCCCATTGAGGATGGGATGAATGGAGTCGGTTCACACATGTTAACCAAATGCAAATCCTTAGATGGAAACTCATGGTCAGCTTTTTCCACTGCTATTTTCAGAACTTCCACAAAAGACCGTGCTGTGATTATATGTATTCATGATATGTATATCATGTATTCAGCTCAAACAATATTTGAATGATGCATTTAGAATTCTTCCTAAAAAAGGACCATGCTTCTGTAAACTGCATCACATTCGTAAAAAGAGGGAAAAAATCTAGCTTGCTTTTCCTTTCTTCCTCTCGTTCTTTTTAATATATCATTTCATAAGGCTGTAAGAATTGGTGTTAATGCTACATTACACACAGACACTCTTCTACATAATCATATGCAATTGCCTGTATTCCATACATAAACAACCCTATGGAATCCCGACTCTTCATTGTTAAGTTTGTCTCCATATTTTTCAAAGCAAAGCAGCTCTGGGTGTCAAACAGTTGCTTTTTTCACTCTCGTTCACTGGGCTTTGCAGAAAATGCAGCCAAACAAATAATGCATTGGGAGTTTTCGGGGTCGGCTGGGTTTTTTTGGTTTGTTTTCATTTTTTTATGTTTGTTTTGCCATTATGGGGGTTTGGGTTTTTTTGTGCATTTTGTCTTTATTTTTCTTTTTGGTGGTGGTTGGTTGGATATTTTTTGTATTTTTTTTTGGTTGGTTTGTTTTTCTCTACCTGGCCATTTATAAGTGCCTCTTTTCCCTCTTTTCTCCTCCACTGATAAAACACCATTTTTATGACTCTGTCAATTAAGTGTCCTTCGCATTGCCAATATTGATTTCCTCAACCCCTGGAAGGCCCAGAGTGTCACCTCCATGATGCTCCATGAAGGCACTGGCTTGGAAAACAGGAGAACTCAGGTTGCTGTTGCCAGACCCTGGTTTCCCACATGGTGGAAAGGAGACAAGTAGCCCCAAGTCACTGGGCTGATTCCTTCTCTCTGTGGTGCTGTTCCCTTCACCTCCCTGTGTGTCTGTGTAGGAGCTGCTTGGCCAACATGCCCCATGGGCCTTGTCTTAGTAATGAAAGTGCAGGAGGTGGAAAAGAAATTCCATTCTGGATCATTTAGCTCTGCCTTCTGGTGGCATCCCAAAGATTGGGGTGGCCTTTGGGCTGGCTTTTCAGCATGCTTTCAGGTTCAGGAGAGCAGCACCTGCTGGGCCCTGCAAAGCCAGTGAGGCTTCACCTGTAAATCTGGGCAGCATTGGGATCCTTGTGGCCAGAGAAGGAAAATCAGTAACACTTTTCTCTTTCTATTCCAGTCCAGAAAAGATGCCCCCAGGTGTGAAGCCTGCAACGTCAGTCAGCTTCAGAGAAACAACCCCAGCTCAGCTGAGGATCTGCTGCAAGTCTCAGGTCAGTGCCAATCTCTCCATCAGCATTTTTCACTGTAGAGTCACTCTTTCCTTGCATGTTGCAAATCAGCCTCTGCCTGTGAGATACCTTCAGGAAACCACACTGCTCATAGAAGGCAGGACCTTTCTACATGACGAGAGGCTATGCAGCATGTGAGATTCTGGTGGTCACCCAGACCATTTGTTGTTTTCAGAGCACTCCCAGAATGTCAGTCCTTGTGGCACCATGAGTAATATATGTCAGGGGCTCTTGCTAAACCCCAGTGCCAGCTGAGGAAGGGAGGAAAGGAGATACAAAACCACAGCTTGAGTTATTGTTGGAGGCAGGACTGGAACTCAAGATTTCCTGGGCAGATTACCACCCTTCTCTTCTCCCTCAGTTGGTATACTTAGCAGTGTCCCGCATCTCTCTTATTCCCATGCAGGCACACATCTGAATGCGTTTTTCTTTGAAATTGTCTGTCTTGGGGTCATTTCTGCTGTGCATTTGTGGCTGTTGATGATCTGTTGTCTGCAGTGAAATGCTCACCGGTACACTGTAAATCATGAAGAGATGCAAAGGCATCCATTTGTTACTACTGATTCAATCTCTCTGGATTTCTGGAATGGGCTACCTGTAAAACTTTGGGAGCCAAGTCTTGGAAAAACCCCAATCCTTTGTGGCTCTTTAATTTTTTTGTTCTTGGCTGCTAGCCATGCAGACGGATGTCTTACATCCTTGAGATGAACTTAGTGCAGTCCTCATTGACCTAGCAAGCCATTTTTTCCCTGATGACAAGCTGGGATCACATTTTGTAATGACTGCTGCAAGATTGTCTTGTTAGGGAAAGGGCTAAGGTGGGATCGTCTTTAATGACAATGAAAGCACCTCATAAAACCTGATTCTTCGGTTTTACAGGCATGGCTGTAAGAATTTTAGCCAATGCAGACTTAGTAAATCAGTCAAAAATTATATCAGTTGAAGTATAATGTTCATGGCAGTCCAAAAACCTGAACATGTAGGTGATTTGGAGGGCATTTTGTTAACTCTTTAATTGGTCGTTTGAGTGCTGGAGGCAGTAGCTAATTGCCTGTAGGTCAGAGTAGTCCTAGAGCTTAGGTAAATGTGTATTGTCATATGTCACATTTTCATATGGCTCCTTTGCACAGGTTGGTAAAAATGATTGCTGCATAATTAAAATTAAGACAAGGTGGCAAAAGTGATTCAATTAAACCCCTGAAGCCATTGCACAAATTATCTGAAGTACCAAAAACTAATGAATAGTTAAAACTAGTTTTATCTTTTTACTCTTCATTCCTGAATCCTGAGGGTATCAAAATGGCTGAAGTCTCTCTCAGAGTTCTCAGAGGTGAGTTTTTGGGTGGGCAGTGCAAGTATGAGTCAGCACAGAGGAATCCAGGCCTTTTAAAATACCAGCACACAGAAACTTTGTTACCTACTTGTTTTGAATTGAAAATAACCAGACCTTACGCACAAGAGACCTTTTGGTTTCTCCACCAGCCCAGAATTATTTTGAAAACATCTGCAATATTTCACTCTGCATGCAGCAGGTATTATATACCAGGGAGGGTGATGACAGTAAAAATAAATGAGATATGTTGTAATCAAAACATCCCAAGTTTTACATCATACATTTCACAAGCCTAGCAAGCATCCTGTGCTTTGACTTGGAGGCCGAAGGCATGTGGTAGTTTTACAAATGTCTGTTAGTATTAACAAATATGTTCCATTATTAGACAGTGTGCCACTGCCCCAACCTCCCAGTGCAAGAGGTGAGTTAATATGGCTTATAAAATATAAGAGTGCTGCAGGCACAAACTATGGAAATCAGAGCCCTGGCTAAGCAGGAGGTCTCATTACATTTTGTGGGACAGCTTACTAGAGGCCTGAACATGAGCATAAAGGCTGCCTCCCAGCTAAGGCTTTTTATGGTTCCTGTCCTTTCCCAGAGCAATGCAGCTCTAGGAGGTTTAGAGCAGCAAGGTCTGCACCTTTGGATACTGGCAGTGTGCTAATTCTGACTGGGCTTAAGATGAGAGAATTGAGACAGGTATGTTGGCACTGTCCCTGTGCTTTTAAACAGGATTGTTGGAGGCTGAAAGTAGCAGGGCACTGAGGAGTTGTGCTCTTGTTGCTTTTTGGGCTTGTCTTTAGGATTTTTTTCTTTCATGGCCTGGTGCTGGTAGCTGCAAAACCCCATTTCTTGGAAACAAGAGTGTTTCTTGGCCAGATTTGCCAGGACTGTGAGTCTGCACAGAGAAGACCCAATGTGTTGAAACTGTATAAAACTGTATAAACTTCCTTTACTTTCAAGGAAGTAAAAAAGTCTGGTTGCTCTTCATTAGATACTGCCCTGAGAGATTCTCAAAATATGCCCTGGTAGGGACTGTCCCCAGCCATCCAAGTGGAGGTGTCCAAACATTTTCCCTGGCAGGGATGGTGTGGATGCATGGATGAGGAACACTGTGCCTTTTTGTCCTTCCACCTCTTTGGAAGTGATTCTCACCCTGCATTTGAAACAGTTAAAAACCCTCTTCTGATGCTTAACCAAACTTTATCAGAAACCTTAAATAGGAACTAATTTAGTGTCACAGGTATCATGCTCATCTTAGTACTAATCCAAAAAAAAAATCCCTGCTGAGGGCCAGGGTGATTCAGGGAATAGTAGGTTATGAAAACATGATGATGTCAACTCACTAGATGAGTCTTTCATTAAAGGGTAGAGCTTCTGTAGGTAGAAAAAATAAACCTTCCTAAAGATTTCTGTGGCTCAAAACCCCAAGAGATGAGGAGAGCAGAGAAAAAGGAGAAAACCGAAGCACAGGAGGTGTTCAAATCACGTGAGCTCTCTGCTTTCCCATGCTTCCTAGTGGAAAAGCAAACAGCCAAACATTGTCAGGAGTGTCCTAAAAAGTCAAAATGTGAGTGGACAAGTTGCAGTCTCCCACCAAAACATTTTCTTCAGCCTTTTTTTGATGTGTGTTCAGCCTAGACTGCTGGTAATCAGAGACAAAATTTCCACTGCCTGTGATTCAAGAAAAACACTGCTTATGTCATTAAAGAGTGTTTTTCTGTAGCCTTTTCTGTATGGTCTTGACTTGAGACCACCCAAATGCCAGGTGAAGTAGTGCTTGGGACAAGTCGAGGTTTTCCTTCTACTCCGAGGCACAAGCAACAGGCTACAGTTAATTTTGTAAATGCAGACTGATATTTTTAGGAGGCTACCAACAAAAACCAGGTTATGGGATCGGCTGTTGTGGATTGCCTCAAGAGAGTGCTGAAATTCCTGCCCTGTGTATAAGAATGGGGAAATGACCCAAGAGCGTTTGGGATGCCTTTGTGGATTTCACATATAGTGTAACGTTTACAGAGATGTATATGGCAATACCATGCAGGACTAATATGAGACATAAATGTTGTTAAAAGACATTATGTGACACATACAATTTTTCCTCTGTGTGCAGAGAGTGAGTCAAGGTCATGGCACCAAATTCATCTGTCAAAAGTGCCTCATTTAACTGACTATGGAAGGCTTGGACCACTGCCCTGTATTTACTATAAAAATACATGTCTTAAGCTATTAAAAAAACCCCACAGCAATATTTGGATCTGTTAATATGGACCTTTTCAAAGAAAAAAAGCTTTTGCCACCAGCCAGGTCCATTTCCGTGTCAGACCCTGCAAATAACAAGTGTATGAAAAAAGTTTAAAACTTGGATTGAGGAATGCAGCCAGGGTTGCTGGTGCAGGAGCCAGGAGCACAACCCCTGCCTGCTGGGCTTTGTGGAGAAGACCTACACTATCAAAGCTCTGGAAGGTAAAGGAATGCATTAGGGCTTTGAAGAAATTCTTTGAAAAGCCTCTGGAATTACAAGGACGGTGAGAAAGGCTTTCCATGGACTTTCTGGAAATGCCCTGTGAGTCACTAGTGGGTTCCCCTGGGAACTGAAGGAGGCAGCAGGAAGCTGGTAATGGCCTATTAAATTCGATAGGATTTGCTTTGGTGGTGAGTGGTGGGACCACAGCATTTCCATGGGTTTTCACTAGTGAGCAGCAGGAGGGTGTGCACATTGTGCTTCCTTTGGGGTACATTTTCCATGTTTTTAAAACATGAGGCAAACTTAAACCTCATTTCCAGTGAGTCTAGGGTCCAGCCATCCTCGTGTTATCTCAGCGAGCACAGCCCTTGCTCACAAAAATTCCATGTGCAGGGACGAAAACCCTCGTCTTCTTGAGAAAACAGTTCTTGGATCAGCCCAAAAAGGGGGCAGCCTTCTCCTGGCTTATACATATGATGACAAGAAAGCTGAAAGGACCCTGCTGGGTGCCCAGAAAGGGACAAAGTTAATAATGACCAGTGTGCAAAGAAAGATCAGACAGGAATAGAATTGGATTGATTGCCTTAGACAACTTTATGGCTTTGCTTTCCCTCCTAAAGTTTTCTTTGTGGGTTCTTTTTTAGTAAAATAAATCACGGCTCATGAGATAGCACTATGCAAATATGTCAGAGTGTTTTTGGTGGGTCACAATTAGCCTTGATAACCCAAAGGATGGAGGCTGGCATATGCCATGGGTGGAGTCAGGGATACTGTGCATCTTTGTGTCTGTGGACGTGTGACAGATTTCTTCAGTCAGATGCAGGCCAGGCTGAATTCAGCCACCTTGGCCTGGATATTATCCATGTGGCTAAAATTGCCAGATCATTTACCCTGGAAATTATTGCAGTGGTGCACTGCCAAGTGCACAGTTGTATTGTTCCTTTGCTTCATGCTGTTGGGTGTTAAATGTACCTCTGAGCCTTAAGCAAGTCTTGATTGAGTGTTTTTTGTTTACAAGAAATTATGGAGGGGGAGAGGAATCTTGCAGTGTTCTTTCAGGACCTACCAAAACCTTTGTCATTTACTTCTAGCTTAGGTAGTTATGACTTAAAGGGTGAGAAGGAAGTAAAAGGGCTTATGTAAGAATTCAGATGATGGATCACTCAAATTTTTAGTGGGAAATTGCATTGGTGACGGCTGGAGCGGGAGCCAGAAAATTTTAGGATTTTCTACGCACAACCAGGGATCAATGACTAACCCAAGTTTGTGAGCCATAAAATGAGCAGGGTTTTTGGACCTTAGGTAGGTGCTGACAATAAATCTCCTGATGATGTGGAGATGAAGGTTCTCCTCTCCCTGTCTGCAACAACAGCTGTTTGCTTGGAAATACATCCGGAGAGACTTTGCTATGCTAAAAACCCCTTTCTTGTGCCATTGGAATGCTGAGACTGTCCAGGCTGGGAGTTGCAGGAGTCCCTTTTTAAAACGTGAACATGTTCAGGTATCCCTGAAGAGCAGCTGTTTGGGGCACCACGTCTTCTGGAGAGCTGTCAGGATCTGCATGCTTGAGAGGCATCCCAAGCTGGGGAGGAGATGTTTGTTTTCCAATTAGCTCTTGTCTAAGCAATAGAACTAGAAGAACGAGCCCTCCATTAGGAAAATGACTGTAAATGACAAATTCTCCACTGTTGTTCCCAAAGCAGAGAGGTTCATTCTGTTAGGGTCACGCATTCTGCAACAGAACTTTTCATACAATTTCTTGGGGAGATTGTCTCCACGGGGAAAGGTTAATCTCTCCGTGGTAGAAGGTTCATCTCTCCATGCAGTTCTCCTTTTGGGTAGGATGAGGAAAAGTAGTTCCAGGATTAAAGAGTAGCAGCTCTCCTGGAGGATGCTGGCTGGCAGCCCTCTCTGGGAAGCAGCACTGCCCGCCAGGGAGAAGCTCTGTTCTCCTCCTACAAACCACACATTTCACTGTGCACTTGCAAGGCAAAGGTGAGCATAATACAGACCTACATCTCAGTCAATAAAGCCTCAACAGAGAGAAGAAGAAGTATTATATGTCCTTCCTTGTTTGTTTTACAGAAGAGAGCAGAGGCGTGCTGGCACCAAGAGACACTTTTTTTTTTTCTTTTTTTGGCTGTCATTGCCATTTTTCCTCTGTCGAAAGAGGGAGATGTTCTGGCTCTAGTTGCATCTGTTTTCAGTATTGCCAAGAAGAAAACTTTCATTTTTTGAGTGAGCTTAAGGTCCACAGACCAGCTCAGTTTCCATCAATAATTTCTGAATCTTTCTCACATGATCATCTCTTGTCATGATGAGCATGAGAAGGAAACCAGGAAGGGCAGTCCAGCTTTCCAAAGCAAAATCTTTAAAGCTCTTTCCTGAAATTCTCACTAATTTGTGTCAAGGTTTGTTACCAGGTCGAATTAAAAACATATATGGCTTTAGATGCCTGCTCTGTTCTGTGCTGCTGTTGTAGTGATGCAGCCCTATGCTAGGACTTGAGCAATGAAAAAGACTCCATTCTCAGACATCATCAGCAGATTTAGATTTTTTATTCATGCAAGGAAAGTAAAAGCAAAATGTAAAAGTAAGGAGCAAACTCTTTCTTTTTTTATCTATACTCTGAGTGTCTGTGTGTGTCAGTGAGCAGAACAGTGTGTGAAAACAAATTTAAGATAAAGTTTTTTCATTGGCCAAGGAAATACTTTTTTAAAAACGTCTTTTAATGTTAACATTTTTGCTATTTGGGAATCTTATTTACAGGTGCTCTGACTGACCTTGATGTTGTAAGAACCTCTTTCAGGCAGAAATGCCTGAAAAATCTTTCATGGGTTTCTACAGTGCTGCTTGCTCCTGAAGCCTAAAAGTCTCTCTGTTAAGAGCTTGCAAACCAGAATAATCGGACAGCTGCCTTGCATGGATTCAACCTTGGCTCATGGGAATGGCCAATCAGGGTGCACGTCCCAAGCCTGTTTGAAATGCTGCAAATGACTCCTGAAATTTAATGTTCTTTTTCACCCCACCTTCTCCCATTTCCCAGCACAACAGCACTTTTTTAGCCTCCTTCTCCCCTCCATCTGGCACTTGCCTCCTTCCTCTTTCCCTGCAGCCCACAAATGTTTGCTGCTCTCTGAGCCACTGCCCTGGTCCCCAAATGCTGGTGGATAAACAGGGGCTACCTTGGAGATCATGGAAATAATGGTTTTCCTCGGAGCACTGTGGTGAGGTCCCCTCTGGCAGCAAGGCCCCACTCCCCATCTTCCCCTTCCACCCCTTCTCCTGCATCCCTGCACCCACAGTGAGTCCTGGGCATGGGAGCCACAGAGGTCCCTGCTGAGCAAAGACCATCAGATGCAGTTAAAAATGAAAAATGTGATGGATCAGATGGATTAGACAGAAGATGGATTGATGGTTCTTTTTTACTTGAGTTACTTGAATTTTTAATAGTAACTTGAATTTTTAATAGTTTTAAGAATTTCTAATACTTTTTTTTGTTTCATCTTAGCTGGCAGAAGGTAAATATCTGCAATTTTAGCAATACTGCTTTGTTCTGTCTGGACACTTGGTACTTTTCATTTATGGAGTGAAATACTGTAAGCACCCTTCCAGCCCAAATATGAGTGTTCTTTCTAAAATTTTCTTTCGAGGAATGAACACCCCCACAGCAGTCACTGCTGAAGTGTTTGCAGCAGACAAACACAAAAGGGCTGTAAATGCAGCCGGAGATCAAAATCAGAAGAAAGATCCTCAGACCTGTTTGGCACTGTTTGCTCACCTTTGGAATATACATCCTCTCCTTCTTAAAATATTTTATTTTTTTGATATAGCTGGGTGAGCTGGTATTTCTTCTGCTCAAGCTGTCTCTAAACTTATATTTCCAACAGTGGCAGCAGATTACGAGACGATACTTATAGAAATGACATTATATCATTCTTTAAAATACCCATCCTGAAAGGCAAAATCTGGAGAAATTATAGGACTAAGAGGCCTCCTTTGAGAGGCAGAAACTATTTTAACTTGTTATTTTTAGAGCTCTGCAAATCACATATTTTTTCTCTTCACTGGCAATTCAAAAAAAAAAATTGGAAATTGTAATAAGTTTAAAAAAAAAAGAATCCTTCACAACTTTTTTCTATAAAATGAAAAGTTGAAATATGTTATTTGTGGGCAAATGAGATGCTTCACTTTAATTTCACCATTTTTATTTTGGTTCCTTTTCTTGATAAAAAAACTTAGACACAGAAAGGTCTGTTTTGAGCTGACTGCTCATGTGGGATGGGATGGGGGTTCTTGGCCAGGGCACTTGTCTTGGAGCAGGAACAGTGGCATGGACACATGGACAACTGTGTCCTTAGTTGGCTGATCCATTGTGAATGTTCCTGTGGCTCTGTGGACCTTGCTTCCTCCACCATGCCCCGCAAAGATTAAAAAAAAAGATTTGATCTGGATATTTCCGAGGAATAATGCTGATACCTCCTGTGTTTGTGGGCATTCCCTTGAATTAGCCTTGTAAGTCTTTCCAGGGATGGGAAGTGCTGTGTGGGCAGCCCCACCACACCCTGGGAGGGGCTGGATCACCTGCCTGTGGAACACCCATGCCTATGGAGCATCCATTCCGGGGCGCTGCCCTCCCATCCTTCCCTGTGCTCTGCCCGCCGGTGCATGGGTGAGCCATGGGAATGGTTTGTAGTGAGGAGATGCAAACCCCTCTGAAACCTTCTGGCTGCAAGGAAGGTTGAGCACTGATCTCATTTTAATGGGAGGGATCTTGGAGAGGGGCCTGGTTGGTAACAATCAGCTGCTAAAATCTGATGCAGAAAGAGGTGTGTGCAAGAAAAGGGTAGTAGGAGCAGAATAAACACCAGCAGCAAAAGCAGGTTTGGGGCAAAAAATGAAGGTGTTTGCATTTGGAAGCAGAGGGACAGGAGATGTGGGGAGGGTTGGATGATTGATGTGAGAAGAATTATGGGGTTTGAGTGTCTTAGGAGCAACCAGGCAGCTGGATTCCCACGGGATCTCACACTCGTGGGACAGTGTCAGAGAGCACCTTCACTTGCAAGACACTCTGCCCACAAGCAGATGTCCCAGGATATCCAGTCTCAAGCCCTTTCCAACTCAGGAAAGGACCACTTCAATATTCATTGTGGATAAAGAACAGTAATGCTTCTATTTCCTTTCTCTGTTCTTCTTTAATGAGAAAAGATCTCAGTAGAAAAAACTTGTTTTTCTGAGATCTCACTTCCAAAACTTTTTTCTCAGAGTGATTCAGCCTGCAGTTTTAGAGTTTTTGTTTAATTACATTTTTAAACTTCCCTCCCTTAATTACTCTTTTTTTTTATTATTAACACCTAAATATGCTACTATTTGGGGCACAAACAGACAGAGATTACAATTAACAGAATAATTACACTCTTTTTGTCAGTGTAACCTCATGGTACAGAAAGTATTACAAATCCATTTTAAAACATATTAAATGTTCATATTAATGACGATAATAGAGAACAAGTACCAGCAAACTAAATATTGTTAATGATTTTGAGCTATTAAATTCATTACCATTTCCTTTCATAATAAAGTGGTTAGTTGCTAATTAGACCTTTTTTAACTCATCATTATTGAATTCATTACATTGTGTGCAGTTAACCCTTCAAGATCTGCCTAGGTTTACAGATGCAATTAAAAAATAATTTCAGCAGCATCTGAAGGCGAGATGCCATTCTCAGACCCACTTGTATTTTTGACAGTAGCTCCATGTACTTTTCTCCTGGTACATTTTCTTGACACATCATGCCTAGCAGCTTCTCAGCTGTCACAGCAGCTCCAGCAACACGTACGATGGCAACATGCTGTATTCATTTCATTTAATAGCGTTTAATGTTAAAGCTAAAGTAGAACCCACTTGTTTGGCCAGGGAAAAAATTATCCATCGCTGCGCTAAATGGTTGACGTCAACGAGCTGCTCTTCTCCGAGTTCAGTCTGCTGGGAGTTGGGATGAGGTACCTTTTCCTCCTATAGAGATGGGTATGCTTGTGCCTATCTGGGTATCTGGTCTTTCTCTGCAGCCCTGGATGGAAATCCCATCCCTGCCAGAGTTCGTGTCAGAAATTCTCTTGATTCCGAGGTGTCCCTGAACTCATCTTTGGGCAGCTTTGAGGGTTTGCTCCGCTCCTGGCAATGGGGTGAGTGCCAGTACGCCTGTGTCTCATCCCACAGGTCTGATTCCTGGAGGGGGCACTCCTGGGGACTGAATCAAAGGGCTGCCTCGCTTCTCCTTCTTCCTCCTGTCCTCACTCATTCAAAGGAGGGAGACAACAGAGCCTCCATCTCTTAACTTCTTTCTTTACTGTGCACATTGTTTTGCTTTTCAAAAGAATCCAGAACACAAACAATGCCCTTCTTTCCCCCTAAACACTTAAAAGTTACAGGTACTTAAATAACTCTGGGACTAATGGGCAGCACTCCCTGCTTTGCCTGGTTGTGGCACAGCAACATGGCAGGACAGGGGCAATAGTGTGTGGTTGGAAAATGCCATTTCTGGAGCAGCTCCGCCGTGGCAGCAGGGCTGCTGCAGTGCTGGCAGGCAGGCGTGTGCTGCTCATGTTACTTGCTGCAAGCAGCCCCACCAAGGAACAATTTTACTTGGGTAGGAAAGGCTTGGTGACACTTATTGCTGCTGTGCTTGATGGCTGGAAGCTGGGCTGATGTATACCCTGCAAATCCAGGAGATAACAGATTAGCACTGCACGTCCTGCACAGCTCTGGAGAGGCTCTGGCTGTCCTCCTCCTGTCTGGGTGTGGTGAGATGTGGGGGTACAGCTGTGGGCCCCACGCCTGCTCCCCAGTATATACCCACAACACCACCACGGATCTGTAGCCTCTGTTTTATTTAAAACCAGCTCCCTTTCACCTGTGAACAGCGAGGGTATAAATGTGCCTCACCAATCACATTGGACTATTGTATTATACAGTCTATTGAATGTTTTTGGCAGGCACGAGCCCCTGTGCTACTGTGTCCTTATTTTATTATTGTTTTGAGGGTAGAGCTGTGTGATTATCCATTCTTGCTTCAGGCATAGCAAGCCATCTGGAATGCTTATTAAACCCACAGGCAGATCAGAAGGATATAACTCTGATGATGTACATGTACATGGGCTGTACTACATCATCAGAGCATTGCTCCTCTGATGATGTAGTACACATTAGTGGGCCTAGATAATGGATTAGAACTAGCAGAGTGAAAGTTAGACTTTTTGAAGGATGGATATGGTGGGGTTTTTTTCTCCCTCTGGGTAACTGCAGGCCTAAGATGTGGAAAAGAAAATTTAAAACTGAGCCAAGGAGGCTTCAAAACTTGTAAGTGCTTAGCTTGTCAATGGGGAGGGACAAGTGGTGATCAAGAGGCTTAAGGAGACAGCTTTGAAACCCTGAATCATTGCAAAGAGGTCATATGTACTTGTCTGCTCGAGTGAAAAGGAGCATGGAATGTGTCCAGGAAAATGCTGCTTCTCTGATCCTCCTTTGGTCACCACGGGGTTGGGTTTGGGCAGGACTTTGGCTTTTCCTCATACTCCAGTCCCAAAGCAAAAAACCCAACACCCTGTGTTATGACACACAGAACTAGTTTTTCAGCAGTTTCCAAATTTATGCTCATCACATATTTGCAAGTACTATTTAGAAATAAGCTTTTCAAATGAACGAGGGATCTGATCAGCTTTCAAACTAGCCATGTGTCTTCTTTTCTGAGTATGAAAAGAAAATCAACATCAGTAAAAAAGAAAAACAATCTGGGCACTACGTATGGGCTGTAGGTGAAGGAGGGAATAACTATTTGCATCTCTGTGGAGTTCTAAATATAATTTCTATTTCTCTTTGTTCATAACCCTTTTTGCAATGCTTTTCCGACGTAGCTGATATTTGTCTAATCATGGAAAGGTGTTTCGTGTCTAAACAAAACCTTTTCCTGTGAAAGCTGGGAAGGTTCATAAAAGTTAGGTCATTCAGTCGGGAAGCTGAATGTGTGCTATGCAATTTAGATAACAAATTGCACACTTTAAATATCAAACTGTAAATATCAAGTACTCAAAAGAATATTGACATTTTTGAGCAATTCCAAAGAGTAACAGAACTTTCAAAGAGGAGCCGTACATAGTGAACATATGCTCTAAAAATCATAGCTGTAAAGTAAGGCAAATGCCTGTTTTAACAATGGCAAATAGCAAGTGGGGAAAGGGATGGGTCACGTTTTATTAACGCTCAGTGTGTCTTGGGTTTGTCAACACCCTCACCTGCAGGGCTGAGGGAGGGGTGCAGCGTGAGTGGGGAGGTGCATGTTTGTCAAAGCACCACTTCATGATTTTGGGCACAGAATAGCAACACTTGAGTAATTGCTTTGCCAAAATCTTTATTTTAGGGCGACTGTGTGGCTTTCCAGTTTGACAGTGACCAGGTTATCCTTGAGGTGTAAAGGAGGGTTAGTAAAAATTCCCTTTTAGAACTGGATTCAATAATTTACGTGGCTGTCAACTGATGGTTTGCCATTTGACAGTTTTTGAGGTTTTCTTGGTGAAGAACTGCAGTGAGCCCCAGTTTGTGACCCTTACATGCTTCTCTTTATTGGGGTTTGGTGGCCCCACAAGGAGAGTTTGTCTTCACTGTCTGAGCAAGTATCCAGAGAAGTTTCTGTTTCATTCCCGTGCAAAATAGAAGGAAACTTGAAAAACTCTTTCCTCTCGCTGCAAATCAAATGTCCCCTTGGATAGTCCATGCTAGCACAGCTCCTGGGTAGCAATTTTGGCAGGAGGAGCGTGTGTGGGTGTCTGTGTGTTTGTGTTAACTTCCAGATTTGCACCTCTCACAATGTAGCATCCAGCTTTTGCCCTTTTTCAAGCCCTCCTTCCGTTCTTTCCCTGGGTGCCTTACCGTGTTTTTGCTCACAGGAACACCTTCCTTCTCTCCCCCACGAGTTACCCTCTGTCCTCTGGAGTCTCCATCCTTGCATCCCTCTGCAGAGCTGCTGCAAAGCCATGTCCCCCACTCACCTTCCCGTGCCAGTTTGCTTCTTTCCCTGCCACCACTTTGTCCCCAGCTCCAGTTTGCTGGGGAAGGAGATGACAAACTGTCACTTTCTCAAACACCCTCTCCTCCACCGACTACTCTTAAAGAGGCAGTGGGATAAATGAAATTCAGCATTCAAAAGGCTCAACTCCTCCAGAAAATATTCCACCCACAAGTGGGGAGCTTCAAAATCCATTCCTAGCAGTTAATGCTCCATCCTAAATGACACAGCTTTTCAGTAGTGACATGTGCATTGATCTGCATTACAAAAATAAGAGAAATAGCACTTCTTTTCAGCAGCAGATAATTACCAGCATACATCAGGTTCCCTCCTGCTGATACCCACAGGGTGGAGGGGATGGGAGTGGGCATTAGGTGGAGGGGATGTGGCCGGCTCGCACGTTCAGCCAGATAAATAATATTGATTGGGATTTGTGTGAAGCCTCGGCACACCCCTCCTGGCTGGTGTGATTAGCCACGGGGGGACATTCGCTACACTTAGAGGATTTCACCCCAATCATGTCTGCCACGCAAAGGTGCTGGTTAGGCACGAACAAGCTGGGAGCTGAGAGCTTCTCCGGGCCTTATCAGAAAAGATCAGAGCCAGGTGGCTGTGGCCCAGGTGCAAGAGCAGGATGAGCTATGGGACGGGTGTGTAAGAAACCCTCCCAGCTCCACCAGCGGGACACAACCACTGCAGCAAAAGCATGGAACTCCCTTCTCTCTCTTGCCTGCCACCCCTCTGCACACTGGCAGTTTGGAGCTGTGGGAGCTAATTCCCTATGGCTGACTGCTGATTTTTGTAGTCTACAAGATGAAATGATGCACTCCGCTGGGGCCTGGGTCTGCCTGAGGTGTTTGAAAAGTCCCCCTCTCTGGGGTTTGGCTCTGGGCTCTGATGAGCAGCTGCTGCTCCGTGCAGGTGAATTCAGCTCTGCAGGAGCTTCCTAGCTCCTCTGCAATGAACCCCCCTTGGGCATGACACGCTTCAAATATCTGTGAGGGAAGGGGTGCCACTCACCAGCCACCAAACGCCTGCACTGCCCTCAGGCAGGACGAGGGCCTTTACTTGACTCACCTCTCTTCGGGGCAGATGTCTAAAAAATCACTGCTGTTGCTTTTCTGGCTGAACCATCAGTACACAAAAACACCTTCATTTTCACAGGAGTGCAGGGAAAGGGGCTGCTGCTGTCCGTGTGGGACTTTTCCATTTCTGACTTCATAGTCTGTCGTACTTTAGAGGCAAATAAAGCCCACTGGCAATGGGACTGAAAGTGCTCTCTGGGTCTAAGCACGCTCCAGTGTTTTAGCTCCACTGAATTTCCTCTCATCAGTGAATGCAATCTGCCGTGAGAAAGTTTTACTGTCTCTGAGTCCTTATGAAAACATTCGTAGATAATTGAGACATTCCCAAACAATTAAGATAACCAGATGTGTCTGTTATTTGTAATTACCTGAACATGAATTCTTTCTTCAAGAACAGTTCCCATTTTTTTGTGCTTTTTGAATTACTCCAGATAATGGATAGGAAGATAAACTCCTCTGAAAAGTAATCTGTGGTTTGTACCCAGTGTGTCTCATTGTGACGCAAAATCTCCTCCTCCCAGGATTCAGTACTGGGGCTGAAACAATATGTGAAATGAACTTTCCAGTTCTGCTGTACTTGTGATCCCCAGCCTGCAGTGCCCTTGCAGGTGACACCATGGGGTGAACTTGGAGGCTTGAAGTCTATGAACAACCCATGAAGAAGATGCTAAAATGATTTCTTCAAGCGGGGAAAATTGCTGAAGGCTCGAAAGTGGCTTCACAAACCACTTGGTTAAGTAGCACAGTTTGAATAAAAGGGCTTTTGCACATGCTGCATTTGCACCTAGAGCTTCTGCAGCATTTTCATTTTACAAAGCACCTGGCTTTTGCTGCAGTGCTGTGCCCGAGGAGAGGGAAGTTGAGGCAGCCTGGCAAATTCACAGCATAGGAAAGGCACCTCTGTGTTTGGCACTCCTTCATCTGGTGCTTCAGTATCAAAATTGGTATTTCCAGTCATGACTTCTTGTTGCAAAACAAGTCCTTTAAGTCTGTCCCCTTCCCCATTTCATCAAACAGAGCTTGATTGAGAACTGGCTGTTGACACCCAGCTCTGGGGTGGGCATTTGGCCATTTTTTTTCTGAGGAGCCTCCTTCTCGTTGCTTGCTCCTGGCGGTTTCCCTCCTGCTGTCCCTGCAGCTCATCCTGCTGTTTCACCAGGACAGTGGCTCCACTCCCATGTGTTGCAGGCGTTTTGAGGGCAGCTCCCTAAATTCAGCTCCCTCCAGGAACTGTGTGTCAGTGATCCTTTCTGCACCAAGGACTGTAGCTCTGTGCTGGTTATTGCTAAATTGGAGTCAAATCCCTTCTTCCAGTCCTTTTCCTGGCAATGTCTCTGCAGAGAGACAGGCAAAGAGGGGCACTGCTGCAGCTCAGGGCAGTTAAGCTGTTTAATCACAGCTCTTATCCTTACCTTTGGTGCACATCCCTCTGCTCATCTGGTACCTGGGCACTGGAAGTAGGAAGGGGGAAGTGCCCAAGTCCCAAGGTTCTGGTCTACTTTTCCTCTCCTGAGTCAACAGCCTCATCTTTGTCTTCTCCCCTGACCACTTCCTCCCATTCTATATGTGCTTGTAATTAACAATGGTGAGACCAGTGGTGATGATGTCACCTTCAGTTGTTCCAAGAAAAGTTAATTTTTCAGAAAAAAAGCAATTCTTGTAGGAGTACTTGGTGATTGGTGAGTTCAATATAGAGGGTTTTTTTCCTTGAAGCTCTTTCCCTCTTTCTCTTGACAGTTTTGCCCTGGGCGCTGTTATCTTCGTTGTCCCAAAGGAATATCCTTGAGAGTGTTAGTCATGTACATATCAACCGAGACTTCTGTCACCACTTTCCAGCCTGCTGAGGACTTAAAGATCACAGTACTGTCTGGGTGATGAAAATAGATGGGCTAAGAGATGGTTTGGGAGACTGGTGGGAAATGCTGTTTTCACTCCTGCTCATGGTTAGGTGGTCTGCTCCGTATGAGGTAAAGTCCATCCTCTCTGCTGCACACAGGGAGCTGGGATACCTTTCACAGGTAGAAGGAGCATGTGATGGAGGAACTGGTTGTTTAAACTCCCTCTCCTTCAAAAGTGGAAGGCATCATGGAGATGTTATCTGGGAGCCTGCTGATGTTTTCAGGAAGGTCTGAGCATTTTTCATCCATGGTAAATGCAAAGCAGGATTTCTGGGGCAGGGAGGCAGTTAAGCAGCAATTTCTTCACTGGGTTCCTTCAGTGCTGATTCTCCTCAATCAGACGAGTCCTTTTTGTTATATTATATTTTATATTTGGCATGTTTTTATGTTGCAAGAAAGGAACATGCACGTTTCTTTTGTGTGGTCATTTTGTGTTAGTCTGCAGCAAAACGTGGCAGTTGTTGGAGGTGAACTCCATACTGGTGGGGAGAAGGAGCCTTAGCTGAAGCAAAGCACGTGCTGAAGTTTGCCTTCAGGTGAACCAAGACCTTACAAAGACTGGCTTGGGATTTCAGGAATGGCTTTAAGACGTATAGTAAAGTAGAGAGTTGCACAAAAGGATTTAATTTTAATAGCACTGTGTGTGAGAGCAAGAGGGAGAAGGCTGGAGTTTAGTCACATGGAACCAAAATATGAGGAGAGGCAGAGACAGAAGAAAACTGGGCTAGGTCAAAGAGATTGCAAAAAATTCTAATAAAAGACGAGTGACAAGCACGAGGCATGAAGCAAGCTGGTAGAAAAGTATTGTTCATTTTGAGTGTATTTGGTATGGGGACTAAGAGTGAGGTGAGAAGGGAAGGAGAAGGAAATTGAGCCTAAAACTACTTCTGTATCTACTACTGAAAAGTGTAACCACTACTGAAAAGTGGTTTTTCTTCCCTTTTAGAATGTGTGAATGCCCTTTTTCCCCAAACCAAGAGTTTCTAAGTGTCTTTTTGTACTAATAGCAAAGCAGGCATCATGGTCCTACAGTGAGGAACATAGAAAGTGTGGCTGGAGGTGCCCAGGAAAACAAATCCATGGAATGTGTCTCTTTATCAGCACCTAAATGTTTTGTCAGATGCAAGTTGATCTCAGAGAGCACTTCTAGAGGAGCACTTAGGGGTTTGGCAAGGCCAGGCAGGAAAAGTGCTTCAGGCTTGGAACTTCCCAGGTCTCCATTCCTGCATACTGCTCGTGCATCTCCTCTCTCTCTGTCCCCATTGATGTAAAAGGGTGGTTTACAGCCCCTGCCTGATAAATTCACTGTGCAATTCATGGCCTCTTATTTTCCAACACGTGGAGGGACAGGGAGGGGAACCTTTCCAAGACTGAGCCAAGGATGGCTGAGGACAGCCCTGGCCTTGGGGGTCCCACTGAGCCCCCTGCACACGCAGCATTCAGACCTGCTTACCCAGCCTGCCCTCATCACAAATCCTGCATTTCCAAATAAATATTTTAACAAAAGGGAATTGTGCAGATTGTTAGTAGATTGTAGCTTATTAGGTTTTAAAAATTCATGTTTCTAAATTCCCAGTATTATTTTCCCCTTGCTTTAAAGGCAAAAAAAAAAAAAAAAAGAAAAAAGAAGGGGGGGTGTGGTGGAATCTCTTTTCAATAAGGGTTTAATTGTCTGTTTCATCTGGAAAGCTCTCTGAATTGAAACTCCCTTCTCCACAGTGCTACCTGAGCACTTCACAATTTTATTCTCTTGAAGTGTCTATTTTACCATTTGTCTCACTTTCAAGCTTTTAGCTAGAACTGGACATTTGTGGTCAGACAGAGGAATTTAAACTAAGTAGCGTGTTATGGACTACTTCAGGTGACTCTGCTTGGATTATATCACTCTGACACTACAGCAGCTAAAGCAAAGGGCATTAACACGAGCCTATTGAATGCAGACCTGCAACTGGGATGAGAGACTTTCACTGGATTTCCCATTGCATCTTTCTACTGACCTTACCCCTGTGTTTGGGAGATGCCTGAACGAAGAGAAATATTTTATCTTTGGATTTTTTTGAGTTCCTAGAGAAAGATGCTTATGTATCAGGAAATTATATGCTTTACCTGGAGTAGCTCAGGATATGGGAATTTGGTTTTCTGTCTCATTTGATTACCAGCTTGGAGCTTAGGTTTGAAAAAGGAGTAGACTTAGTGCATTAATGGTATGGAAGATGGGGCTGCCTTGTAATGTGTGGTGAGGGCAGACACCTGAGTCTGGCAGAGTTTTGCAGTAGGGGACAATAATGAATACAAGTGGTAAATCAGTCAAATGACAGATAGTTCCTCATGGAAAACTCAAAGAGCCACTGGACTGGAGCTGCTGGAGGTCTGTGAAGCAGGAGCTGCTCTGAATAGGTGCTCAGAAGCACCTTGTGCTGCCAGTCAGAGGTACCAGCACTAGGAGGTAATTTGGGACATAAAACCCCTCTGCTGTCACTCTCTGTACATAGGTACATTGCAGGAATGCCCCTTCCAGTACTGCTCAGAAGGCATAAAATATGCTAAGCAGCTGTTAAAGGGGAAAAAATAACGTGTGGCAGAGAGACATGAAAGATATGCATAAAAATATATAGGAGACACTTCCGATGGAAATGTGAAATGTGACATTTTTGTGTTTGTGCTGCTGCAGAGTGCGGTGACTGTGCTGGTAGCAGGGCTGCAAAAGGGTTGTTTTCCTATTAAGGGCAAACAAAATGAGGGCAAAATTTCTTAAGTTGAGGAATTTTGTGGTACTGGGAGGCAAATTACTGCACGCCCTGGTACAAAAGAGCAGGGGTAAACAACACAATGTGCTGGGAGTTGCAGCTGCGTGTGCAGCAGTGCCGTGCATACATTAAGTGCCCACGTTGTCAGGGCGAGTGACAGCAGTGACTGAAAGCCAGGCAGGAGCTCCTGTCAGCACTGGGCAGAGTCACAGCGCTCCTAATAACAAAGTCTATTCTGGTTACATCTGACATGGGCATCCAGAGCTTCTGCTTTGGGGAATTTTATTTATTTTGAGCCAGAGAAGACCACTGAGCTGCTCCATGGGGCTCCAGACAATTAGACAAACTCATCTGCACTGGTTCATCAGGAGGATGGAGTTTCCTGCACCCTCTTTCCTTTCTGTACCTTATTTATTTCCTCCTGCTGGACTTTTAATGTGGGAAGGACAAAAATAAAAGCATAGGGATAGCTGAAGAAAGCTCCTCTGGAGCTGTGCCTTGGATGCTCCAACCATTTGTGAAGTTACTGCATGAGGGACAGTGAGTTGTGGAAGTCTGTAGTTTTGTGCCTACAACTGCACCAATTTGTGCAGAAAAGGGACTGCACAGCCCCAGATTTCTCCCTCCTCCCCAGGAAAACTCTTCAAAGGCCAAATCAGGAGATTTAGCCCATGTCCTGGTTTGATTAAGGTAGGTCTGTGTGTGACTTACCCTGGGCTGAGCATATCCAAGGCAGGAAGGTAAACATCCCATTGTGCTGGATTTGATGAAAGAAAATCCTGGAAAACCTTGTGCTTTTCTAAGAAAACTGCCAGAGGCAGATTATTAGGTCTGAATTAAAATGCAGACGAGATTCATTAAATTGTTGACCCTGCCCCCTCCAAAAAAAAGTCAGGTTGCCATCTTAAATTGACAGCATTAGAGACAAATTATGTGCGCTGATTAATAAGTGTGGGCTAAATTACGGCTCAGAGAGCGGGTGGAGCGCAGTGGGAGCAGGAGCGAGGGAGGGAGCGCAGGAGGCAAAAGCCACCCTGCCTGTGGGCATAGAGCAGTGCCAAGGGCTGGGGTCCTGTGGCATCAGAGATGATGGAGGAAGGAGCAGGAGGATGAGCCTCCTCCAAGGAGCCCATTCCCTCTGGGATGCTGCTGTGACACCCTGCTTGCCAACATGGGACGTCGGTGTCATAGGTCTGTGCTGAGCACAGGGGCTGTGTTACCCCTTTTCTTTGGGGTAGGGGGAGCTTTGCATTCAAAAAAAAATAAAGAAGGAAAAAACCCACCCAAACTTTGGGAAGGTTGGATTTAAGAAGCTAAATAAGAAGAATGGGTAGGGTCAATTAGAGACTTGAGAAGCTAATTTCCATCACATTGGGGGAAAAAATATACTGACCATTTCAGCATTTCAGAGAAAATAGGGAAAAGGCAGGTATAATAACATATGGATTACTCACAAGACATAACTCTCTGCAAATGCTATGACCAGTACATAAATAGCAAAATGAATGTTATTAACATGTTAATTTTACTAACCCTTTAACCTATTGATTAGCCAAACAGAAGGAAACAGCATCTTTTCATGCTTCGCCCCCCCTTGCTTTTCATGTAATTGGATTCAAATTCACATCTGTAGCTGCTAAACCAATGTTTTCAACCTTTCTTCTACACCTCCCCACCCCCAACTGTTTAACCTCCCATCTCCAGCGCTGGCATAAATGTAAGCCTTTATTTGTGAATATTCCGATAAGCACTTTGCCTCCAACTATATTGTTCAAGTACCAGCATCATTGTTACAGCTGTAATTGTTACTATCAAGACACAGTTCTTTGTAATTAGAAAGTCAAGATGGTATTCAGCAGTATGGCAGCACAGATTCTCATTTGTTAGGCTATTAGAAAAAAAATGTTTACAGAGAAAACAGTGTCATTGTTTAGTGCTCTTAATTGACCATCTGCCTGGTAAAGAAATGTCCAAAGAAGGATAAATAAGACTATAGTGCACTTATTTATTTATTTTCTTTGTGCAATGAGTAAATTAGGAAAAGCAACAGCAGATCCAAACTAGACAAGACATTGCTAAATCAGGCTGCAAGTGAAATCATGTCATGAATACATTAACTTTTATTTCTCTCAGTGTCAAGACTCATGTCTGCATCTTCCTCAAAGTTTGTTGGGAAGAAAAAGGAGGCCAGATCTTGGTGGGCACTGTGGAGTTGACAGCATTCATCTTTTAACAAAGTCAAGCATATGCTGCTTTGAGTGCAGCATCTTTGCATGCTCAATGACGTGTTTAATGTCACCTTTCCCACTGTAAATCATCCCTGAGTAAATCCACAAGGGAGAGTGGTACTAGGAATTAAGCAGGAGAGAAATAAAATTCATGACCATGTGGTTCTATCTCAGGGAATTTGGTACGTATTGACAAGAGAGATTCACACCTGACGGGGCCGAGAGCTAATTTGTAGTAGGGCTGTTTATCTTCTGCCTGAAAGGAATACTTTTTCATATTTAATGTGCATTTTCCTCATCTCCATGTGTGTATGTGTTTGTGATTTAGCGTGGCTAAGGGTGCATCTGCTTTTGCTGCTTTGCAAAAATGTAGTTTCAAATTTCAGGCTAATTCAAAATTCTGAGTTTTCCCTATGAAAAAGTAAAGGAGGGGCAGTTTGGCCTTCAAAAACCAGGTTTGATGTTTTCATTGCACAAGGCACAGTCTTAGGTGGGGAGTATTTGATCTGTTCTTGCAGCATTTGTTTACAGTCTTGAAATGAGAAATGCAAAAACCCCAACAGTATTACCATGCTAAACCAATATGGTAAATGACCAAACTGATCTTTTGTACTATTTGTCTTCCAACATTCCAGGTGGAAATAAACCAGTACATTTATATGTTGATTTATTACAGTGTGGGTGAAAGAAAAAAAAAACAAAAGAGAAGCAATAGGAAAAAAAGCAGGAAAAATAGAAAGGAACTAAAAAATCATTATGCTTGTAAATAATAATAATTTCACAAAACATTACCCAGCAAGCGGAGCCCCAGTTCTGCCTCCTCCCTGGTTGACTGCAGTGTCCATGCAAAGCTGCCACCACTCAGGTGGTGACAGGGGACAGAGCCAGTGACAGTGGTCATGGTGCAGCTGGGTAAAATTTCCCAATACTTCAAAAGCTGACAGCGTTTTAGCCAGCAGTTCTTCAAAGTGAATTTTCTCTCCATAAAACCTCTCCATTGATGCCTTCACCTCATTCCTCAGGTGCATCATGCTTCGTCCATCATCTCCCCCTGGTTGCTGCACTAAATACTGACCCTAATGCTTTTTGTTCTTCTTCCCTGGGTATTCATTGTTATGCACAGATTTACTTTTTCTTTGAGTTTTGAGGGAGTATCTCAAAATCTTGGTTTCCTGCTTGATGGCTTTTGGGAAGGGGTGGTAGCTAATGGAACCTACCCATCATTTGTCTTTAGAAACACCAAACAAAACCCAATGCTTCTGAATTTAGATTTTCCTTTTTCTACCATTTCTGCAGATTTTTCACTTTTCAGAAAGCAATGGCCCACCTTTTCACTGTTGTTTTTTTGCTTTCTGGTACGGAATATAACTAATACATGAGTTCCATCAGCAGGCACTGGAGGGTGAGAAGTGGGCAGAGTTTTCAAGGTACTGCACCTTCTTCCTCTCCTAGAGACTGACAAAACTGTGAGGTCCAAGACCTTACTTTGGTATCTCCTGACCTGGAACTGATGGAAGTAGAGAGACTGGAAGCCTGCTCAGATATCCTACATGGACGAGGTCCCCATTCCCAGCACCCATTTCCTTAGTGCTGGGTCAGTTTGAGAAGGGTTCAGTAATGACTCCAGGCAGGTGGCTTCACAAAGCACCCCTGTACCTGCCTGCCCACGCTGGGGGTGTGCTGGCACCCATGTGTCACATGGTGCCACATGTGTCACCTTATCCCTGCGTCCCCTCCGCCTGTGCTTTGGAGAACCGAGCAGAAGGAGCGGCTCAGGAAAATCTGATTGACACCAGTAGTTTTAAGCTCATGCATGTCTAGCTACTTGTTCAATTTGTTTAGTCCAGTGGTCTCCTTTATTAGGAGCCTTAGGGTTTTTCTTTTGATTTGGCAGGATGATTATAATGAGAGCTCCTTAGTGCTACTCCACCAGGGTATCTGCCCACTTGCTCTCAGCCTCTGCTGTATAGCTTGTGATTAATGTAAAACAGTCAGATGCCCTTCAGATCAGTCGAATTTGGGGATTCTATTATAAACATGAAAAGCGTGCTGACCGCACAAAGCCCTTGGTGGTACCAATTAGAGACAGCGCCATTCACTTGGCACTTCTCATGCCGCTGCTTTTTTCCCTTTTTTTCTTTTTTCCTTTCACGGCAAATCTTTTCCATGGCAGTGGTGGCCCCGCTGCCAACACGCACCTGTGCCATGCTCCAGCCCCGGGGCACAGCTTCCTTGGCCAGTGGGGAAGCTCCTTGCTCTCCCCTCTTGCTGCCCACTTTCTGTGCCCCTCAGCTCATCCTCCATCTGGCCAGACGTGAGCAATGGGATTTGAGTCCAATCTCTCTTCTCGTGCAGGGATGGGCAGAGCTGCCTGCACTGCCCCCAGCAGAAAGCCCTGTGGTGTCTCCTCCCTGCTGCCACTGCAGATCATTTGACAAATTTCACGGTAAGACCCCAGCTTATCATCATTATCTTTTTATTTCAGTCAGTATTCCAAGTATTCCTTGAATGTCACAAGTGAAGAGCTGGATTACACACAAAGTGTCCAGTGTTAAATCCTATTTACATGCAAAAGTTGTGCCAGTTTACCCTGAGGTTAAATCAGTGCAAACCCCTTCTGTGAGGACTCTTCTAAACTAATGAGAATGACCTCCCATAATTTCTTTAATTAAAGAACAACAACCACCTAAATCAAGATAAAACATGCTTCATATTAAATAAGGTTGGCCAAGCAAATGGGTTTGCATTGCTCGAAGTGCTGACTCCTCTTTTTACACTGACTGAATCCCACAAATGCTTTGGACAGAGCCAATCTCAGCCCTGGTTTCTGACTCCGCAGCAGTGAGAGGATGTCACACCTGCAGCACAGAGTTTGCCTCTGCCTGTGAGGTGGTTGAGGTCTCTCTCCGACGTACACCCTTTGTGTTAAATTCCATGCACCACTTCTGATATTCCACAAATCCACAAACTCTCTGGATCAAGGCAAAGTGTTTTTTCATGAAAGTTACTCCCCCCCACCACCACTTCATGTTTGTCAGAAAGGAATAAAACTGCACCGTATAAAAGCTGAGAGAAAAATCCTTTATTTCTGAAATTTTATCTTCCAGAGTCAGGTTTTTCCTTGCATGAGGCTCTCTGTAAATCTGAGGTCTTGTATCTTTGATCTGTTCACCCCCTGCCTACAACATAGACTCCAGTCCCACCTCTTGCTTAATGGACTGTAAGGAATTGAGGAACACTTGCGTAAGAAGAAACCCCAGTACTGGTTCCTTATTTCTCTGCTCATTTCTTTAATTAAAAAAAGACCTTTAGAAGCCACTCTGAGGACACTTGGAGTTGTGAAGGCAAGAGCCATCCTCCTTCCTTTCACTGCTGATTCCTGTGTATGTGGGGATTGTGTCGCTGTCCCCATCAGTGCTCAGGCGCTGCTGGAAGGGGCTCAAAGCCCAGCAAAGCCAACCAGCACAGTCACCCTGTCAGGGTGTACAGGAGTCTGTATCTTGCTGCAACAAGAACCTCAGGAACAAAACCACTGTGATTAATCCCAGCAGAAAATGGGGGCAAAACTGGAATGTGATTTTCTTCTCAATCAATATTATGGAGCTCCCACCGATCTTTTAATAATGTTTTGTTTATGGATGAAAAGATACTGAGGTTCCAATATATTGCAGTCATTCATGTTTAGACCTGTAAATGAACCCCAAAATAATCGTCATATTTTGTTGCCTGCTCCACATCCACACTCAGCTTACTTGTATATAAATTAAAGATAAACTGCTTTTAATCCTGTTAAGCATTAAAACGTGAGCAAACAAATTGACTAACAAAATACAGGGGGATGGCGGAAAAAGAAAATAAGCTCTGAAAATAATTGGTTCTAAGGAAGTTAATGAAAGTTTGTAGCATGCTTTTTATATGAATAGAGTTCAGAAGAGATTATTTTTTTGAAGTGTTACTCACAAATCTCCCGTATCCACAATAGATCTTTTGTTAACTGTACCTGCACATTTATTGTGTACGACAGCCTAATAAAATGAAGTCATTTTAATAAACATTGTATCAGAATATCCTATCTTCTATGTGGCAGTGCGAATTTCCACTACTGAAGGAAACATTTAACATGCTCACCATTTTAATACTTTTAATAAATATTTGCAATTCCTGTGATAATGCATAATGGCAGAAAAATGCATTGCCTCCAAAATTTATGTGGCTGCTGGCAGGTGGCCATTTTCCAATTTTCTGTCTCGCTAATATGCATTTATTATGTATTTCTAAGGGCTTTTCTTTTCAGTATTTGGCTTGCCATAAAATTGCTATTTCTTTTACAAGAGAAAGTGCTCGTGACAAAGAAATCTCAATTGAACCCAAACCTGACAAATGGACATCTGCTGGCCAAGCCAGAGAAGAAAAACATTTGCCCAGAGTAGCTCTCAGTTCGATGCCTTCCCATCAGCCACAGCCACAATATGTTTGGATCAGAGGCTCACATCCCGAACTGATAACAAGAATCAGTCCTTGCTTAGTAATATTTCCTGAAGTGTGACATTGTGTTGCATCATGTTACGCATGACACGACACAGAATAACATCACATTACATGACGGGTTATGACATAGGCAAGGAAGATGCAAGTTAATAGCATGCATTAGATTTTATTTTGTCTAAATTGCTGGAGCAGAGCGTACGATGAGCTGTGAGTGGTCTCTTCTGCGCTGGCTTTGTGCAATTTATACAACAGCCATCGTTATAGTACCTGAGCATCCACCAGCACATAATTAAGCCTCTATTGATAGCTGAAATCCTTGAATCTCTCGCTAAGCACATATCGTTCTCTGTGTTTAAATAGCAGCATTCATTTGAAGAGCAAGGGAGCAGGGACTAAGTATGAAGCCTGAACAGGCAATAAGAAGTGGTAAAACTACTAAGATGATGCATTCGTACCCTCTTGATGCAAGGAAGCTGATTTTGTGAAACTCTTTATGGCATTCACAGCAAAGCAAGGGCTGTCCTGTATCACGGAGCATGTGCTTCTCGAGGATTCTTTCTGGTAGCAAAAGATGCTCAGAGAGTGTGATTTGTTATCAGAGAGCTATTTGTGATGGCCAAGATAGAAGGGCACTGAATAAATATCTACAGCTGTCAGGAACTGAAAGATGATGGTGCAGGAGATGGAAAGAAATATCTCAAATAGGCAGAGGAACAGAACCTCGCAACCAAAGGTGACTGCAAGTTCAGTAGCTTTTGCTTTTGTTTTATTTTTTCAGAGCTGTGAGGCAACAGGATAATCCAAATTAATAATATACAGTATATTAAATTTTGCAGTAATATGCCTTGATTAAACTAATTCCTGGATTGATAAATGCAGTGCCCCTAGCAAAGGCTTCTGTTTAGTAGAGGTTTAATCATTGATTTGCTGGGGAATTATGGGCAGGTTGCTTCATAATCTGTATTTTTGGTTTTCCCTTTACTTGACCTATTTTGGCCCCAACTCAGGAAAGAATCACTGTTTGGGAAAGTGCTTACTGGACTTACTGTGAATGTTTCAGAGCTTTCCTGACTCACTCCTGACATCCTGCAGCACTGAATATGGAGAAAGCAGAGGCACATTTTTCACTGCTGATCGTGGGCTTATGCCAGGAGTGAAACTGCACTCTGGAACTGACTAGGTAAAAAATTCCTGGGTATTTTTTTTTCTTTTTAACTGAAAGTTCAGTATGTCTAATTCTTTATCAAATCATCCCTTTCTCTGTTTTGAAACTAATTCAACTGAATTGGGTGCAAACTGCAAATTCTCACCAGAATTTCCCAGCTGTCCAAAAAATTATGTCAACCTTGAATATCTGCCCAAAAAATAGTAATTTTTAATAAGTAGTAGTATGTAACTATTTAAGCTAGCATATATATATTTATACATGTTTATTTTATTAATACATTAGTATATTAATATGTAGTTGTATAAAATGTTTATTACAGAGTGATTTATTACAGGGATTATACATTATAGGATATTATATAATACAAATAGTATTATATTGGATTCTATAATTATATAAGAAGAAAAAAAAGGCATGATTTTTCTTTGCAAAGGATAACATTCAAACATTGGGGTGAACAGATGAAGGGCCCCCTCCTCCTCCTCCTGACCCTCCTCCTAACCCTTAGATCAGTGGCACAGTGTAGATTTTTCTACATAACTTGGTTTTTGGTCAAATGGACCTCCTCTTCCTGAATTTACAGGCAGTGCTGAGTTTTTAGAAGTGCTTTTCAGCCTTGCTGCCATGCAGTACTTTGTCGTGCTCAGTCCATCTCACACTAGAGACATGTCTGTGCTTTGTTTGCATTTGTTTTATGAAGTGGAGGACACATCATGAAGTTTTTGTGTTGCTCATGTTTGATGCGGGTGATAAGAACCAGATATTTGAAGAAATGGAGAAAAGCAGATTAAAGATTTCCTGTTCCCTCGTGGCCAGCTTTCTCTTAGATGAAATGAAGGATTTGTGAGTGGGCACAAGTGAGTGATACAATCATTTCTCTACCAGTAAGTTTAACTGTGTTAACTGTCGGCTGAATCTTAGCATTTTTGATAATGATTGCCTTCTGAGAAGAATTCATGTATTTCCTACTCTTGCTGCTGATTTCATCCACATCAGCGAGTTTAGTTTGCTTGCAAAAGATTTCTCAGAAGTAACTTTTCCTTACAGAGGGTGGCCATTAAAAGAAAAGAAACAAACCCCCACAAAAACAAACAAAGAAAACCACCTGACAACAGGGAAAACTGTGGCACTTCTCCATGAATCTTTTTAAGCTCATACATTTTATGAGTATTTAATGCCATACCTGGTAGGAATAGGCAGCAGCAGGTGACTGCAGTAACTTTGAAGAACAGCTTTTTTCTGTCACTTCTTTTCCAGTGTGGCCCAACAGCATTCCTAACAGAAACCACTTGCACAGCATCCCCGTTTCTCTCAGGAAAATCAGTGTAGATTGGTAATAATGCAGAGCAACATACAATTAAAAATTAATAGCAAAATGATTACATTATTCTCTTCTAGCAGAAAAACCCCTCCACCCGACAACAAAGACCTTTAAAGCACTTTGGCTGTTTTCCAAAAGAGCTGATTAATATTGCACCTAGCAGTGCTGCTGGGATGCTCTGCCAGGCAGGAATTGCTGAGTGTCCATCGAGGAACTGGGCAGGCGGCAGGGAAGGCTCCGCTCCACATCCCTGTACCCTTGGAGGGCAGGTGGTACCCACCAGGAAAAGCTGCTCAGCTGGCAGCAGCATGGCAGGGCAGTCCTTTGGATTATTCCAACAATCTGGGACATTCCAAACTGAGAGACAATGTGTGGGAAAGCTGGGAGAGAAAGGAGTTGCTTTGCTGGACACCAAAAAGGCTTTGCAGTGTTACACAGATTATTCTGATCACTGCATTAGGGCTTTCAGCCTGAGATAATTGACCTCGGCATTGCTCTCAGCTGAGGGCACAGAACTCTTGGTGCAGTGACTTACCTTGAAGAACAGTGTGCAACTGCACAGAATATTTACTTACTACCTTCTTTAATTCTTGAAAACTGTGCTCTGCAAGGACAAGTCGGCAGAAGTGCAGTGAGGGATGGAAGGTATTTTATGTGGATGAACACATGAAGAGGTGATTATGTATTGCTAAAAGTCTAATCCCTGGATAAACTACAGTTTGCTATTAATTCTTTGGACTTGCTTAGCTGCTACTTAACATTTTCACGACTTAACAATTATATTCTTGAGCTAAGAGTAACTTTTCAACAAAATGTGTAGGGATTAGAAACATTGATAATTATATTAATTAATATTAATGGGAGTGACAATATTTGTAGTCATATGACAAACATAAGGAAAGCAGGGCTTTAATTTTATCAATTAATTCTGTTTCTAATTGCTTTCACTATTCAATTGTCAGAACGTGTTCTCCTTGCAACAAGGAATGTGTTAAGCAGGAAAAGCACAGAATTAAGGGGAAAGCGGGCTCTGTGTTTGTATATGGCGCCGTCTGTTATCCAGAAACATATTGAGCCTTCTCTGTGGGCTTTGGATTTTCTCTCTGTTTATTGTAAGTGCCAATCATCTGGAGTAATGGGTTCAGTCTCATTGAGCTGGGTTAGTAGGCAGAGAGGCCGTCAGGAGCAGGAAATGCCACTGATTGAAGAGCTCTCCAAATTATCAGCTGTCCTTTTGCCCACACCTTCCCATAGGTGCAGGATGAGCTCGGGACAGCCAGACAAGCAGGCCTCAGAAAAGAGAGCTCAGTGTGTGTATCTACACTGACTCCTCAGATTTAATACCTTTGATTGGCTCCAAGTTGTCTCTGGAGGAAGACAGGGAGCTGCAGTCCATTGGCCTTAATCCTTCCCTCTGCTCCCGTATCTTTATATTGCTCCACCAGCTCCACACCGCCGTAAAACCAACACAATCCACCCCCGGCGCTCCCCGGTGTGAGGGAAATCCCTCTTCAGGCCCCTTGCTGAGCACTGCAGCTGCCACAGAGGCTTCCTGGCACCGGGAGGAGGGCAAACCCCTCCCTGCAGATGTGTCCAGAGCCCTGAGGTGCTGGGTGCAAACCCCGGCCGTAGGGGTGGAGGCCTGAAAGTCCCCACGTCCTGAGACTGCTCTTAATGCGGTGAAACTTCCCCCCCCAGAGCCCTCACCACACAGCCATCTAAGAGGCCAATAAAACAAATCATGATGATCTCCTGGGGCAGCTGCAATAAACAATGCTGCCAGCCAAGAATGGTGCCTTTGATGGCTCTGCAGGCGAGAGCTCAGCCATCGCTCAGCTGCTGAACCCCAGCTCGCTGCCCTCGCAGGCTGTGCCAGCTGCTCCTGCAACGCTTTGGGGGCCACTCTTCCTCTCAGCTCATCCCTCCTCTGGTCCTCCTCAGGATTGCATCCCTGCAAGGCTGGGATGATCTCACCAAGCCCTGTACAGGTGAAGGAAGCTGTTACATGCTGCTTCAGTGGCCTCTGGCTTCTCCCACATTACCTGGGAGAAGTTGCTGCTGCCTGCTCAGCTGTGTGGATGTTGGGCTCTGCTGGCCTAGGGAGTTCCTCACCAGCACCCCAGTGAACCTGGGGGATTTGCTGATGAGGATTGAGGGAATACCTCCAATTCTTTGGCTTCTTGTGGGCTGGAGACCTTGCCCAATCCCAACCCATTCCCCTCCTTGTGGACAGACAATGCTGATCCCCAGCATGCTGGCGTCAATGCCTATTTTTAGGATAAAATCAGGAAGCACAACTCCATCTTGTTGTGCAAGCCACATCACTGTCAAAATGCACTGTCAGGGCAGATTCACACCTTCTGTGCTGGTATAAATGCTGCTTTTTCCCTATATCCTCTTTAGGGGACAGAGCTCAGAATGGGCCCTTTTGTCTTTGTTTCCACAACACCACTGTGTTTCTGGGATGGACCTGGGAGCCTTTGCTTTCCCCATCAGGAAGCACAGGTTTAATCGAACACACCAGAATTGCTTAATGAGCGCTCAGTGAATATTAATAAAAGTTTGGACGTGACTCAAGCTACAGTGGCTGAGAAGTTTGAAAGCTTTGGTTCAAGATTACAGGAGGCTGTGAGAAAATATGGTATCCAGCAGCTAGCATATAGTGTGGATATTTCACTATCCAGGGATCTCTAATTACTAATAATGTAGAGGAACAGTGTGATATGTCCTTACAATTGCAGAATCCTTTTCAAAGATAATCTTTAATAGTTTATTTGACAACCTGTAAAATTATAGAAAATTATTAGTCTTGGGAATTACAAAAATCCCCATAGTACAGTCAAACAATAAAATTATAATTACCTGTGGGTAATTGAAATTTAACTGTTTTTTTATTGTATATTACACATCAATAGCAACCTAAGTTCAAGAGTGTCCCCCCCCTCCCTTTTCCCTACAGAAGTGGGGAAAATGGACAACCCTGCTGGTATCTTGTGAGCCCTTGTCACAGAACAGAGCTTGAACAATTTCGATTAAAGCAGTATGTTCGAGACTGTCATTAGACCTGCATTAAATTACATATCTGGAATGTTAAAAATAAAGAGTACTGAAGCTTATTCACAGCTGCCTGTGGTAAAATATGTAGTCAAGGTTTTTATTATCTTTGAAGTTCTTATTTTTCTCTTTTCTAAAACTTACTGTTTCATCAAACAAATACCTAGCACATTTAAGAACAGTGTGAGCACACAAGCAGAATTGCTTGAGCTGGATAAAGCATTAGCATGTTTCCATCCTGTGCTCAGGAGTATTGTTTAGTACTAACAATGGTAATTTATCAATTATACAGGAGGGAACAAAGCCTTTCACTGTCTCACACCTCCAGAAGTACCTCCTACAAGCCCCAAAGCTAGAGACCCTCCCAGGCCTCAGGAGGCACCTTTACTCTCAGCATTTGCAGGGCCAGGATTTGCCTTGTCCCCTTGCAGTGACCCCATGGAGGCTGCTCAGTACTCAGCTCCAAGACTTCCATGGCTTTTTCCCTAAACCAGGAAAACTATAACCTTTTTTTTTTTTTTTCTGACCCAAGGACCTTGATAATGAGACATCACAGCCTGTTCTTGTCTAGTTGGTGAGACTGTAAAGTCCCTCTTGTCGTGTTATTTGTGGTGGCTCTAGAGACTTTCAGAGCAATCTGAAGGACAGACCTCAGGCTTTTGGTTGCTGCTCAGCCAGGACAACCCCCAGTACATGGTATGTTTGACAATTAATTGTCTATACAGCAGCTTTTTATACAGTGTTGAGATGCACAAAATCCTCTGTAGAAAGATCAGACTGGCTACTTTTATTTGATTCTGTAAAGTGCTTTGTGATCTTTATGTGAATATAACAGCACAGGTAAAAATATCTCTGTTTTATTAAGAGTTTCAATTAAAGTGTTTAATACACAGATTTTATCGTGAGAGGGGCATCACAAAGACTGAGTAGAACATAATGGCAAGCCAGGTATTGTTATGATTAGCATTACTATTATTTATATATGATCACTGAAGTATTAACTGAAAACTGGGAAATGGAGTTCCTGAGCCCCTAAGAGCTCATAGTAACAGCTGTTTTTGGAGGCTCAACAATAGCAGCCCAGCTCTGCTTCATGGAACAATTAATGGTGCATACAGCCCAGTCTGGAAATTCGTGATCCCGAATGGGTTTTCCCATTTTCAAAGATCAAAGAAGGTAAAACATCAGTTGGATCCTGCGTTTTTTATTCTGGTGCCTCTTACTCTTCGCACTGCCTCTTTTCTCTGCCTGTTGGTGTGAAGGGCACCCCTGCATGTTAGAACTGTGATGTGTCTGTTTATCCAGCAAAGCAGCTGGAAACTCCTCATCAAAGTGGAATTTGAATCTTTGTAAGGAAGAGATATTCTGCCTTCCTTGTCCTTCCCATCGGAGATTTTTAAGTGTCTTGGCCTCCTAAAAGCTAAAGTGGAGCTTTCGATTGAGATTTAAACCAAGTGTAAATCTTTCAAGAGCAGAAAGCCCAAGAGGGGCTGTATCATCAGAGCAGTTAATGGTCTGAGCTGAGCAGAGAGAGGCAGGGCTGGCCCAAACCCTGGTCCTTACATCAAACACCTCATGGAACACACTAAGGAGAGGGAGCTGGGAGAGCTCTGTTTGGCTTTGGCTCTTCCCTATTCCAGGGCTTTGAGCAACATCTGAAGGCTACAGGGAAGTTTTTCTCCATCTTCATCTCAACCCTTATTCCCTGGACTGAGCTCAGTCACCCTAAAAAAAGAAGCTGGGGAGCTGTTGT
Organism: Erpornis zantholeuca; assembly: GCA_013400515.1. Taxonomy (NCBI): domain Eukaryota; kingdom Metazoa; phylum Chordata; class Aves; order Passeriformes; family Timaliidae; genus Erpornis; species Erpornis zantholeuca. The sequence continues at coordinate 271,895 of VZTN01011201.1, forward strand.
CTACTAGGATTTATATGGATGGGATGTTTGGAAGTTAAATCTTGCAACCACTACAGTGCACCATAGTGCAGACAAAGAGCAGGAGAAAAATTTTCCTGCCTTTGAAATTCCTGCTCATGTCACTGTCTGAGCTCAGTTTTACCATTTTGAATCCAGTGAGAAGAGCTATTCCAACATGATCCTCTTACTCTGCAGTGCAGTGCAGGGAGGAAGCTAAGGATGAGCAATTGGAGAGCAGTGTCAGGCTCACACCCAGGTCTGATGTTTCATTCTGCTAAAAGTCGCTTTTTTGTCATGGAAATCAGGAAAATACACTGATGCAACATGTTGAAAAGGACCAAAAGGTTGTTATTTGCTCCTACCAATACAGAGAGACACAACCCTCCTGTGAAGGGAAAATATATCTTCCAGTGAGAACACAATCTTTGATAATGAATGCAACATAATGGGAGGTCCCAAAAGGGGCTTTGGGGAGCTCCTCAAAGTGAGGGGTCTTTCCATTGGCTTTTTTACTCCTATCTGTAGGGTGAGCTCACAAATGTTTGGGTAGAGAAGGCTGCAAGCTTCCAAATTAAAATGGAAAAGAAAACCAAAGGGATTGGCTGTTTTTCTTCCTCATGGATGAGGTTATAAGGTTAATAAAAGAGTTAATCCCAGCCTGCTCTGCAAAAAGGGAACAGCTCACATTTGTGAGACTTCAAAAGGCTTTGGAGTGTCTGTGCATGGATGTTGTTATTTCCTGTCAGGGCTATCCCAAGAAGATGGGGGCTGGGAACTGATTTTTGGGAAAAGGAGTTTGGCCTTTAACTAAATCAACTGGAGTGAAAATAAAAATGTTAGTATAAAATGCTTTTGAGAGTAAACTCCAATTCAGTAAAATTCTGGGTATTTTTTCTTTTGTTTTTTTTTCCTGTGAGAACCTCAAATTAAAACTTAATACAGAGCAGTGGTGGCTGACCAGAGCAGTTTGACCAGATGGCCCAGAGAATCTGGCTGTTTTTTTTTTTTAAAAAAAAGAAAATCACGACATGACTTTAACTTCTAAATATGTTAATGATTTCTAGGAAGAAAAAAAAAAAAAGTCATTTTAGGAAACATTCAGCAAATTAAAACAAAACAAAAAAAAGGAAGAATAGTAGGGAGAAAAATATTTTGCTTTTACTAAATGGTTTGGTGGAGACATAGAAGACCTGGAGAGCATTCTGCCTGACAGACACTCTTGTATTCAGCCAAGGGAAATGTGGCCCAAGTTCTCTTGCTGAGTCTTAGGTCAGCAGACAAACATGTTACCAGGGGTGCCCTTTTTTAGTGGTGCAGTTTTGGGAGCTTGCATTTTTCAGGGATTTGCTGTGCCTGCTCCATGGGATGGCAGTGGGCCAGGACAAAGCCATGGCACAGAGGTTAGTTACAGAACAGGCTCTCTGCCTTGTGGTGGTGTCCTCACTGGTGCTGTTGGTGCAGGACACACCTGAGCTATGGCCCTGTGTCTGTGCAGGAGGGCTGGGACTCTGCTGGTCCCTGTCCCCAGGCAGTTCTGCCTCGTGCCTTGCTCATACAGCACCAGGCAGTGATTGACAAGGAGACCTGGGGTCTCCATTTGCTTCCCAGCACTGAGGGAATGATCATTGCATAGCACAGAAAATCACCTCAGGCCTTGTCAGGCTTTCCTGGAGAAATAAATTCCACAGTCTGAGTTCCTTATATCCTTCCCTGGCTTGGTGTCCCCCTGTACAGCTGAGGGTCCATGCTCAGACACAGAGTAAATGTTACAGTCGATATCCCTTGGCAGAGAAACTGCACTGCAATTTCTTTTTTTCTACTTTTCTTCCTCTTCCACAAGGCTCCTGTGCTACCAGCTAACCATTTCCTGTAAGAAAATGGCATTGTGTTAAAGTTATATAGTGTATCATATTAAATTTTATAACAGTGCTTTGTGTTTTGAAAAGACTTTGGGGGGAAACAGCATCAATCAGGGAACCACATTTGATAGACTTGGAAGGGGCCTCCTGGGTCATTTTGTCCAAGACCTCTATGAAGCAGGAAAGCTTCTGCAAAATACCTTTCCCATAAATGTATCTAACCTTTCCTTAAAGACACTGAGTGATTGTGCCATAAATACCTCAAGCAGCTAAACCAGTCTGATTGACCTTACGATCAGAAAGTGTCTCCTAATACTGAGCATAAGGTACAATTTTCCATTCTTCCAGCCGCAGCTAAGCAAGAAAAAAGGGCAAATACACAGTAATGGGCAACAATACAGACTGTGCAAACAGTTTTACTTTCACTTTACTGCCATCAACTACCATAAATCTGGATGTACCATTGATACTTGGTTTCCCAGTGTAGTGTCTGTGATCCTTGTAGTATCCATCTCACTTTGACTTTTGGAGAGCCACCATTACAGAGTGTGGAAATAAGGAAGACAGACGAGCAGCACTTTCTGATTCAGGAAGCCATTTGAAACCCGATGCTGTGTAGTTAAAGTATTTATTTCTATTCTCTATTTATTAGAATTTGTGAGGTGTTTCTTGTCAGGACCATGGGAGTAGGGGAAGCACAGGGCTTTCTATGGCTCTGGCAGAGTGTCAGAGAATAATTTCCATTCTCCCCCCAACAACTGTGTACACTGAAAAATAAATACGTGGTAGTTTGGCTGTTTGTAGCTGCAATAGCAGTACCTTTTATGCTGCTCTGCCTTCTTTTTCTCAGTGAATATTAGGAGAAGTATCATTTTGGGCAGATGTGTTAATAAATCATTGCTGAGAGCTTCCTGAGCTGCACATCAGCAGTCTTTGGTTTGGATTTTTTTTTAATCTTTTTTGTTTGTTTGGGGTTTTTTTGCAAGCACTGAAAGATGGTGACGGAGCTGAAGGCCAGTTGTTGAGCCACCTCTTTTCATCAGGCATTCCTCGGCTGTACTTCTCCCACACACAGGACTGCTGTGAAATGAGCCAGGAAAAGAAGGCCTAGGAGCAAAAGACACAGAAAAGGTAAGATAATTTAGAAAGAATATGGTGATGCTGGATTTGAAGACACGTCAGTGGCTCTGCATGGCCCTGCCCACACTTTTTGCTGTGTCTCCTTCATTCCTTGTGCCAGTTCAGACTCACTCTCACCTGGGGTTCTCAGCTCAGTGCTCATCATTTCATCAAGGCCTTAAATAAGCCCTGAAAAATACAGATTTTTTTAAGGCCTTTTCTACAGAATTAACTAAATACCATCCTTTCTCAGATGTGCAAAGTTGTAAAATATTTGTCTAGTATTTAGTCACACAGAAACATGTGAAATTACACTAGAAATGCTCCTCACTCAGTTGCTAAAGGCAGAGGCTGTTGAGATTGTGACCATTCAACCTGATAGTAAAAAACTGCAAAATACCAATGCCAAGAAAAATACAAATACTGACAAATCTTTTATTTACTGATTCTGTTCTCTTCAGACACATGGCATCACCAAATCAGGCTTCCCTCATCACAACAGAGTCAAGACAGTCCCAGCTCACCCCTCACTCCTCTCCTGTCTCAAACTCCAGCTGGAAGAACAGCCCTTCCCCGCTTGGGTGAGTGGAACCCCCACAGCATTTGCTTCCATGGGATCCCAGTACTCAAACCCACATGACAAAATCAGATCCTCCTGCTTCCTGCTGACCTCGTATTCCCCATTTTCCTCTCCGTCCTCTCCATTCCCTACATTGTAAATACTTGTTGAGGGGGAAGAGAAGTGTATTTTATTCTTTTATGTTGGAAAGGAAATTAAGGCAAAGAGGGCTGGTTTTGCTCTTTTATTGCCTCTCTTGTTATTACTGAGAGAGGGTTTCTTTGGGTTTTTTTCAGTACAGGCAAGTTCTAACCTGTACCTGTGTTCTTAGATACTCCCAAAAATAAAAAGTACATTTGCATCACATATGCTTAAAACAAAAAGAAATTCTGTATCAGAGATTTTCTGATCCTGTTCAGTGCACAAATGCCAATCAGAAGCAAATGTGGGGCTCTATCTTGCAATCCATTTTGATATTTACAACAGAACATGGCATATCATTTAATTTAAATTTGCAGCATGCTCGGTGTAATTAATGCTGTGCAGTGCCTAGAAAATCCTGATTTCTTAATGTGATACAATGCCTGCATGCTGAGAGCTTTTTTTTTTAAACTACTGTATCATTTTGGAGCATTAATGGGGAGGCACTGCCATTAAACAGGAAAAAAAGAGCCAAGGCCACTTGGTCTTTATGAAACTTCCATGCAGCTCCCCAAAATATGATGCAAAGTACAGGTTTGTTTTAAAAGAGGGGGAGAGTCGGAGATTTAATTTTCCCTTGACACAGCATGATGCCTGAATAGCCAGACAGCTATTCCTAAATTATGTGCATTTCATTCCTAGGAGCTGTGAGCATTTTGAATGGGCTGTTGTTAAATACAGTACACAAGCATAAATACTCTAGGGAACAGCTAGCTGAAATTTTGGCATGAGCAGAAATGTGATGTAGTATCTGAGCATGTAATAATAATGCATATTGATTTGTTGGGAGTGCTAGGAGAGGGGTTTGGTATTCTAGGGTGAGAACTGTTAAACTTTGGGAACATCTTGTGTGATGATAATATGCTGTGGTACTTGTGTGCTGGGGGCTTGGCAGGGTCAGAGGTTCACATGAAGCTCTAGACCTGGAGACTGGCAGGGATCTCCGTTTTGGAACCAACCCCAAAAAACTGAATGCACTCTGAAGATATTTGTATATTATACATATTGTATATTATACATAAATGAAGGGGAAATGGGAACCAGAAAGGTGATGTGCATGGCAAGAAGGATTGAGACCAAATGCCCTTCAAGGTCAGCAGCTTTACTGCCATGGCTGCCTTGAGCTTGGATGTGAGTTACCTGCTTTATGGGGCAGCTCTGTGTTTGATTGGTGCAAAAAGAAAAGGGAAAAAAAACCCCAAACAACATCCCCCTATCATTTTGCAAGGTATCAGTTTCTACTAGACTGTACTATATAAAAGCACTTTTTATAGACCTGTTGATAGCAAAACAAATTCTTCAAGCCCTCTAAATAAATCTGTTCCTAAACATAATGCTTCAAGTTCTCTATTCTCATCTGACACCTGACAATTCCACCTTAAGAGTAATTGGTCCTGCCTTTGAACCTCTGCAAGCACTGTGGGAGGAGGGTGGGCACTTTATTGATTTGGATTGATTTTTGTAGGAAACACATGAGACAGAGTCGGTATCCGGTGTCACACCCGGGATACATCACACTCCTCAAGAACATCTGCAGGCCACAGGGAGGGTTCAAGAGCATGTGGAGGAGCCCCTCAAACAACACCATCCCACCCAGTGGGACCTCTCTGCGTGATCACCTTGGAAAGAGGCATCAGCTGGGAACATGTTCATCAGCCAGGTGGGAATCTCAGGGGGCGATGCCATGGCACTTGTGTTGGAAACCATCCTGAGCCATGTGCTGTCTCCCCAGGCAGGCACCAAAGGGTTGGTTATCCCAGTGCACATTAGCCAACGCACTGGTCTCTTCATACTCTGGTGTCAGGCCTCAGGAAGGGCTGTTGGGATGAGAGGCTGGACATTTCCACGCCTGTAACTCTGTTTTCCAGTGCCCTGGTTATTTGAGAGCCTTACGAGACAGGGCAGTGAAAGGGTTTGTGAATCGGCTGCTTGGTCTGTGACAAAAAAAAGTGTCACTGATATTAATAGCTCTGAGCTCCAGTACAGACCTAAAAAAACCCAGGGAAATGGCAGAACAAAAGGAGACAGAAACAAGATGGCACTGAGGGTCTCCCCACCAGGGATGCTGATTAAGACGTGAGGCGGAGGCTGTCCCGCCCGTGTGCGGGTTTGGCTGGGGAAATCTCCCTCCTCCCTCTGTCTCGCCTCCCTCATCCATAATGAGGGAAGGAATAACTTTGCAGCACACTTTGCATTGGCATTGCATGCTAACTTCATTACTGTTTGCAACAGCCTGTGCAATCCTCAGAGGAAAGGAATAATAACAAAGAAAAAAATGATAATTACCAAGCACATAGTTTTCATCTATAATCTTCATTTCAAGATTCACTATTCCTGATGTCAATATTTTATAATGGAAGAATGAGATATGCTAAGTTTCTGTTTGATGGAAGTAAATTCAGATTTAATATTGCTGAGGAGCTGAATTTTTAATAGAGCAGAGCAGTTTGCAGCCATTGCAGCCCCTGTTTGCCACTCCTTTGTACCAGCTCAGCGACGTTCCCATGACCAGGCAGAAAAACGGAAAGAAGCTGCTCTGAATTTTCAGTGGGGTGACAGTACTTTGTCATTTAGCTCTGTCACGATAATTGGGAGTGTCACACAATGAAGCAACATGACACACCCCCGGTAAATGAAGAGTTTTCAAAGTGATGTACAGCCCCTGTCAAGTGCCAAAGCTTTTGTTTGCTCAGGGAGCCAGGCAGCATTTCCAGGAGGAAAACCACACTGGAGAGGCACACTCAGAAAGTTTGTTGTGAATTGATTTCCTCCGTGTTTTTGTAAAATGGAATAGATCCTATGAACAGGAGAATACCCCCTTTTATCACACTCTCCCAGCTTCCAACCTGCTGAGGACTTTCCACAAACTCTTTAGGAATTTACCTCTTTTTGTTAAATTGGGTTGGATCTCATTAATAAAAGAATGGTATAATGGAAAAGAGTTTCTAAAATTATACTGTAACCTAGAATTGCAGGATTCAGCTTTCTCTGCCTGAAGAAAAAAAAAATCTGAAGCATTAAACTTACTTTATCAAGCATTGCACCTGACATGCTCTCATAAATTTTACATACATTTTAACTTATTTTAATATTATGCAGGCTTGGTTTAAAATATTCCCATGAAGTACCTAAAATGAAGCTGTTCAGCCATAAATTAGAGCTAAAAAAATACTTGTCCCCCTCCCAGCTCCATCAATATTTCTTTACTTAAAATCATGTGTTGTATGTAAGTTAAATTTTCCCTTGCTGAGATACTTTGTATCTCTTAACAGGAACCACCACAGGCCCAGGGAGCTCTGTTTCTGTAGGGTTAAATTTGCCTTTTTTTTTTTTTTTTTTTTCTTTTTTAGGAGTGTCTTGCCTAAAAGCAGACAGCAGTAACCCTTTGCATGCCACAGTGCAGTTAGGCCCAGGGCCCACAATTAAAAATTAGGCCATACATATATATATATATGTGTGTGTGTGTGTGTGTGTGTGTACAGATATAAATACACATTTATATCACAGAATGGTTTGGATCCCTTTGGTTGGAAGGGATCCTAAAGATTATCTCAAGCTTCCACCCCCTGCCATGGGCAGGGACACCTTCCACTGTCCCAGGTTGTTCCAAGCCCCAGCCAACCTGGCCTTAGACACTGCCAGGGATCCAGGGGCAGCCACAGCTTCTCTGGGCACCCTGTGCCAAGGCCTCCCCACCTTCACAGCAAAGATTTTTTTTTTCCTAATAGCCAATTTAAACCTACTTTCCCTCCTTCAGTTCAAAGCCATGCCCCCTTGTCCTGTCCTGCCAGGACCTTGGGAATGGTCTGTCTCCATGATCCCTTGCGGGCTCCCTTCAGCCACTGGAAGGCTGTGATTAGGTGACTCCAAAGCCTTCTCTTTTCCAGGCTGTAAAATCCCAATTCTCTCAGCCTTTCCTCACAGGGGAGGTGCTGCACCCATCTAATCATCTTGCTGACCCTCACGTGTGTATATATATATATAAAAGTATAATTTTTTCTCCAGGAGCAGCCCTGCTGGTTGGATGGGCAGCCACCAGAATTGACAGCAGCTTCCCAGTGTGACACCCCAAGGTTGCCCCCTCCTTCAGCCAACATCTCCATCCAGCAGGTACATCCCTGACAGCTCCTCACAAAGCTCCGTTTGTGCCCCGATTTCTGATGCTATTTCAAAGTCCAGCCTAAATTACACAAACATTTGGCTATAGACATAACAGGCCTGTTCTGCAGCGCTGTCAGCTCATTGCCTCCCAGCCCGAGCACACCCTGCATGTGTCTGTCAGGCCATACTTGGGCAGCAGCGTGTGCTGTGTCCCAGACACTGGAGTGATTATGTCTGGATGCTCCTTATCTGATGGAAAAGCTAGCAGTGCTGCACATCTGTGCTCTGAGGCTCTGCTGCTGCACTGCCACGCCAGTATTTATTTTGCTTCTGCAAGTTAGTTTTCTTTGAGAAGCAGCAGGGGCCTTCTTCAATGAACTGAAAAATGTGTATTGTATGAAGGTCTGCGGAGGGTTTGCACTGTAGTTCAGTGGGCAAATGTGAACCCAAGGGATGACATTTCATTTAAACATTTGGTTTACATCTTTACATGCCAAAAATACTAATGTCTTGACTTTAGCAAACTGAATTCAGCACTTTTTTCCTCTTAAATGAAGTAATTATAGCCAAAACACTCTGTGGATATTTGTTCTTCCTTCTCAAAGGTGGAGTTTCACACACGAACATTTGGTTTGGGGGCTGGAATTGTCAGTAGCTGCTCACTTGACACTTTCCCGTGAGTTTGTGTTGGAAACCAGCAGTAGTTTCTTTCCTTGTGTTTATTGTGCTACCCTCAGCCCTTTGATCAGGACATCTTGGATAACAGCAAAGTCTAGCTCAGTGCCTGCTTGCTATTTAAAAAAAGTGAAGAATATGGTTTCTATCAAAGGATCTACAAAGACTGTTAATGTAATTGAGAAGCAGAAGGGCATTTATGGAAGTGCATCTGAATGTCCTCTTCACATGTAATTGCATCAGGAATTCTACATTAACATGCAAGTGCTGTCCAAAGGGAGGGGAAAAAAAAAAAGCTTATTTTTAGGTAGAAGCCCTCAGTGGGCAGTAAATTACCCATAATCTCCCCCAAACTAGCAATTAGCCCTGTTTGCTGACTACCTGAATTGTTTCACAGTAGTTCAGCACAGTCTTACCAGTTATCACCATACTTATAATCAGAGATTCCGTGGATGATTCCCGCAGCTCCACATACTGCCTGCCTAAGGTCAGCCATAATAACAAATACATTTTATTTGCTGCTTTTGGCCCTTTGGAGCTGTTTGCTCAGGCTGCAGTATGTGAGGAGAGCTGGTGCTGCCCTGCTGCTCCAATGGCAAGAATGTGAACAGAAGCAATTCAGAGGGGTTGGGTGTGCTTTGGTATTAGTTAATATTCATCTGCTTGTGTTATTTGTATTTATTCCCTTATGAGCAGACAGTCCTGCCCAGAGACAGTCGACTTGCTCCTCATTGCTGGGGTTTGCTCTTCTGAAGTTCTGACACTGAAAGACATTTTTCAACATGAGCCTGCAACTGATGAGTGGAAAACTGGAAAGTATGGAAACAAAAACCTATGGAATTTTTTTCCTTAAGGCAGCTGAGCAGTTTTCATATCCCCAAATGTCCATGCTTTGCCAAAATAGTAACTGAGCTAGGAAAACAGTAGCTACATTGCCAGCTTTAGCAGCAGAAACAATCATGGGCCTACACATGCACACAAATACAAGCACACACATCCAAGGAGCAGCATCAGATTTAAAGAAAGAAAACTGAGGGGAAATGGAGCTGATGAAGTATTGGAAACAGAAAACAGGAATGTTTGGATGCCGAGCACTAAAGGTATATTCTTAAATATGGTGCACACCTTTTTGAGTAATGCTTTAATTTGCATATTGTTTCTCAGGCAAAGTCCAACTAAATCAACACAGTGGTACTATTTAAAGCCCATTTTCAGTGCAGGTTCAGCATCACATTTCAGAGACACAGACCTGTATTACTGCCTCTCATCTGATGGACTAGATCTGAGTAATGAAGGAGATGGAACAGGAATTCATGCTGAAGAGGAACAACTAAAGAGTGGTTTTCTTTTGCTAAGTGCACTCTAGGAAGCAGAAAATGCAAAGATTGCCTTTGCCTGGTTGGAGCTAGAATGTTTCAGCTTCTTGTTTTACAATCAGGAACATGAGCTCTGTGAGCAGACAAACTGCCTACAAAGCTGCTACTGCAAACTTAGACCAGTTCTTCAAAAAACTTTTTTTCCAGAAAAAAAATGAAAAATCTTTGAGTTGAACACTGTTTCCAGCCTTACTAACCAGGCCTTGACCAAGGAAAGTACAAATAAACTGATCCTGAATTAAGTCATCCTCGTTGTGAGCACATATCTGGCCAAGGCAGGCAGAAGCAGATTGATGACCCAACAAAGTTCACCTTGTTTGCTGAGTTGAAAGCTCACGCTGTTCCCTGGCAGAACAGGCATGTCAGACCTGCAATAACCACTTGCTACCTTGCTGCAGTCAGCATTAAACCCAGCACAGTATTAACATCTTGGGGAAAATCCAGCTGGGAATAGCTTTCTGGGGAAAAAAAGGAAAGGGAGGTGATTGATAAATAAATAAACACAGGGTGTGGTATTCAATTTCACAGTAATTTTAAGGAACTTGGAATTTCTCCTCCTCACTTGAAAATAGTTTTTTTCCAACGTTTTCTGTTAATGCAGAGCTGAATTCCTGTCCAGAAAGAAGTGGCAAAGAACAGCCATTCTTCACCTGAAGGTAACTGAAACTGGTCTGGCAGAGGTTGGTCTTTCTGTTTGGTTTTACTTTGCAGGAGCTTTTGTGGGCACTTCTTCCTGTGCCTGGTGCAGCAGGTGGCATTCCTGGGACAGAGCCACCCTGGCAGAGCCAGAACATCCCCAAACTGGGATTCAGAGCAGCCCCAAACTGGGATTCAGAGCAGCCCCAAACTGGGATTCAGAGCAGCCCCACTGACTTCAGTGTGGGACAGTTGTTGTGTTCATGCCTCAGGGGTTGAGGTTGGAACACAAGAGCTGAACTTAAAAAATTTGCTTAAAAATTTATAATTTGCTCTGATCTTTTTTCTTATTTTTGTTTTCTGAAGCACCTGTAAAATTTGAAGATGATGCTAATGATGTCCAAGCACATGTGCTCTGAAATGCATCTTCCCATGGTGAATGTACCCTTTAGCTCACTGGGAAGCTTCACTGGGCACGTTTTGGAGACTTTTAGCACCTCCAGAGTATTTCTGGAAAGAAATCAAATGATTCAGGATCTGGACACTGGGCTCTTAAATTACCAAAATATTTATCACTTACTCTGAAAAAGACTTTGCCAAAAAAACTGGGCTGTGGTGAGGGCATTTGGCACTGCATTAATAATTTCTGATGAAGTTTTAGGAGCAGGCTGTAGGTTTGTGTTCAGTGATGCTTCAGTGTAATGCCCTGGCCAGTTCCATCCTGGCCCACAATTGCTGGGATCAGGCTCTGCCAAATTCCTGTCACCTTGGGCTTCATTAGCATGTGAAAACAGAGCCCTCTTGGCTTTGTGTCTCACTCAAAAACAAACCACTGAGCACTCCCTTTGGCCAGGGGAGTGGAGCTGCCTCCTGCACTCCACTTTAAAAGGACTTGGACAGCAGTTCTTTACATTCATTTTTTTTTTTTTAACTACAGCTCTTTAAAAATTACCAGAGTGAAGGTTCCTGTTTTCAGTGGTGGGGAGTAGCTCAGGTAACTGCTCATAAAGGGCCCACGAGCAGTGGCTGACAAAGGATTCAGCAGAGAGAGTAAATATTTTGGAGTTAAGCCCTTAACTAAGGATTCTGCATTTTGAAAGAAAAAAGTCCTGCATTGCCACATGAAATATTTCCTGTGTATTTAAGGGGACCAGGGCTTGCATTTGCTACCTACAGCCATTCTACAGTGAGTGAACCAGAACATTTAAAAAATTTGCAGAGACAAATTCTGAACAAATAACACAACAAACCTAAATGGAGAAATTTCCCTAAATCACATCCATTCAGTCAGGGAAAAGAACCAGCCCCATGTAAGCAGTCTGTGAGCATCTTGTCTGCTTCACAAAAATCACAGCTTTCCTTTGAACCAGCTACAGAGGCAGGAAAAGTTACCCTCCCCCCACAAAAGACTTTGGGAATAATTATGTCTAATCGAAAAAAAAAAATAAAAATAAAAATCACAGTCTGTTCATGGACAATGTGAATGGAAAGGGATGTGAAATTTGTGAAGAACCTAATTAATTAGAAGTTATTCCTCTTTATGGTTGACAACAGTCATTGAACAGCATCATGTGATAGGGCTGAAAGTACCTTCAATGTTTGTCAAGTCACACACAATGATTATTACAGATAATTTTAAAATTCCTGACTTGTACATCAATGAAAATCCATGTTAATCCACATTAAACTGCAAGTTCACTGGAGTAACTCTAGGAGCAGAGTGACTTCAGCTGGGATCAGACAGTGCATTTAAAATTGAGGCTCCCTGATGGATTTTGAAACTCACTCCAATTTTATTTATCCCAAGCAGCTCTCCCCATTGGAGAGCACGAGGAGGATTTCACCTCCTTTGGAATTCTGGGGTAAATTGTCCTTGTAAAAAATTTGTTCAGGGTCAAGTTTTAGGCAGTATTTTGTATTGCAATAACCACATCATGACAGACAACCTTTTCATCAGATAAGAAAAAAAAAATCCTCTTCTCCAGGTCAGTACAAGAAAGGAGCATGACAGAGCTGTAAATCCAGAGGTGCAAAAGCTCCTGCATTAAATGCCCTCATTGGCCACGTTTAAATTTTTTCCCCAAACATTTCAGGTGCCAAGATGCAAATACACACATGGGGGAATGGCAGCAATGAAGGTAGCTCTCACTAGTAAATGATCCTCATAATTCCTGTCCAATTTTTCAGACAATTATTTCAAAATATACAACTGATTAGAGGGATTGAGTTGGGGAATCAGGTGTAAGGGTGACCTTGGGTTTATAGGTGGGAGAAGCTGGGAACTGAGTCAAAAACCTGTCTGACCACATCTCCTTTTCTCAGGATGGGCTGAGGAAGATTTTTAAGTAACAACTGGAATATTTTAATCCGTGATCCTAAAAGGAAAGCCCTGGTCACCAAGCAAATGAAGTCTGACACGTAAATGACACAGCTGATTTCCAGAGGTGGGCAAATACACTGCAGTGCCCAGCAAAGTCACAGAGAGGAGTGGTGGAAGGAGGAAAGGATAAACCCCCCCATGATGGTCTCAGGAGTGTAAGGCAAGTTTAATCACTTAAGCAGTGATATTTTAAATCCTGTCTCCAGTGGACAAGCCTTGCTGTGAGGGTGGTGAAGGCTATGTGTGCATGATGGTTGGGTGAAAAAACTGTAAATGGCTGTCAGAAATTGCCATCTGCATTTTTAGGAAAAAAATGTGTACCCACACTTGGAAATGACACAGATTTGCCAAAGGTTACCACTGGTTAGAATGAGTTTTTGAAACTCTGTGTTTAAAGCCAAGCTTAAACTCAGAGATTTTTACAGGATGGAGCTGGATGTTTGTGTGAATGTAAATGGCAAGAATCTGGAGGCTCATCCAGCACTGGCCTGGATGAAGTGATGCCCAGGTCAGTGCAGCCCAAGGGTGGTCCTGGTAAGGCAGGAAAGGAATGGATAATAAGAATATAAATAAGAAATTATAATCTGAGAAGTGTTGTGCACTCACCTTGTCAGAAAACAGCACTGAGTAGATGCAGCACAAAATTTTATCCAAAAGAAATACTAAAAGATACTTTTCTCCTAAACAAAATGAACTCATTAAAATTAACTCAGTGGGACTATTTTTCAACCCAAGAAATAAATTCCTTAGATTTTTTTCTTTTCCTCCGAGTTGTGCCTTTTTGGGGGCTTGGAAGTGGACAACTGTCAAGGTTCCCATCCAGCCCAAACCATTCTATGATTGTATGAGAACAAGTTCTCTGCTGGATGGTTCCCCAGGCCCTTCACTCTGGGGGCTCTGCAGGTGCCAGGGATCCTTGTGAGCGCTGAGCAGTTTTACAAACACTGCACAATGGTCCCTCACCACAAATCCCATGCTGCATGAGCTCTCAGGTTGGCCTGTCCCAGTGAAAAAATGGCACCACCCCAATTTTAAGATGACAGCACTGCAGCACAGCAGTGTCACATACTTGAGTTAGCAGCCCAAGTGGTAGATTTAGAGTATTATGAAAATATATGCATTTTGAAGTGCTGTGAATTATACCAAATAATCCTATCTCTTTTGCTCTACTAATGAATCTAAGCAGAGCTTTCCCATTATCTGCAATCACCATGGAGAAAATAGGTCTCCATGTACATGGTTTCTGTATAAATAGTGCATCTCCAGCACATTCTGTAAGTAAGTAGTGTCTGATTGCATAATAATAACAATAATAAAGAGAGAGCTGTCCAGCCTGCACATGGGCCAATTAGAGGATCAAGTGCACAAGGCTGCAGCACTCCTGGCAGGGGAAGAGTTGCCAGGGAGGTTCCTGGCTCAGCAGTGCCCTCACCTCCATCATGTGCCTCCCACCACAAGGAGCTTTATCCCTGAATCCCTGCATGGAAGCAGGGGGACAGCACAGTATCCATGGAAGTTGTGACTGCAGCAGAGGCAAAACTCACTGGTTTGGGTGAAGCTCCAGCGCCTGTTTCACACCTTAGAGCTTTGCTGGGCAGGATTTTCTGCAGCTGGAGGGACCAGACCCGAACCCCCTGCGTGCCACAGCTATGCCTGAGAATTCATGGAAAGCAGGAGGAATGTACTTTATGGGGTGGCTGGATCATATGTTTATGGCCTGAAATAGGAGATCCCAACCCAAAGCACTTTGTTGGTCTCTAATGGTGAGAGGCTGAATATGAACATCATATAATTCATGCTGGGGCATGGGTATGAAAAGAGAACATGGGCAAACCTGGGACAGCCTCAGTAGCTGCCCTGCCATTAATTACAGCTAATGGCCTAATAAACACCTTCACATTTAGTGCACTGCACACTCAGCCTGTAGGAACCCCTCTGGAGAGATGAGCCAGAAGAACTAAATGTAAAACCCCAGCTGCTGGAATTCTGCATTGCCAACAACACTGGTGTAGAAGTTGTAGGGGACCGAGTGCTCTGGATGCCTGCAGACAATGATTCAGCCCCAAAAGGAACTTCTGACCATTGACAGCAATTCATGGAATATTTTCTGTACCCTCTGCACAGAAGTGGGTGGCTGTGACTGTACTGGTGCAGTGGGAAGAGCTCTTCCACTTGAGCCAGGTGGCTGGGAACAACACCTGCACTGGGATTCCATGGGCACATCCCAGCCTGGACACAGCCATCACTGCTCCAGCAGCCTTTTCTCTGGGATAATTGTGCTGCCACTTCAGGGAGTGAGGCTGCTTCTCAGGGAACAGCCTCTTCCTCTCCTCTCAGCTCTGCAGAAGGGCAAAAGTCCCTGGTTCAGGCCTCGGAAGTAATGAGGTAAAATGGACTCAGCTCCATTAAAGACAGGATGAGATATTCTCATATGTGATTGGAAAAAAATGATGAGCAAACACAGCCTGCCTGGACAGGACCCTCCTCCCAGAGAGCCATGGGAAAGGCTCTGAGGTCACAGGAGAGTTGGGAATTCAATGTGAAGTAGCCTGCTGGGATGCTAGGGAAAAATCCAAATAAGCCAAAATGCAGCTAAAGACACTGAGCACACTGAGCAGGGGATTCTGTAGGGTCTTCCTTGTTCTCCCAACAAAACCAGGCCACGAGCAGGACAAGTTGCTTCAAAATGCAGAAAGAAAGCAGCAGACACAGGCTCAGGGTGAGTGTGGGCTGCCTTGGGCCCCAAACCCAAACTGTTTGTGCTGGAAGGAGCTCCCATTCAGTCCATCAGTGCCTCACCTTGCTGGGCACACAGCTCTTTATTTGGGAACCTAAATACAGAACCAGTGCCCAGCTTCAGATAATCAGAATTTTATCCTCTCTGCAAAGAACTTCCAAAACACAAGTTACCACCCTGAAACCAATAGCTGCTTTTTTTGCTTTACCCCAAGTTCAATGAAATGACTAGAAAGTGTCTCAGTACCCTTTGCTATCAATTATAAAAATAAACATCTTGTGACCCTTTCCTAAGGAAAAACCCAGCGGATGTAGCTCCCCTGCCCTGGACACGCTTAGATTTAGCTTGGTTCACTCCCAAAGGCCATGATCCAACCAGATATTCAGACACCTGTATAACTTAAACACACTTTTAAGGACTGCTCTGAACTCTGGCAAAAGTAGGGAAAACAAATTCTGTTAAAGCACCACTTTATTTCTTTCAAATCTGATTTTTCGAGAATCTTGAGTGCAATGCATCACTTCAAATACTTCTTCCTCATGCAGAATATTTTAATATTAAAGCCAGATATTTTTCTATTTCCACAAATTAAATGCACCATGGCTGAAGGTTTGACAGAAGCTCTAATTTGCACATAAAAAGGTAGAACGATTTCAGTTTTGACAGCACAAGCTTTTGATTTGTTAATAAAGGCAATTCTTTCTCAATTGTGAACATACTCACCAAGTACGACAATGCAGTTTGTAGCAAATAAAAAAAAACCAACATCTTCCTGGTGTGGAGAACAAACTTGTGATTCAAAGTTAGTGTAGAAAGTCAGATTTTATAAAAATAAAAGAACAAAACTCAGGTTCAAGCTTTAGTTGTACCGGAGCAGGGATCAGAGGGAGATCCATGTTCCTGCCACTTCCTCTGTACCTGTTGTTGGAAATATTAACCTACCTTCAGTAACTCTGGGTGGAATTCACTGCTAGAAAGTACCTGTGAAAAAGGGAAGTACTTTTGGGTTTGGGGAGTGAGAAAGCTGTGTGGAAACGGTTTGGGTGAAAGTTAACAGAGATGTTCCTGGCCGTGTTGGAATCCAAGTGCAGTCTAAGAACACCAGGATTTCACACTCATGACAAAACCCAAGCACCAAGTATGTAAACCAAGAGACAACAGACAAGAAGCCAAACCTTCCAAGAGTGGCCCCTCTGTGCCCATGCCAGAGCCTCCTTTTCCCCTGAGCCACCACAGAGGAGGAGCGAGTGTGGAGCTCTGAAGCAGTCTGGGCAGAGCTTAAGCATGGAAAAAAAAATAAAATTTGGATTTGTGATCTGAGATCAAACTATTCTAAACTTTTCCCTGCATGACAGCCAAGAGCTTCAGCATGGAAGCAAAGCTGAAAGTGCCCAGGCTCCGTTTCAGGATATAAAAGGGTAATGAAGCCCCCGCCTACAGGCCTGCCAAGGGCTCGGCTTTTATGGGCTTGGCACGGACTTTGCCCTGGCAGCAGAAGTTGAGTGAAGCTTCTGCAGGAGGTGAGGAACGAGTCTGAACAGCCTGAGGCACAAACCAGCCAGTGCTGGCATCACAAGTACCCACTTCTGGGATAGACATAACCCAGAGCCCCGACATGAGGGCTCCTGGATGCCACCAGGGGCGCCATGAAGGTGCCTGAGGGAGGAGCCAGCACAGCTCCCACATCACCAGGAAACTCTTCCTGGCCACGTGCAGCTGTGGCAGGAGCTGGGCAGTGTGGGAGTCACCAGGACAGAGGGCACCCAGCGATGCCTGGCAGCAGCACATCCTACTCCCCTGGACACTGAGCCCGGACACAACCTGCTCTCTACTGTACTCTCTCACACATGGCACTGGCCCATTTAATGCAAAACCTCCTGGTTTTTGTTAATTCAAAGATTTCGTGAAAGACATTTTTGTTTTCCAAACAGTGTCCCCTTCTGCTTTTCTTTGCTTGCATCTCACCACATTCGCCTCCTAATCCAGTGTTGGTGAAACAAGGCTGAAGGTATTTTGGTCATGTTTTCACACTCCTGATGTACACTTGCCTTGTCTCCTTCCACTTTCCTTCTGACTACACTCTGCTTCACAAATGCAGCCATCTGGCACAACATCACTGTTTTTTTCTGTCGACACCTGAGTAATCAGAGCCCTTTTTTCTCTCTTTTTGTTTTTATTTTTGAATAAAGCAAGTGTTTCCAGCTCCAGTGCCCAGGCTTATAACAGGCAAGCCACATCCCATTAGTAAAAAGCAGCAGAAGTGGGAGGTCACTGGTATTAATGTAGAAAACATTTAGGGTGAGATGAGAGAAAAAAAGTAGCACCCAGTATTTTCCAGCTTTTAAAGAGTGCTCCTTGGGAAAAAAACTGTTTCCATATATTGTCTGTGTGAAACACACTTACAAAACATCAATAGCCAAGTTGTGGCCCCGAAAATTCAGAAGAGTCTCGGCACACATTGCTGTAGGGCCAAAGCTGTATCCCAAGAGTTTCTTGTCTCAAAGGACTCTCTCAGACTTACTCTCATGCCACACTTACCTTTCCCATGCCAGAAATAAATCTGACAACGCTAACTTGATCTCCACCTGGCTGCCATCTCCACACATCTGATCCTACTCCTGAACTCTGCTGCCCCTCCTGAAATAAAGGATGGCCACCACCCCACAGCCCAGGTGACCTGAAAACCCTGCAGAGATCTATCAGCAACAGAGCAGCTGTGTCACAGGAAACTCCCAAAAATCACAGCCTCCGGGCACTGGGACAGAACACCAGGGCTGCCTCTGCCCCTTCCCCAGGCTGCCAGCTCTGCAGGCTGCTGCTGAGGCACAGCTGGGCCTGCTGCTCCTCTCTCACAGCTCTTACTGCAGGAATTGGGTCCTGCAGCTCCACAAGGACACAATGGGGGACAAGGGGCAGGGCTGGAGTGGCTGCCCTATGTCACCCACCTGGCCAGTCCAGCACGAAGCAGCCATGGCAGCAGATGGAATTCAGACACAGCTCCTCAGGCATGGGAATGATGTCCCATCATCCTCATTGTCCCAAAGCACAGCATCAACAGTGGGATGGATTTCTGCTGTCAGTATCGAGTGCAAAGTGCTACTGAGAGTGTGCCAGTGCAAGTCAGTAACGTCTGACTCTATGGACTGAGCCTGCTCCCAATCCTTGCTTCTCTCCCTGTTTGTTCCAAACAGAGCTTCCCAGCAGACTCTCTCCAGGCACAGCCTAGGCAGCCACACTGGGCATTGGTGCCACATCAGCTCAGGGACTCTTTGCTTTGCTGGGTGAGCAAAGGTTTTCTGATGCTACAAGCAGCTTCTTCCCTCTGTGAGCAGCCAGCAGGGGCCACAGCATCCTTTTGGGATGGATTTACAACGTATGGAGATGCCAAACTGGAGGGAAGAAGTTTGACATAAAAAGCCCAATCTAGACTCCATCAGGACCTGAATGCAGAACCAGGCTAGGACAATCTGGAGTTGGTTTTGTGAGAAATACCTGTTTTTCAGGATGCAGCCACCTGGCAGATTCCCTTCTTTTCACCCTGGAGAAAGAGATGGAGCAGTTAATGGGGGAAGAGAAAGGCCGTGCAAATTACAAGCTCTGTGGAAAGTTTCTGTGCAAATAACAGTTTAACATGAAGAAGTTAGGTTAAAATGGTTTCAAAGTCTAAAAGTAGTTACATTTAAAACTAACAGCATATGCTTTCATTGTCTCTGATCTAAAATATAATCCCAGGAGGCTGTGAAAAGCATGCAAATTACAGAAAGCTAATTTGCTCCAACAGCGACACCTCCCATGTAGTTGGGAGGTCTATTAGACCCAGTGTACTCTCCATTATTTGCACATTGATAGCACCTGCTGAAATACTTTGGGATTTACTTTTCCTGCCAGCAGAGGGACAAAACAAACAAAAAATTTATATAAAAGTCCTTTCATACAGATTTGATGAACAATAAAATATTCAGACAGTGCAAAGAATGCCAAATTAGTGAGAGGCAATGGGGTAGGATTGCAATGCCATCTGTGATTTTCAAAGAAACTGGACTGCAAGTCTGCTAAAAAAAAAAAAAACAAAAAGAAATATCCCCAACCAAAAACCTCCCAAACAACAAAAAAACCATCTCTGGAAAGTGCTGGGTAATTTGAAATCGCTCACTTGGCTCAAGTCTGAAGAATGGAAAAGTTGAACTAAAGAAATCCAGACACTGCAGCAAGAAAAAATGAAAAACATGACAAAAAAATCCTACACGTCCACAAGCCCCAAAAGCAGAACCCCCCAAAGTGGACCTTGATTAAAAATCTACAAAACACAGGCTTTGATATTAGCCAGGCCTGCAAGGCCTAGTCTCCTGCACATAAAACAAAAAATAAATTAAAACCAGCTACAGCCTGAGATTTACTTAACAAGCCAACTTCCAGTCTCTGCTCATGACCACTGCTTCCCCTCCTGGCCCCCGAGCTATAAAAAAGCCCCTTGTATATTCCTATAGCTCATCTTCCTCAGGGTGAGGGTGAGAGCAGCTCCCTCTCCACAGTAGCACATGGAAAAAGTTCCTTTTCCAGCGCCACGCCGAGGCAGGATCCTGGGCAGGATGTGCAGCACATGCCTCTCCCTGCACAGCCATTGGGGAAGCTGACCAGGGACACAGCCACATCTCCCACAAGCTCTTTTCCCAAACAGGCAGTTGGTGTTCCTAAAGAAGCACCAGCCACGTGCTCATCCACCCCTCGACAGCTACAAGGGGCTTGTATTTCTCTGTACTCCCTGTGCTTTAATTCTCATTATGCACCCTCTTAAGCAGGCATGCAAAGGCCCACCAGAGTTATTACTGTAGCATTTGAACTACCATTGTATTCCCAAACCAAGGAGGCAGTCGACTTCAAATGTTTAAATTGTTCTCTACACATTAAAAAAGTAGTGAAAGAGCATTTCATACAGGACAGCAAAGCAGGATAAGTGCAGCAGGAGAGCCACTGGCTCCATCCCTCGGCACTGTGTTACCTGTGCCAGGAGAGAGGAGAGAAGGAGATTGGGATATTGCTGGGAAATACATTATTACTGGGAAATACATTATTATTGGCCTCTCCTCACCACAGACAGAGCCCAGTGTGTCTTTGGGCTCTGCACAGTCAAGTGAGACCTCTGAAAAACTTGCTCAGTGTCAGTGCTAATTACTGGAGGAGGCAATCAAACATTCCAGCAACGGGGACCCCTGAAATGCTGCAGACAGGCAGCTCCCACCATGGCCATCAACAAATGCTAATTCTCCTTAATGCCCACGGACTCCAGAACTGGCAGCACTGGCAGCCAGCACTATTAGCTGGGAGCTAATTAGCAGCAAGTTGTAGGACTAGTTAAAGTTTCAGGATGGCAAACAGATGCAAACTGGAGCTTGTGAACACTGCTGGTGATAATTTCCAGCACATTTGTGCATAGAAGGAACCTCTAAATAGCTGGAAGGGAAAGGGATGAGCAGAATGGTTCCCGGGAAGCCTCAGCAGTTCAGGGCACTGAGAACCAGCTCAAAACTGTGACAAACTGAGGCCACAAGCAGCACTTGGGAACCCCCAGCAGATTGCTGTGTTTGGAGAGGTGAAGCATTGAGAGGGATCTGTCCTCCAACAGCCAGGAACAGATCCTGCCCTGGAATACAGCAGGGCCTGGAGACAGGTGCTGGTACAGGGCTAGAAATGCCCTGTGCTGCCCCACAGCCCCCCTGTGAAATGTGTTCCCAGCCACAGAGAGCTGGGCATTTGTAATGACAGAAATAATAATAAAAAATAAGGAAAAGAATGGAAAAAATCCACCCTGCAAAGCAAAACCCAGGGCATTCCCTATTGTAACAAATTACATTGGATGTTCCTTACCTGAAATTCCACGAGCAATTAGCAAACAGACTTCTCCACAAACACCTCTCTGCCCCGCTCTCCTTGTGGTGCTTTTGGCAGCCACATCCCCAGCCTGCAGTTTGCCATCCAGCATCTTCCAAACCACAGCTTTTTCTTCTCTTTTTTTTTTTTTTCCCCCCTGATGAAGTTCATGGCAGTCAGTGTTTTACCACCTGCACGCTGGGGGACAAAGCAAGCAAGGGGGAGAGGATCAATATGTACAGTGTGTTTATATTCAGCAAGAGCGTGTTGCAGAGTGGGGAGCTGTGATGTGTGTGCTTGCATTGTCTGGAAAGGATCCTTAGTGCCACTGCAGCTGGAAAAATTAATGGAAGATCAGGGGACTGTCTTCAGTGACAAACTTTCACCTGGTAAGTTACAGTTCTGTCATAGGAAGTGATACCTTGGACTGCAACTAATTTGTGAATCCCGGGAAAGGCAGATCACTGATTCTTCATCAGGACTGCAGGACCTGATCTATAAAAATTTGAGCCTCGGCAGGAGGTTGTGGGAAAGTGTGATTTGCATTTCAATTTTTAGCCCGCCACAACCTTTAAATCTTCCTGCAGCACAATCACAATGCAAGTTCTTGGTCTCAGTGTGCTCAAAACACATATAAAAAAAAAAAAAAAATCCTGTTACAATGGCAGTCATTTGCTAATGGGACAGAAAGTGGCATTTATGTTGGAATTGTTTCACAGAACACCATTACATCAGAGTCTTTCATCATTTTATGGGGGATCGAGTCCCCTGACACCATCCTCGGGGACCCCATGTGGTGCTTGTCACTATCATTCCACTTGCACAAACACCCCAGCCCTTTCAATTTTTATCTGCCCAGAGCCCAGAATATGTTACATTATTTAGGTTTTGTTCTGTATGAAGAATTCACAACAAATAAAAGCCATTTCCCTGGAAAAATGAGCCTGTGAGTGACGGTTAAGGGAATTTCAGGCAGGCCCCCTTTGCAGGAGGGGCAGCAGCTCTGCCATCCCTCCTGCTGACTGATGGCACCGCTCCAGCTCATCCTCCATGGAGCAGCCACCAGCACTGGCACCGATGGCAGGACGCTCACTTATTTCCCTAAAAATCTGTCTGGGTCAGGCTCTGAACCTGTGCACACACTGGAGATGAATTATTCATGGAACAGGAGGGCTTCCCTGTGCTGCTGCTCAGGGAGGGGGAGGAAATTCCCTCCAGAGTCCTTTAGCCAAGGAAATGCTCCATGAAATGCTCCCAGCCTCTCACCCAGCATCAGAGATGGGTCTCCATGCCCATCCTGTGGGCTTGGGAAGGCAACTGAGCTGAGCTCTGGGAGGGGAAGGCAGTGCTCAGAGCCACAGGGTCAGCACCCTTCTGGCACAGCTCAGCTGCCTGGCCTTGCTCCACACAGAGCCAGGTTTTGTCCTGAAGAGCTGCACACGGCCACAAATTCAAACTTACATTTATTTTGGCAGCTGGATACCTGCTTTGCTTTATGTAAAATACTATTGCCACTTCCTCAGGTGTGGCGAGACTCAGCAACCCTTTCTGGGGGCACATTGGCCAGCTCATCGAATTTCCAGGCTCCAGAGCTCAAAGCCCAAGGCAAGGGTGCAGGAGTGTGTGCACCACATCAACATCCCAGGTGTGTTTTCAAGTTTTCCTCTGCTTTTGCTGTTCCTGGGGTTGGTAGGAGCTTTCCAGTGACTGGAGCAGGGTAGAGGATGAATGAGGGATATTTTTTGTACCCATTCCTCAAAGGCACTTCAGTCCCTCTCCTGTCAGTGCTGCCACATTGGGGCCCAGTGAGTTGTTTCCTTGCACAGTGCTCCAGGCTGGCATTTGCAAGATCTCAGCCCTTGGGCTGATCTTCCACCCCTCAACAAATGGAAACCAAATCTCCACGCTGAAGGTTACAGCTCTCCCTGAAATGCAGCGTGAGGGGTGCTGCCCACAGGGGGAAGGCACTCCTGTACCTGAGCACCTCTATCCAGAGACATTTATAGGGCTGATTCTACAGGACAATGAGACCCTGACCCTCTGAGCTTTCTGACCCAGGACATCCTCAACAGTGACTTTTCAAAAAACCTGCTTTTGCTCCACTGAGTGTCTGAGAGCCCAGCTGGAATATTTAGGACTGAAAAAGCAGTCTGGTCCTGAACTTCCTGCTAAAAGTAAATAAATAACAACCTTCACACGAAAGCAGGATAAATAATTTTTCTTTTCTTTCGGGACACGTGTTGAGAGCACAGAAAGCAGTCAGAAGTACAGCTTTTACCAACTGCTCTGCTGCTTAACATCTCTGGCATTCAAAACATACAACTTCTGTGTTTGTACTACATTTCCCTAACAGCTTACATCGAGGCCAAACACACAGTGTTCTGCAGAGGTCTTCTAAAATAAGCTTATTTAAAAGAGCAAGGTCAATGCCCAACACATGTCAGATTCTGTGAGCAGAAATCAAAGAGTTCGGGGCAAATGGGATATGTCAGGGCTTGGTGGATTCCCATGCCAGGCTCTTTTACCAAGTTCACATTGCTGCTGCCAAAACCAGTAACAATCTCATCATGTGGACTTCAGATTTGGAAAAGTGTCTACAAAAAACCCCAGTCTCTGCACGTGGGCTACTCAGCTCAAGAAAGAAAACTAACACGCTGATAAAAGTGTTTATCTGGATGTGCTATTTATGGTCCCTAGAACTGTATTTTTCTTTTTATGTGACATGGGGTGATTCCTTCCTTCAGCCCTAGGCTCAATTAAAATAAAATTAAATGCATCAATAATATGACCATCCAGTCAAGAGAAAAAAACCCAAAACATTAAAACAGAAATATATATATAGATGGGATTTAAGAATTTTTGAAAAAACATAGTTCCACTTTGATCTTTGCCATTTTTAATTAATAAAAAGGAAAAAGTTTTTCCTGTGTTCAGATACAGTAACTCTGTCTGGTCTTTTCAACCAGATCTTGCAGAATATTTGTGATTTCAATTAAAATATGCGATTGTCACTTTAGCCTCCCTCTTTGGTATTTTAAATTGATCCTAATGGCTTTGCCTTAAGTGATTTGCGTCCCACAGTGAATCCCTGTCACTTACGGCACCTCCCACTATTGCCCTCCCGAACAATCAGTGCCGATAATCGCTCCTTCCCCTTCTCCCGGCGTTCCTGCTCTCCCCCCGCCTGCTCTCGCTGCTTCGGGCTGCGAACTCTTTGCTCTGTACCATCCCTGGCACCCTGCTTCTTGCTCTGGCACACGACAGGCACGCACGGAGAAGGACAAGAGCTGCACGGGGAAGGCCACACTGCTGGCTCTGGAGTGGGGCTGCATCTCTCCGTGCTTTTCCCCAGGGTAGGGAAGGGAAGAGTGGGTTGGGATTGCCACCTCTCCGGACAGGTGCTCACCCCGGTGAGCTTCCTGCTTCCTAAGAGAGCTCTGGGAGATGGAGGCCATCCCAGGAAAACCTGTCCAGGAATGCCAGAGTTCCACTGGAGGCTTCCCCCCGGAGAGATGCCACCAGCAGAGCCCCTCCAGGGTCTGTCAGGGAGCTGCCCTTGTCCTGCTCCTGTGCCTCCACACCCTGGTGGGGAACCAGGAGCCTTCTCCTTCTCACAGGAGCATCCTGTCTCCTTTGCCTTTCATGGATCTCATTATTAATTGAAGAATCATTTAGTTTGCATAATTGTCCTCTGCCATACATAATTCCAACCCTTCTCTTTAAATTGGCTTATTAAACTAAATACAGTCTTCTGGTTTTGTGGCTCCAGCTATCAAAGCTTCTTAGATGGACAGTCAGGGTGATGGGAAGAAAGAAACCAAACTAATAATATTGGGGAGCATCCTTTTATGTACATTTATGAGATCTACCAGCAGGTGACTCCATTCTAAAATATCTGTATTTTCATAATACCAAGTGCTTTCTTTCCTACACCCTGAGCATCATCACAATGCCCCCCTCCATAGGATTTAGCACTCTGAAAAAAAAGTGTTAAATAAATAGCACTTTTGCTTAAGCTATGAACTATTTCTTTTTGAATAACACATGAAATTGAATTAGAGAGATTCAGGGATTTCCAGAACAGCCTGATCTGTTCCTGTCTAATCAGACCTGATTAATTCAAATCAAACTGCAAACCTCAGTTTTATTTTGCTTTAAAAACTCCAGCTCAACAACAAATCAGCAGTATGTAGATATCACAGAGGCAGTTAACAGGAAAGCCTACAGACACCGAGCCTCATAGAGTCAAACGGATATGATTAAACATTTGGCATCATTTATTAATATTTTATATATTCAAATATATACAGAGGGGATGGGACAAGTCAGAGAGATGCTCTTCACCAGGGACAATTATATTTATGCCTAAGAAAAGCAGATCCAGCTCAGGTGTCAAAGGGTGTTTCTTCAAAATAGAAAAATTATTAACAAATAACAGGGTTATGTGGGAGGGTTTGTAACACAGAACTGCACTAAACCATGCAATGATCTACACAGATAATCAAAGTCTTCCTGCCATGCCGAGTGCAGCAGAATAAATTAAGTAAGATAAAACAAAATAAAACAATCCCACAAATGCAAGATTGCAAATACAGAAGAGGCAGCCGTGCAAGAGGTGTTCCAGAGATTTAGTGAGCCATTATTGCCATGCAATGTGTGCTTACAGAGGCTCCCAGACCTGACCAGTTTAATCCACATCAGAGCAGGGACAGGCAGGGTCGGGAGGCTGACTGTGGATTTGGGCACTGAGCACAGCTGTTTTCCTTAGGTGCAATCCACTTGTCACTGGTGGTGGCACTTTGCATTTGCTGTGTGGCAGCATATGTGCTTGCCACGTTGGGGACCCATTATATCCCTTCAGCCTCCAGCCACTTCCCTTCCCTTCTCGTTAGCTGCATGTCCATATATCCTTCCCCACTCCTGCTGCATGGCAGTGCCCGCTCTGTGCCCTCTCTGCCTGCTCCTGTATTAAAACCATCAATATGTGGGGCACAACTATTTTATATACATTGCCAAATGTACATATGTAAATGTATATACACACATGTGTACAGCTGTACTCTGTAAGGAATCATCATTTACCTGCTCAGAAATATTCTTGCTACCAGGGAGAGCACAAAGAGACAAGGAAAAGCTGAAGAATATCCAAGGAAATCTTTTGGACATGGTGTGAACCCAAACTAAAAGTGAAGGTGTAAGAATGGGAGGGGATGGACTCTATGGTCATGTTTCAGGCTGTGCAGTGAAGCCCACGGTTCTGCCCTAGCACAGACCCATTAGTCCATGTGGATCTATGAGCTTGCAGGTGAAGCAGTACCTGCCCAGAGAGGCAGTTCTGGGGTTTTGAGGCTTTCCACTCACAGTGGCACAGCCAGGACCGACTGCAAGTCCCAGCCTGGCTCTGTGTGGGGTCACTGCACACAACGACATTTAGGACAAAGTTTGGTTGATGTCTCATTTTAAGGAGCTGTACTGCCACAGTCCTAACTCCAGACACACAGGGTTTCCTACCAGGATGCTGGGGCAGAGGAGCTTGCCCAGCAAAGTTCCCAGTTAAGTAGTGCCTGAGCCTGGTGGAAGCTCTTCCTTGGGCTCCCTGCAGTCAGGACAGGAACAGTTCCAGATAAAAGAGCTTTGCACTCTTAAAGAACACTAAAAATGCCTCTGATTCACATTGTCATAGTTATAACACTGTCCCCAATGTTATGACCAGGATTCAGGTAAGGCCAGATCTCCTCCTCATCCCCCTCCAAACAAGAGCATCCCATGGTTTGGGAGCTTCTCACCTGGATGCACAGAGATGAGCCAGCTCAGTGGAGAGAGAGGCCCCTGGGAAATGCAGATCCACGTTCAGCTTTTTATTTCCACATCTATGAGCAAGTTTAAAATTAAAATTTCCACTCATAATAAACCTTCAAACTCCAAAGTCTAATTAAACTGGTTCTTTAAAAAACAAACAAACAAAACCTGAACAACAAAAGAGGAAAAACTCTTTGGCTTTGATCTGCTTCTTTTTCATTAAATACATCTTTTAGCATTTTCTAAAACTCTCCTCCCAAGGAAGCAATCACAAAAACCCATTAGGGTTATTTTTATACCATGACGAGAACACTGAATTACCTTCCTGATGTAGCTCCTGTGTGGGTAAGTGACACAGCCAAGCCTGGATCTGCATGTCCCAAACACCTGCTGGGTTTAGCTGCTCCTCAAAGGCAGCAGTTGGGAAAATGCTGTTCCAGCCATGGCTGGGGTGGGTATCATTCCAGGGAACACTGTTCCTCTCAGCAGCTCAATCCCTCACCAGAGGATTGCCTTGCTCAGCAACAGGTCGGGCCAGCAAAATCCCTCAGGCTCCCTGAGTACCACTGATGGAGGACAAACCACTCCTGGCTTTCTCTGCTGCCCCATTACATTAATGAACAGCACTGCATAAAAAATTGCTGCTGACAACTAAATCCTTTCATAAGTCAGGATGCTTTTAGACATGTCCCTCCAGTCTCCCACCCACTGTTACACACAAACAGGAAAAAGGCTTAGGAACACACAAAGATCAGGGTAAATTTGGTCTTTTCTCTAAGGCAACTATTTGTGAATCAGCACAGGAAAACAGTCTGCTCATTTTTGGATGCACTTTTGAGGCAGTTGATGGGACAGAGAGAGAGAGAACATCTGCAGATGAACCAGAGACAGGTTTTCCACTGGTACCTGTTGCTGCAGGAGAATTCAGAGCTGGGTCAGGAGAGGTGAAAGGATGGAAAATGCCTGTCCAGTGAACATAAACAGTTACACTATGCACATACATTTTGTGCCATCCCGCTGCCCTCGGCACCGCCAGGAATGTTAAGGAGGTGGGAGGCCCCTCGGAGCAGGGAGGTGTCCACAGCTCCCAAGGAACAGTCTGGGGGAAGATTTTGACTTTCATCACTGTGGCCATCCCCAGCAGAGTGGCTGATCCTCAGCACTGCAGTGGGGACAGAGCACTCAGAGGCTGTGCGGGTCCCACTCAGGGAATGAGCTGAGGGCGCTGAGCTCTCCTGGCTGTGCTCTGCACGTGTGAAACATCCTGTGCTCCTTCCTCTCAACAGAAAGGTTCTGCCTTTGGGGTGATTTCTGTTTGGCAGCCCCCCCAGCCACACCACAGCAGCTTTGCAAACTCCTTGGTGCTAAAGCTCCAACCTGTAACCCAGGATAAAACCAGGTCGAGATCAGAAGGGGAGCAGCACTTGTAGAACATAAATGGCCAACTCAACTGCTCGGAGAAAGGAGCTGATTCACGCTGCCAACGCTGGCTCTTACACACATAATAAACTAGACTGGCCTTTCTCCTGACATCACACTTCAATCAAAAACTTTCTCACAAAATGTCACTTTCAAAGTTGCAGCTTAAAAAAAAAAAAAAAAAAAAAGGAAAAAGTCTTTATAAAAAATTCATGGCCACAATGATCTGATAATGCAGCTTTCTGATACCAGCAGATGTTTTGTCTAACATGTTCCCTGAAGCTGTACTCTGTGCCTTCATATCTTTCATTTCCAGTTGCTATCTGCTGACTGTGGGATGTCATGTACGTACCCTATAGCGATGCGCAGCCATCGCAGCTCACACCGCCGCGCGTAATGAGCTGCACAAGATGCTTGTCGCAATAACTCCGCACTTCCCCGACCATATGGAACACAACACTCCAAAGCCCACAGACACTTTTTTTTATTACAGTTCAGATCCTTAAAACATAATCTGTGTGATGTCTAGTGAATGTACGTGAAGAGCTGCTGAAAACAAAGTTAACACTTGTTCACATCATCTGTTACAAATGTCCAATTTGGGACAATAAATTTCCTCGGAACCTGTTCTTTTGCTGACTCGTTGCTTTATCTTTTTTCTCTTTCTCTCACGTCGTTTTTTTTATGAACTATGCATATGTATTAAATGGGATTTGTTGTCCCTAGATACCAATTTGCATAAAGTGCAAGCCATCATTGGTTGGAGAGAAGCAAATTACTTCTCCAGCAAGATCACACTTCTTTTTTTTTTCTTTTTCTTTTTTTTTTTAATTTTAACAAACCGCAGGCAGAGGCTGTTAACAGCACTTAGCCAGATATGCAAAGTATCACTTTTCTCAAAAGCAGCTTGATCAATGAGCCAAAAAAAAAGAAAGAAAGAAAGGAAGGAAAGGTATTATTCAGTTAAGTACAACGCAGTGATGTCCCAAGACTGAAGCTGTTCACCTGCAACTCGAGCTGCCAGATTCCCAGTAAAACACAAGCCCAGCATCATAGCTTAGCACTCAGGACACAAAGCAGAACTGACTGAGCAGAGCCTCTCAGATCACCATTCCATCTTCCCAGTGTCCCCATGTGCTCCTAGAAGTCCCAAGTGTGCTGGTTCTTTCACATGTTGCAGAAGCCCTTCCTGCTCATCCACATCCCATGCATTTACTCATGTTGGACACTCCTGCAGGGCTGTGCAAACACAGGCTTGAAACGCCTGTCCAATGCCCTCCCCTAATTCCACTGGCTCCTGGCACAGGGATGGCTCCACAGGATGGCAGCTGCCGTCCTGGCAGGCCTTGGACAAGGGCAAGCTCCTTGTTTTCCTTATGCTCTTCATTGCACACACCTGGGACACGCTGGCAAGAGCCTGGGCTCAGAGAACGTGGCAGATTCCCAGGTTCAGAGCAGCCCTGCAGGAGCCCTCTGCTCCTGGCAAGGAGGAGAGACAGAGGAAGGGATTTCACAAATTCTTCAGGAATCAGATTACCTAAGCAAAGCTGTGGTGCACAGGACGATGCACAAGAGCACAAGCCCACCACTAAAAGGATGTGCAAGCCAGGAGCCAGGCTCAGATAAAAAGTGTGAGAGAATAAAATCACCGAAGGGAGCAAATCAGCAAAGGATGCTGAGCTGCAAAGTTTCCAGCTAGGTCTGAACTTCCCAAGGATTTAGTGCTGGGAAATTGCTGGGGGTGCTGGGGAGAAGGAGTTCTCTCCAAACATAATTTCTACTTCCAAACAACATTTCTTCTACTGAGCTCTCTAAAAATGACCGCAGGGTCTGTCTCTCCCTAAACATTCGCTCAGAATTCGATCCCAAATCCATCAGTGTGATGTGTTTGGATTATGTTACTCCTGCATTTAATGGACAGATGATACTCTCTTAAGAATGGTTCCTGGGATCACAGAGAACACTGGTAATTGACTGCAGACACAGGACACTTAATCTGGGCACTGGTGGTGCCTTGAGGTGTCTCTGAGGGAGGTGCGGGTGCCAAAAGAACAAATGAGGACCCAGGGTGTGCAAATTCTCAAGAGAGAATCTCTATTCCCTTGCTACTCCCTGCTTTATCCAAAGACATACAAATACCCACAGATTTTATGCTGTGTGATGATTTGAAAGTGGAAAAAATAGTTTCTGTCTGCAAAAAATATTGGCAACTTCCTGCAGCTCTTGCAAAAAGGCTAAAATGCCACAATTTCACACATCTCTGCTATTAACGTGTGCTGCTTTGTTTCCATGTTTATATTTGTCACATTTAAAAGGAATAAAATAGAGTTTAAAAGAAGATCCCAACTCCCAAATGAGCGCAAAAGCACAAAGAAGTCATGCAAAGATTATTGAGAAAAACTCACAAGAGGGAATTAAATGGAGGCTTTGAAAATGGGGCTTTTTTCACAACCAAGGGCACTGTCACTGTTAACCACCAAAATTGCCCTGGGACTGGGAGAAATCCTGATGGGTCACTCCCTCAGACAGAGGTAAGTGCGTGGATCTTGAATCTCTAAACCTGCTGCAGGAAAGGCAGGAAGGATCCACAGCTTTCTCAGCTTTCTCAGGTTTCTCTCATGGGAAAGCCCTGGAACACTCACCTGGAAGCACAAAGGCTGCTGTGGGAGCATCCACAGCCCAGCCCATCCCTCTGGATTCAGATGCAGCCAAAGGAATCCATTGCTAAGCTGAGCTGAGCCCTGCTTAGAGACCCAGAGCTCGACAACATGCAATCATGGGCTCCCACTGCAGCAATTCCACATAAACCCAGCCTTGGAAAGAGGAGTAGCAAAAAAAAAAAAAAGTGTTTTTCTCCTTCCTTATCTGTACCCACTCCATTTTACCTAAGGCTCACTATTAGCTCAGCTGGTGATGTCACTTACTCCACTGGAAGCTGTTATCATGGAAGACTCCTCACAGGATTTTCTGTTTTGCCAGCACTGCTCTTTGTGCAATGCTGTATTTCATTCCATTAGATAAAGGGTTAAGGAATTCACGTTTTACCCATATAGACTAAGTTATACTCCCTGTGGGTTGCTGCCTTCCCATTGGCTGCAACAATGACCTTGGAAACAGACAAAAATGATGCATTGTTGCAATAAATATTATAGCTTGCACCTGTTTCTAATTAAGTCTGCCAAACAATTTCAGAGATACTGAAAAGAGAAATGTGTTGGCTTCTAATCGGGTGTTCTTTGCTGTTTGATCTGGGTTTTTCAGCCCCACACATGACCTCGCCTTCTTGGTTCTTGTTTTTCTTTTTCTTTTCAGACTTGTAGAAAGCGTGAGATTGAAAGAAGGCTTTTGAAAGAAGAAGATCTCTGCCTAAAATCAATTGTAACTAAAAAACTGAAAATTGATGGATTTACACCAGGGCTGAAAGCAGTTTATGGCAGGATACCTCAGAAATCTCTAGTATGGATTCTTGGTTGCTTAGGTCTGTTCTGGTCTTCTCCTTTTCCTTCACCTCCTCCTTCTCCTCTCGCCTCTTTTAAACTTCAAAACTCCAAACAATCCCTATTAGAAATTGGGATCAGGATCGCTGGGAAGAAGGAGGTTTTTGCAGCTGGACTTCAGAGAAATTGCTGAGGAAGATTTTTCCTGCTAAAATTCACCAAGGAAACATAAAGGAAGCAGTGGTCACTTTGCCTTCCAGAGTTAAGGACACCTCGGGAAGACTCTGGCAGTCGTTGCTGTTTGATGCCTGCTCTAAGATGCAGCTCCACGGACAAAGGTGGCAAATGCTGCCAGTTCTCCTTAACAGAAGAAGTAAGGAAATAAGGAATTACTATTATCTGCCTTTGGTAAACGGGAACTGGAAGCCAGAGCTCAGCCAATGCTTCTGGCTGTCAGTGACAGAAGCAGCCCAGTCCCTTTGCTCCCTGTGGGGTCCCTTTCCTCACGCTGGGATAAGCATTTGTGCATCTGTATTTTGGAACTGATTGAGAAACTTATCCATCTGAAAACTAATCCAGGGAGGAAAAAAAACCCAAAGCAACAGTTTTTATTTCAGGCACATCAAGTTCCTGATTTTGGTTTGCAGGCAGCCTGGCGGGGCAGGACTGAGCAGCCAGGACAGAGGGAGTGCAGTGCACGAATTCCAGATGGAATTACATGGAATCACGGAAGGAACACGTTGTGACCTCAAGAAGACAGTGTGGGTCTCCAGAACCCACAGATGCCTCTCTCTGTTGCCAGTGCCACCAAGCTCCCACCCCAGCAGAGGTCTGCAGGCTGGGCACCCTGCTCTGAGCCACGCAAGGGTTCTTGTGCGTGGGCAACAGATCTTGGAAGTGTCTGTCTGGTGAATCAGCTGACCCTCTGCCCAGCCAAAAATGAATTATTTGGAGGTGGAGGCTGCAATGGGATTATTTCAGCAGCCAAACTAATGAGGGTGGGATCAGACAGGTTAAAAATAAGCATAGACAAAAGGAAGGTGTGGGAAGGGAAGGGAAAGGAAGAGCTCAGCCTGTGTGGTGGGATGATGCCCTGCATCAGTATTATGGCAAGAGTTTTTTCCAGGAGGAGAGACGGAACTACAGAGATATTTTGCAGGGTTAGCACGTCTTCCTCTCTCTGATACACTCTCTCTTTTCCACTTTTCCCTCAGTGGCAGGTAATAAAATGCCTGCTGGTACCCCCCATGACTGGAGGTACCCAGAGTGGTTCAGCCCATCGTGAGTGCTGTGCCAATCATTTAACAATTCCCACAGCTGCCTTTGTGAGAAGCCTCTCTCTTAAGCCTCTGGTTTAAGAATTTAGAGTAATCATGTAAAAATGATACCCCTGTGCTCTGTGATCCGCTGAATCTCACTAATGCCGGATCCCAGAAGAGGGCTTATTAATGAAAAGATGCAATGCCTCTCTCTCTGCTCATGTTTCACATGAATATCTCTCATGGATTCGGCAGTAAAGCGCACTGCTGATAAAGTGAGTATAATGAACCTCCGTGCTCCACGAGAATGGAATCTCGGACTGATGAAGTGGTTACCTGCTCCACTTCCCAGCACAGTGGCAGGCTCCAGAGGCACAGGGAGAAGCGCCCAGCTGCTGTGGGAATAGCGGCGCAGCACCGCCAGCTCCCAAATCCAGGCTCTGCTCTGCCATCGATGCCTTTGGCTGTGTGAGGAGATCAGGAGTTTGGAAGGGAGCAGTTCATAATTAGCTGAGAGAAATGAAATTATGTTTTACTGTAAATCATTGAGTCAACAGACAAAAGGAGGGTTTTAAAGGGACAGCAGCACCTTGAGGCTACTCTGTGTCCTTCCAACATCACACAGGAATCAAAAACCCTGCTGGCTCTCGACACTTCAGCAGCTTTCCAGCAAGGACGAGCACCAAGTGTTCTGCAAACAGCAGGATCCTGTTTCCAGCCCCTGACATCTCACTAATTTTCAAGAAGTCACTGAAAATACTTTCAAGTAGTGCATCTGTCCTGAAGCTCCTCTGCTAACAGCAGTGGATTCTGCCATCGAGAATTTCAAATTGCTTTAAATCCTTCTGCTGTAGCTCCTTGAAAACACACAAACAAAGCAACCCCCCACACTAACAAGAAGAAAGGTGGATTCCATGTCTATCCATGGGAAAAGAAAGTAAGTAACCACCCAGAAAGCACTGTGAGGCAAAGAAAAGGAGCAGGTAAAACACTGTAGGCAGCAGGGCATTCAGGCTCTGTATTTCTCTGAGGCCCTTTGTGATTTATGATTTCCATTAAATGGACCACATGCCTTAAAAATTACCCCTAATCTTACCATCAGTAGGATGGTATAGGACAAGCAACAAGAGTCTGGAAAGTGTCACTCTGGAGTATCCCAAAAGAACCACAGAGACCAGTGTCAAGTCCAACAACCAGACTGTATCCGCTCAGTGCATCTCTGAAACCTGGCTCACCTTTGCAAGGCCACCCCTTCTCAGCCAAATCCAAACTTCCCAAACTTTCTGAACATGGAAAACTATCACAGAGATTGCAGCACTGAAGAGTGAACATAATCCCATCTCAAACCCTAGCTGTCATCCTCTGCATGCCACCAACACATGAAAAAGGGAGCATAGTCCCTCACTTTGAGGGGATTCCCTGGTCAAAGGGAACTCAAACACCCTGAAACTCGGTGGAGCCTTAAAGCAGGGGCTGCATTTTGCACGAGCACCTTGGGCACAAGTCCCTCTATTATTCATTCCTAAATGCCCCATGAGTTGTCTTTAGAGAGGAAGGCAGCCACACCACCTTTCCATGTGTGCTTTCCTCCCTTGGCTTTTACATTTCTTCCACATGCAGAATGTACTTAACTCGCTGCTTATTGAATGAAGGATTAGTATTATTTTCCTTCCTCCAGTGAACTTTGTTTCACTTCATCCTGCATACATTTGGCTGGGCTGTTTTCCTGCCAGCACACCACTGTTCAGCAAACTCCCGTGCTTAAGGGCAGCCAGCTAACACAGAGATTCCTTTTTACTCCCGAGGAGTGTTTCCGTAATCACGGCTGTGCTGGGGGATGAATGACAGCTTACACCAAGAAGCACAAAATGCACTTCCAGAAGCTTTGCTGAGCTGGGACGGAGCTAAAGCAGCTTCCAACTGCCAAGACATTTGAGATATCCAGGGGAAGACACGTTTGGAAATCGAGCCTGCTCCTTAGCTCCTCTGCTAGCACAGATGCTGACCAAGGGCTGGGATGGGAGCTACTTCTCCATCCTCTCTTTTCTGTGCTGTCACATCTCATGTTGAGCTAGACTGGGAGCGTTGAAAAAATTAGTATAAAACTAATAGGTAACAAATTTGCAATGGCTCTGTATTTACAGTCTCTCCTTGTTGTTGTTGTTGTGGTTAATACTGGTTATGTTGCAAGGAGAAAAGAAGGGTTTCTTTTCAACTCTTGGAAAAGCAGGTTAGAAGTTCTTGTTTCACTGCAGCAGTGCAGCCCTCTCTGGTGGAAGTGTTTCCTTTTTCTGGTGGAATTCTATCTCAAGTCCTGCTAGGGAGTTCCTCTCTTTGTTCCTGTGAGCCAAGATCATGCTATGCCATGCTTATAATATAACCTCGCACTAAAAAGGAGATTACAAAGGGGACAAAATGCCCTAGAGGGTTCCCCTTTATCAGAACCTTCCCTGTCAGTTTGCCTTCTCATTTCCTGAGCTCTTGTCTGATTATTAGTGTACTGACAGAATAAAAATAACCTCATATTCCTACATGAATCATAAATAAAACCCTTTTATTTCATCAAAGAGGTTGGCAGGTTTATAGTCCTTTGCAATGCATGCACGATGTGAATGACATACCTTTAATTTTGCTGACAAGCTTGTCGGGGTCCTAATGAAAAAGAGTGAAAAGTGGGTGACTTCTCTAAAGGTTTAGCAGTTGCTTTTTGGTGAGGATATATATTTCACCTTGCCACTGTAATCAAGGAGCCAACTGATCTTGGTAATGAACTCTTCAATTACAGTCCACTCCTAACTCTTCAGGAATGCCAAGGCAACACCACTACAGTGATTATTGCTGGTATTACAGATTAAAGCAACCTGGGGGGAATAAAGAGAGGAAAAGGGGAAAGAAAACCTGAGCAGGGTATGTGGTAGAGCTACAGGTTTCAGGGTGCATCAGCAATGATGGCATTCCAGATTTTGGTCATTCTAGATTGATAGCCCTGCTGTACACCACCAGTAATAAAATCACCATTCCCACCAGAAGTTTCACAGTCCATATTCCTCCCTATTTTTCAAGCAGGCACTTTGCTTTTACACATCACTAGCAAGAATGGTAGAGGTTACCTTTCCATCAAAAAGGAGAGAATAGTGCACGAAATTCTTGTTGGTGACAAACAAGCTTCCTGATAAAGGCTGCACAAAGAAGGAATAGTCCAGGTACGCAGAAAACAGACAGGGGACAAACAACCAGAAAATCTCCCCTATTTCCAGTCTTGTAGAGAGTGAAAAGGTTAATTACTCCCAAAGAGGGAGGCAAACAGTTAAGATATGTATTTTTAGCAGTACTGAGAGTTCTTTCCCTCCTTCTACACATCCTTTCTTATTTCTCCTTTCCTTTTTCTGTCTCCTGTTTTGCTTATGTAGAAGTCACAAAGAACACAAGGCCCTAAGTTTGCTTTCTAACCACAAACAAATCGTCAAAGCCACAACCATTTTCCCTTTCATAAATGGATTCCTGCTTTTTTTGGAAGTCTCTCAGGTTTTCACTTAATAATTTTGAAAGAAATTAAGGGCATAGGACAGCTTTATTTGATCTCATGGAGCTTATCCTTCTTTTTTGGTGGAAATCCCTGTCTTTAGCAACACCTCATCAGAGTAAGTTTGAGATTTGGCAAGTTATACTGGTCTGACTGCTGCTCTTGTTTGTTTCTTATTTTTTAGTTTTGGTGGGGATTTAGAGGTGGGGATGCTGAGAGAGAAAATGAGAGGGATGTAACTAAGGTCATCTGAGTAGAGAAAGAAACAGGGACTGTGTGTGCAGGATTGTGCATACAGGGGGAAGTGGGGCAGAAAAAGGGAAAAATAATGTGGACACTGGCTTCTAGATTGCTGTCTTGACAGGATTTTACAAGATTCCAAAGCTGCACTTTTAATTTTCATTACTTTCCATCTTCCTTTGATAAGCTCAGGAGCAGTACCTAATTTTATTAGGAGCTGTTCATCAAACGTGGATATCTTCCTTCCTCCAGGGATTCCCTAGCCACAAAAACATCAGGTTCTGTGAAACATTAGCTAATCCCAGTTAGAGTTACTTGACCCTATCAAGCTAAGAAATAAATTTTACTCTTCATGAGAGTCCTACTGTTTACACTCCAGACAAAATTCTTAGATCACAAAGTTTTCAGAGGAAAAACATATTTCATAATGCCAGAAAACTGGCCTTAAAGACCTGGGCCATAGAGGCCTGAAACTGTTTCTTGTTTCAAATTAACTACTCTGACAGACTTCCTCCTGACCGTGGCTGACACCAGGGCCTGATTTTCTTGGCATAAAATCCAAATGGGTGAGGGCAGGATCCACATCCAGCCCCACATTGCTACCTCTGGCCCCCGGCCTGCCCCGTGTGGCTGCTCACAGAGGGAACTGCTGAGAATCAAAGCCCTTCTCCCTGCCCAGAGCAGAACTAACTCCTCAGCAGGAGGCTCAGGGTTTGGGGAACCTTTCAGAGTGAGGGTTGGGGTGGTGAGTGACTGCAGCAGCAGGAAGGTGCTGCTGGCAACCACCACAA
Organism: Erpornis zantholeuca; assembly: GCA_013400515.1. Lineage (NCBI taxonomy): Eukaryota > Metazoa > Chordata > Aves > Passeriformes > Timaliidae > Erpornis > Erpornis zantholeuca. Next base: position 309,874 of record VZTN01011201.1, read on the forward strand.
CCCCAATTTTTTGGAAAACGAGGACCAGGCATTCTGGCTCTACTGCTGCCACTTGTTCAGCTGTTTGCAATGTAAGGTCTTGGTAGAAAAGGTTAAGAAAAGACTCATATACTCCAAAATTATCAGTTTGTTATCACTATTAATAATACTTTATAGTACTTAACATGCTACTTTTTATCTTCAAAGCACTTTGCAAATATTAATTAATCCTCACAATCTGCCTGTGGGGTAAGCAAATGCTGCTGCTCCCAGAGCTCAGGCACCGAGTTAGCTGACACTCCCAAGTCCAGAGGGTCAGGATCAGCCTCTGCACACCCAGCAGATGCCCAAAATATTTAAAGATGGTGTTTCCCTTCCTCTTAGATGGGGTGGTGAACGTGCACCACTTTTATTGCATGTGAAATCCTCTCTTAAAGCGCTGGCTTGAACTGAACTGCAAGTTCAGCTGCTTGGACAAGGCTGCAGCTTTCTCCCCTCATATTTCTGCACTGATGGAAGAGGTGGGCAATTACTGCCAGCTGATTAAAGGTCTGAGCTCATGAAGGAGTTCTAAAACTACTGCCCAAGCCCCACTTTGCAGTGGGGAATTGTGTGTGTGTACACAAAAGTGATCAGAGAGTCAGTCACAGCTTAAAGAAGCAGCAGATTTCTTTAAGGATTTACCAGCCCACCATCACTGAGACATAATTAAAGGACAAGTTTCACCAAAAGCAGCATGGTTTTGTGAGGACTGATTAGCCTAATGTTTGGCTTTTCTTCACTTGTGGGTTTGGGTTGGTTTGTTTCATTTTTAAACAACTTCTAGCACTTCCACTGCTAACAACAGAAGGAAGGTTTAGAGGGAAGGACAGGCCCATGATGTGGTTTTATTTGTCCATGCTTCTTTGAGTTGGTAAATCACACTGTATTGCTTTATTGAGTGTCCCTTTAGGAGTATATTGGAAAAAATTCTATCTGCCACAATTAATAGAGTGCCTAGTGCATCACACGGCACAGCCCCGGCGATGGAACTCGGCATTCTCCGGGAGCCCTTTGGTCCCACACTGGATGCCAGAAAGGATAGCGGCTGTGACATGTGATACAACTGCTGATAAATGATGGTGATAATGCAAAACAAAAAGGCTAATGAGTTCTCCCCAACACCACGCTACTTTCATGAAATGAATGTGATGATGGCCCTATTTGCTACTTTTTTTTTCTTTTTTTTTTTGGCTAGGGAGTTACTTATCCCTGTACCTGCATGTTGGTTTTATCTTGTCTGCACAATGCCAGGGAGAGACAGCCAAAATTAATGTCAGCATCTGCCTTCACTTTTAAACTATAAAAGAGCCTTTGAAGATAGAGTAAACCAAAGAGGCCAGTAACTAATTATAACCCATTGTACTGGACTTTGGGAATAATGAATAGAAGCTATTCCCCGTGCGCTGAGCAGACAGTGGTGCCTTTGTGGTGAGGGAGATCCCTTCACTGGACCAGAGAGAGGAGAAATGGGATTGTTAATGTATGTAAGAGGCAGGAGGATTTCTATGGTGCTATTTCACTGCAGAGGCAGAAGGGAGCAGAGCCAATCATGGGAAGCGTAAAGGTGTGAAGGCACAAAGATGGAGAGTTGATTAAAAGCACCGTGGGGAGCGCGGGCGAACAAATCAATGGTAATGATGGAATTATGCCCGAGCGGAACCCAACAGTCTGCGGTGTCCTGGTGACTCGGAGCTGGGGATTAAACGCTGCGGGAGCAGAGCCGGCCCCTGTCCAGCCCGACAGCACTCAGGGATGGGCTGATCCATGGGATGGCTTCTGCTGCACATGGGGTGAGCTCTGCGGGGGAAAGCCCAAGGCCAGCACAGGCACCTCTGCACCCTGCGAGGTGTAAGGGCAGAATCCTGCCCAGGGTGCAGGAGCAGTGAGGTCAGGATGCCCACACGGCTGGCATGCCTGGCATAGGGCAAGGCTCAGCTGGGGGAGTGGAAGCACAAGGCAGGAAAAGGTAAAAGATGAAGGGAGGGGCCCTGAGGGTCAGCGAGGCAGGGGAGGAAAGCCATGGAGGATCCCAGTGATGCAGACACGAGTGGCGCTGGGGACACGAGCAGTGCTGGGGGCCAAGCGCGGTAGCTGGGCAGGGGCTCAGAGGTGCTGGCAGGAACTGAGGGAGAGCACAGATCAGAGCTGGCTGCAAAGGCACTGAGAGAAAGGCCTGGAGCAGCCTGCAGGGAGGGAAGAGAGGATTGGAGCAGCCGCCAAGATCAATGCAGGCCTGGCTGTAGCTGGGGCAGCACAGGCTGAGGCCTGCCCTCCCTCCTTGAGCTCGCCCTGCTGGCACTGACACCTCTCAGAGCAGAATTACACAAACACAGCCTTGGTTCCCTTCTCCACACTTTTAGGAATTCCTCTGCTGGTTTGAGGCGCACATTTTTATGTACATAAATATCCCAGAAGTCCCTATCCCTATGGCAGAGTCACTAATCCCACCTGGCTTTGTGCTTGGTGACCTCAGGAGAAAGGACCTGGGGACCACCTGCCTGCCCCTAGTTGGTCACACAGCGTTGCCAGAGGGGAGTTAAGATGGATGAAGGATGAGTGTAGGAGCAGAGCCTGTCAGGATACGGGTCTGTCCATAAAGGACTATGCCAGAACACGAAACAACCCAGAAATTTCCTCTCTGACAGCATCAGCCACACGAGCCTGGAGCCAGCTGCAAGGGCAGCACTGCCCATGTGAGGAATGCAAGAGGACAGCTTGACCTCAGGTGTTGCGTGACAGGAGATCCTCCCACACCACACAGCTAGAGGCAGACCTTTAGCAAACATAAGGGCCATCATGCCTGGCCTTTTGGCACGAACTCACGGCAAAAGAAGTGAAAGCTAAACATTTTCAAAGTCAAATATTTGCCCAGTGGTGAAACAGGCCACTGCAGCCAGAGAGAAGCTGTTCCTAGGTGGCCTCAGCCTGTGCAGATCCTGCAGGACTGCTCTGGTGGTCTCAGTTAAGAGACCTTTGAATTGCTGGAGTCTACTTGTGCTCAGGCCAGCTGGGGAGGAGAGAGCCAATTTTAGTCATCCAGAGTCTCCAGAAATAAAATTCTCGAAAGGAAAAGACAAAGACTCACAAGTAGAAAACGCACAGATTCTTTCCAAATGGTCTTAATGAAGATTATTTAAATATGGAGAGTTAAAATATCCCATATGTTAGCTCCCTTATGGATCTCTTATACAGACTCAAGCCTGAGCACAAACTAATAAACCTCTTATCGAGAGAGGAGCTCAACACTGAAAAGCAACAATCTGGTGTTTGGCTGCTTCTTTGCTTTTTCCTAATAGAAGTGTGTGAAAAGCCTAAAAGGAAAGTATAAGGCCCAGAACTGGACTTGGGCACGTGCTCCTGAACAGGCTCATTCTCCAGATATGTTTCCTTGACTCTTGAAAGCAGCAAGCACCAGAAAGTGGAGAGGGAGACCTAGACACGCACAAATATTAAATGTAAATACAACACATTCCAGCACAGACCCGTCACTGAATCAAGCCCTAGGGCAAAGCTCTCTCCTTCCTGTCGGTGACAATGCAAAGGACTTCAGCATAATGGTATTTACTCAGTTAAATGAGAGCTGTAATGCACTTCAGCCTTAGAAACAAAACTTGAGCTCTCTAAGTGTCCCATTTTCAGACCTGAGGGTTTATTTGCATGTGGCTGTTGACTTCAGCAGGAGTCACCACTGCCACCAAAGGCTCTGCTCTGAGAGCCTCCTCAGCAGGAGAAATGGAATGGAAAATGATGCCCTTTTGCTTCAGCTCAGCAGAACTCAGAGCAAGGAAGCACAGACTTAGTTTAGTTACAAACAGAAGTCACTTTGCCATCTTTTACTTCTCTTTCCCTCAGTGAATATGGAATAAATACATTCATTCTCTTGAATATCTCTGGCTGAGAGTTGAACATTATTATTGTTAGGTACACTCATATAAAGGGTGATGGTAACATGGTCAGTAATAAATCTTGTCTAGTACAGAGCATTTTTTTGCACACGAAGGTTCTTGGAAGTTTTAAGGAGCACCTTTTCTTTTGCCTGTGCACCAGAGTCACCTACTTGCTTAAAATGAATTTTGCTATTTATTTTTTAAAACACATCTTCTTAACCTTTTCAACCCAGAGTATGCAGTTTTGGTTAAACTCTCATGGCCGTGTTCATGCTAAATTCAACTCAAAAATCTCACCTCTCTCTGGATGAAATTTTCTTTAAAAATATGATGGGGCAATTCAATTTCTAATAAAAACTACACAACTATCTTCATCTCTGGCCCTGTATGGAAGGCACTTGGAAAAAAAAAACCAAACAAAACCACTTTGTTTTTGTAGATCCAGCAAGTTGAGAAGACAGGAATGAGTGAGCAGTGGGCTAATCATTGTGTCTCCACTGACAAGCAGGGAACGAGTTAATTATCTCCTTCTTTTCACTAATTCTCTTGCAGAGCTCGGTTGTGCATATTAAATGTCCAAGTTACCAGATTTAAAGAAAAACTTGATCTCAATTTGGCTACATATTAGAAGTGCCATTCCCTGTTGTCCTACCTAGCACTGTTAATTGCATACATTTAGCCTTCTATTGGAGAATAATTTAGCTTCAGATTGAAAAGAAACAGCTCTGGCCTTGGTTATTTTGGCATACGAGACTCCAGTATGACTCTGTTTTCTAAGCAGACATTAATGATTCTAAAACTAATATTCATTGTTTGAAGAGGCATAGCAGCCTTGGCATTTACTTAACCTTTTGTCTCATGTATGAGACTGAGTCAGCCTAAATCCTTTTCTTAATTAATATCTATTCTTTTTTTTTTCCTGTCCAACATTATTTATTAAACAATTTGCATGCAACAATTAAGAGTTGAGAGATTAAAAAAAAAACAACAACCACTGTAGGAGCAAGCTCACTTGGTACAACGACAACCACAAAACTGGTTCTCCAGCTCAAACAAAGCTCTGAGCAGGGATGAGAGGGGAACAGGGAGTGAGGAAGGTCAGGTCAAAAAAAAAAAAACCAAAAACCAAGTCCCACCATTCACCTCTTAGCCCTAACATTAAGCTATTCCCTACTAAAAAAGTAGTAATTCCAGAGGGGAAGAGATAAAATACTACTGTAAAAGCATAAAACCCTGGGATTTGACACCTCCAGTGAATGTCAGTGATGACAGTTACAGTTGTGAATAAAGTGCAATCACTGAAACTGTTTGCTTATTGCTGTGGTAGAAAGAAATTATCATTTCAGCTTCCTGTTGTGCCTCACAGGCCAGCACTGCCCGCTCCCCATGAGCCACCCCAACTGGAGCTCCCTGCTTTCCCAGCCTCTTTGTTTCTGTGCACTTCCTTGCACTTTTGTGGTCACAACTACATTGAGGAACTTGCTGAGTGTGGCACAAAAGACCCTTAGGAATGTTCAGATCCACGTGGAAGTTGGCAAGGACACCTTTGGCAATGGCAAGAAACCATTCTGGGTGGCATCGTGAGCTGTATGGCATTGACACAGAGCAGGACAGCAGCTGCATACACACGGAATTCACATGGAACACAGGCTCCAGCATCTCTCCTCACCTTTTCTCCCAGGCAGCAACCACATGGAATCACAGACACTTTGCTCAGGGGAGCAGCTGCAAGGCCAGAGACTGAATCACATTTCACATCTCACCAGGGCTGGATGAGGAACGAGACCTACAGGAAAAACTCAATGCTCTCCCAAGAAACACGGGACTGATAGTAGGAGCTGTATCCTGCACCCATCAGGATACCCATCACCCCACAGGGACAGGATTCATTGGCATCAAACTCATCCTAAATCCTCTATTAGCCAACCCCTAATGCTCTTGGCATCTAATTTCTAAAAGGCTTTAGGAGATTGCTGGGCACCAGCCAAAGCTCTTGCTGCACACCTTTCGCATGAACCAACAGCGAGTGAACCCTCCCACCCTGTGACCAGATCAAGACTTGCTTGGGGGAAAGACACAGTGAAGGAAAAAAATGGGACTGATGCTTAAAAACTGTCCTGAGAGCTGAACTGGACTGCCACAGTCTCAGTGCTCCCAAAAGAAACACTCCAGGGATCCAGATGTGTCGTTTTCTCCACAACTACCTCACCAGTGTGACACTACTTTAAATATTATTTCAGACACAGAGTTCAGCAGGTAATTTCAGGGCATGAACTTTGGCAGCAGGTTTTAAAATCCAAATGCATGTCTATAAACCCGACATATTAATAACTTAACAGTTTTCAATAAGACATCAACATTTGCATGCATCTTCCTACTTGTTATGTGCAGTACTACATTTTTTAATGTTTCTTGGATGCCAGCCAGAGAGTCTGAGTCCCTAGTTAGTTCATCTATTACTTTCTTGCCACAATAGATCTGGGTCTTGGCCAAGTACTGGACTCATACTGCATACAAAACCACAAAATTCTCTCCCTTATCTGTTGATAGTCTTCACTTCCCAGGGAAGGGAGAAAAAAATAGCATAAATTAAGATAAATAGGTAAATACATAAAAATTCAACACTAACTGTAGTAGAATTATTTTTAGCATTTTTTAACACTACGTGTAATCAAAAGATTTCCTTATGTATTTATACTGCTTTAGTCTCCCAAGAGTCTAATTCATGACTGTTCACCTGAACAGGAGAGGAAGATCTCTTCTTTAAATCCCTCCTGGAGATCCTCAGGCTTTCCACAGGAGTGAGCAAGGTTACCTGACCTGAAATAAAACAGGGGAGGAAGAGGCTTCAGCACCATCCTTCCTTTTTCAGTGTTTCTCAGCCTATGGACTATGGAGGGGTTTAAAGAGGCCATGAAGGGTTAGAGGCGGCCTCTGTTTTACATTTGACCTTTTTATCCCTTACACAGAGCCTCTGGTGCCTTCAGAGGAAGACGGATGAACACAGAGGAGATGCCTTTTGAAAGAGATTTAAAAACATTGTCCAGCACAGCTCTGGTGGCAAGGCAGTGAATGTTGCCTTTTATTGTGGGTTTAAGGTGGCAAACTCATACTCAGATTAACAAAGGGCAAGGAGAAAGGAGTGGGTGAGTGACGCAACCATCCTGGCTGTGGCTTTCCAGCCACGTTAATCCCCCCAGCTGCCTGAGCTGCCCCTCGAGGGGCTGGGCTGCCCACCCGCCTGGCCCCAGTGGGAAGGGCTTTGCCCACTTGAAGATCTGCATTTGATCAGAGAACGAGCAGGGTGCAACTCCTCCCAACCCTAAAAATGCCCCTCTGTGCTGCTGAGCACATGGAACTGCTGCACTCCTCAGAGGTGGGCAATGGGAAGGGTGTTCCTGCCCTTGGTGACCAAAGAACCTGAGCCAAGGACACGGGGGGCAAGGCCAGGAGCAGCAGGGAAGGCACCTCACCTTCCCCAGGGTTGCTGCTAAAATCCCATCCCAGTCCACAGGGAGCACTTTGCTGTCAGTGTAACACTGATCCCAGCAGTCTGCTGGGCTAACTTGGAAAATTTTGCCTCTAATGCCAAGGTAGCTGACAAGGTATATACCTTGTCAGCTACCTTGGCATTAGAGGCAAAATTCCTGATTCCTGTACCTTCTGCTTGGCTGTGTGAGTGGTTTTTTTCTGTTTATTTGCCCAAATAAAGCATCAATGCCTTAATTTCCGTTGTTGCAGAAATGAGATCCTCTTGAAGAATGAAAGGATGCTGTGTTCGAGAGGGGCACTGTTTTTATGAAGACACATAATTAAAGGAAGCCATTAAAGATACTTGTAAAAATGATTCAGATTTTTATATATGATGACTAACTTATTATTGCTCTTCTTGGTCAGAGATTAATGGGAATTTTTTAAAGGATAAAGAATTATTTAACAAGCTGCAGGATATGTATGGGCTTGGAATACACTCTGATAGTGTGAATAATAAGAAATGTGGCTGTTTATGTCCTTATCTAATGAACCAAAGCAAAATCCAGAGATGGCAAGATGTCAAAAAACCCCAAACCCAAAATTAAAAAAACACCCAACCAATACCTAACAAGCAAGTGGATGTTTTTTACATGAATCTAAGCAAAACCTTGGCCAGAAGTCCCTCCCTTTAAGAAAATCAGGTTCCCATGTGCTCTCAACTGAGATGGTAGAGGAGCACACCAGCGTGATCTCAGAAATGACTGAGAAGCACCAAAGACTATAAAGAAAGAGTTTAAAATCAGGGGATGCTGAATATTCAACAAGTCCTTGTGAAGGGAAGGAGACAGCAAGGCAGAGAGAACAAACCTCTACTGCTTGCAGGAGATTCCTGTGAGGAAATTGCCTTTACAGAGTGATGACAACAATGTGCATGGGCAAAGATTTCTGTGCACGAAAACTGACTTCTGAGATCACAAGGGGCAGTCACTTGATGGTTCCCTTGATGAGGGCACACATGGACAGCTTTCGTTTCCCCAGCTCTTCCAGGTTCTAAGTGACCTCAGTGTGCAGTGAATATCACATCCCCTCTGGGCTGAACAGCCCGTGCCAAGAGGGAGTGCAGCATCTCTAGGCTGACACTGGCACTAAGGGAAGGGAGCAGGTAACACTTCAGGAGAGAAGGAAGTGGAAGGCAAACCAGTTTCTCAGGCAGCTGAAAAGAGTGTTTGCTTCTTTTCACAGCTGATTTAACAAGTGTTTTCTGCAGTCACTGCTCAGAGGAACAAACTGCGGTGATTCTGGTGCCCAGGTGAAGCAGCAATAGTTCCCTCTCTCTGTCTGAAACAGATAAACACAAACCAGCTATTTTCCAAAGCAGATCCCAACCAAGCCAGGTAGTAGCAGTGAGCCTTCTGCAGCCTGACACCCAATTATTTTGATATCCACTTCATCTTCCCCCTCTCAGGGCTCATTGGGTTTTTTTCTTTAACTTTCTGAAGGCACACAAAGAATTGAATAACCTTTTCTCTGCATACCTGGCTACAGCCACATCACTGAGGGGGGTCCTTTCGACATTTTAAAGGACCTGAAGTGTGTGACAACATGGCACTGCAGTCAAGAATCTTGCCAGGGAACAGAATAAGAAGATTTATTTTATTTTTAATATTTGAAAGATTTCAAAAAGCATTCAACTGGATTTCTCACTAAGAGGATGAGTGAAGAGAATCCTTTGTAACTAAGCTGGGAGGCCCAAGTCTTTTATCCATTGTTACACAGTTTTTCCCCAGGGCAGAGTTAGGAAGGCCTGCAAGCCCCAGCAGCTTAACAAGGCGAGTACACTGGGTGGGCTTTTCTACCATTGCCTAAGCTTCTCCTGAGGAAGGAGCCTCCAGAGCTGAGGATCCTGTGCTCATCCCAGGCCCTGACAGGAGTTATTTGGGAAGATTCTGGTGGCAGCAGTGCTCTCCCAGCAGTGACTCTGCCCGGCCTGCCTGCAATGCACACGCACCCCTTCAGTGCCCACACACCTCTGCCTCCTCAATAAACCAGGAGCAAAACCATTCCACACAAGATTAGTGGTGATTTGGCACTTGGATTAATCGCTGTGCATGGGACTTTGCCAAACCACCTCTTCCTTCGGCTTTTATAAAGCCTCACACACGACTGGTTGGTCAGAGATACCTTATCTCTTCCAGGATAGGCTGGGTAAGAGGACAAAATCAGCATAACTGTGCTGCTGCCACCTTCTTTTCTTCCCTTTTGAACTTCTAACATCTTTATGTGCAAACCCTTCAGCCCTGGTGCAAATGAACTGATGGATTTTGATCACGTGGAGATGGATATTCTCTGAGCTTGGTTTACAGCAGTGAGGGACCCACCTGCCTTTCCCAAGGATGTTTGGGTGTGGATGAAAGTGAGAACCTCCCTGAGTGATTCCCAACAATGTGAAAAGGAGCTCAGGGCTGAAGCAGGACATCCAGGACACATTCTTACCCCCAACCCCACAAACTCTTGTTCTAGCACTTGTCCAGTTTAGTTCACTACAAAGCCATGAATATGCAAGATCTGTCTCCTTCCAGTCTCTGTGAGAGGTACAGGAATGCAGAGCAGCAGAAGGCCAAGGATCATCCCCTGTCCATTTGTGCCTCAATCAAAGTGTCAGAGTTCACCATACAAAGGTGCTCTCAAATTAAAGGTGAAATAAAAGAGCTTTTAAGCAATTAAGCCCCTCTTTTCCTGACATGCTGTGAAATTTGTTAGACACTAACATGGCAAAAAATTTGAGGGAAAATGTCTTCGGTATGAAACCAGAAGCAGAAGAATATGGAGTTTGTAAATAACAACAGCAACATTTGCTCCCTTGATCCCACTGAAATCAATGCTCTGTGCTTTAGGTAGGTGTCAGTGCCATAAAGCAGGATGCTCCTGGGGACTGGGAAGTGGCTGCTCCTTGTGGCAGTGCCCATTTCACAGTCAAAGTTACAGAAGGGTTTCTACTGTATGCTCAACTCTCCCCTCTTATACTCCAACAAAGAGCTGAAGAAATTCCTACGTCAGACCTGGAGCCACAGTTGAAATTTTTCTACAAAATTTGAAAGGGATCCAACCAGAGATTTTCAAATGATGGCACCCCTGAAAAAACACAGCCCAGGAGCACAGACTGCACCCTCCCCTGGCACAGACAAAACTGTTTGACAAAATTATTGCCCCTCCCAAGCCTCTCCTCCACTAAAGCCCAGCTCTCCTTCTCCAGCCCCACCAATCCCATGGAGATGCTGGAACAACCCAAGAAAAAGCATCTTACTTATGTGCTATATTTTAACGTTTATGGTATGGCTTTTTGTATAATAGGAATAATCACTATTGCTTTGTAGTACACTTACAACAAATAGCTTTTGAGATTGCTCAAACACTTTAGCTCCACTTCAGCTCTTAATCAAACTCAGCAGCTGTTTATTGCAATTACACCATAAAGCAATAGACATTATCCCTAACTAACTGTCTTATTAATATAGGTAGTTACACAGCTATTTCATAGTTAGTCTTAAATAACTGCTTTTAATTATTTTATTAGCATAAATAACCATCTCAATAAATTTAAATTAAATGCATATGTGAGAAAACACAATTTAAAGCATTGCACAGAACTGCGTCTGTTTACTAATGTTTCAATTGATGTCATTGTGTAATTCAATTAAAGTGCAACTTTAATTTATTTCAATTTTTGATGGCCACTAAACACCTAAGACACCAGAACTTCCTAAATATTGAAATGGGCACTCTGCTCTTCTCGTGTTGCTGTATTTTCTTGGCAATATTAGTTTGCTGCCAGGCGAATGAGATTTCTCTTTACCCACAAAACTTACAATTTAATATCCCCATTTAATTTTGTTTTCTTCCCATTCCCACAGCAACAGATGAGTGGATTGCATTCTGCCTTTTGGTTCAGTTGTGCAATTCTGCTTTCAACGGAGAACAGGATTTTACTTTCCTGTGCAGGGCTGGATCCTCCATGCCTTATGCCATTTGTTCTGCTGGGATCAAGCTCTTTGCCTTCAGCTAAAGGGAAGGCAGATGTTGCCTGACCTGGCCTGAAATCCCCTTTTTCTTCCTCAAGGGGGCTGGTTTATTGTTCAGGGGGCTCATCCTACCCAAAAATCCCGCACTGCAGAGGAGGCAGCACTTGCACAGCAGCTTTTATCCCCCAGTGCCACCATGGAATGTGGCTCTGGAAAGGGACCCCAGCCCGGATTAGAGCATTCCACCCCTCATTCCCCAGAAGGGTCTGCCCAGCACACTGGCCTTTTCAGATTCTTTTTGGGGATGAAACAAAAATCTTCTCTCCTTACTCTGCTTTAGATGCCTCCCCCAAAGGATAAAGAGGAAAAGGCTTCCTGGGGAGCAAGGAGAAAAGGAGAGGGAGTCCCTTCACAGCTCGGAGAGAACAGATGATGTTAGGAAGCACTGGGAGAAGCTAAAAGTGGCAAATGTAAGGCAAGAACAGAGTGAAAATGAGGCTGGAAAACATAAAGATGCAAAAGGAGGTGAGGAGGTCTCACACACTTTCCTGCCAGCTCAAAACTTTTCAATTCTGTAGTAAGTGTAGGGACCTGCCAATGGAAACTCTGCTTCCCAAATCACAAAAAACCCCTCAAAAGTAACTGGGATGTATTGAGAAAAAGTGTTGAAGTCAGGAAAATGTAAAGCAAAATTTCTCTGAGGGTCTTGATGGGGATCTCAGCAGCTTTATAAGCTTCTAAACTGTGGAAATCAAGGCATATTTGGCTCTTGGATGTCAGTCAATGCCAAAGATTTTACAGGAGAGCAATGAAGGGAAGAATTTGGTGCAATAATTGCTACAAAGTCCATCCCATCCTCTGACTGCTCATCAGAGGACACAATCTCCCTATGGGGAATCATTAAATAATTCCAGTTCAGGTTCCAGTGCATTTCCATGCAGGTACACTCTGTGTCAGGGGAAGGTGCCTCAGTGACACCAAGCCTATGGAAAAGCAGAATGTGGCTGGGACAACAGAGCTGAAAACAGTAATTTATTGATTTTAATACTTCTATCCAAATGCACCAGGTAACGTGAAGGAATAATTACAGGCTCCATCAGAGAGGGGCTGTGATCTGGCAGACACACTAAGCTCCTCAGGAGACAAGCTTTTAAAACTTTACAGACTCCACTGGGCAAAGACAGGTGACTCAGTACAAAGGGTTTTTACAGAAAAATGTAGAAACTCAGAGTGAAGGCAGACATGTTTAAACTTCAGGTAACTGAGAGTGATCAGGGGTTGGATAATTGAAGTTCCAATGTATATTTGCCTACACTGTCGCTCACCTTTGAGCCCTACCTAGGCATCTTGACATTTATGTAGTCTGAAATCCTGAAAGCTCTGAGTTTAGACAACTAAATTGTTGCTTGTCAATTTAGTCTTGACTGAGAGACAGGTGTTTTGTTTCAGAGTAGCACTCCTTTCAGACTCCCCTATTCCCAAGCTCAGATTACTGAGCTAAGGAACTATCAAAAATGAAATAACTTACAAGCAGGCGAAGACATTTACATACCTCGAACAAAGGAATTCTTTGGGCAAAATAGGGATTTTTAATTATTGCTTGTTTTTTGTCATATGGGATTCTCATCTCTGGCTCTCTGGAGGAGAGGAGCTGGAGGAGCTTGGAGGCTTTGAAGGTTCCTACATTTTCGGTAGTGCTATGCAGTTTTACAAACTGAATGCAAAATGCAGTCTGAACAAAAATCTGGCTGAGAATCTGAACCAGAATTCTCCAAAAATCCAGTATTGGAAGTGGGCATACAACACACACAGCAGTCCAAGGGCAACAGTGTGAACAAGGGGTACCTGTTAGGCTCTTCCTAACTTTACCTCTAACTTAAAGTGGGTCTTTATTGCCAGGCCTTCATTATCATCTCTAATACTTGAGGCTTCTGGGCATTCTGGCAGGGCTTGGACCTCGATCCCTTGATTTACACCATTAAGTGTGCTGAAGGCAACAGAACAGAGGCTTAATCACGGTGACCTGCCAATAACCTCAGCTGTGACCTGGAGGGATCCCCAGTTTTGGCACAGGTTAAGGGTCTCATCTCATTTAGAACCTTAAGCTGGATTTGAACTGTAGCCCCAGAAGTAAAAAGCCAGCGTTTTTATCTGGGAAGCCACATGGCTCTGGCTTCCTGATTGGTGACATCCCAGTATTGGCAGAGCAGGGACATATTAACTGTGTGCTCTATTTTCTGCCCTTAATTATGGCCAGCTAGTCTGAGTTTTCTTTCCCTTCCTTCTTTTTTTTTTTTTTTTTAAGGATTTGAGTGACAAAGTGACTATGCATATCATTCCACATTTGAACTGTAAGACTTCAGTATTTCTACCTCTAGTGTGTAATTGGATCAGCTGCCAGTTACAGAAAGGAGCTGGGTGAGTATTAAGTGTGTGGAAAATGAAGAAGAGTCCAAGTGTGAAGGGGAGGAATAATTTGACAAAGCCTGCAGTGAGCTGTACGTGGTTTTCTCGTTCCAAAATGGAGTAGGTTTTGAAGCGCATGAGAAAAACCTGGCTTTGATTTATTTGCTTTGGTTCACAGAATGCCAGCCACAATCTTGGAGCAACTCAAGACATAAGGAAAACCACAGTCCCTGCCCCAAGGAACTCACAATACCCACATTATCATAACGAGGATGGACCAGTGCCAGCCTGAAAAACACCCTGCTTTTATCTGGGTCTTCAACAACCTTGTCAGGTAGGGCACAAAGCTACAGCCAGGGCAGGGGCTTGGTGTGACCATGGTGTGGTGGCTCTCAAACCATCACACCCAGCGCCCTTTTGTAGGTCCCCACCCTAACACTGCCTCACTTGAATTTGTAGTCTCTCAAAGAAATGAAGATGATGTAAATATGGAATCGTTGGGAACCTACCACAGAAATCCATGGTAAATCTCAGCCCTTTAAAAAGGTGATAAGTAGGTCAGGACTCTGTCCAATCAGAAAGTGACAGTGTTTCTGTCAGGACAAGTTGCAACACTAAGCACAGGTAAGGCAGGATCACACAGACAGAACCAGCTCTTTATCCAGCAAGTGTTCAACCATTTATATCTTTAGGAAGTGCAAGCAAATCCCCCTGGATAAGAATTGGAAGTCTGTAGGTTTCTGGTGAAACTCTGCTGGTAGGACAGGAGAGCTGGATATCAAGTGGACAGAACATCCTTCACTTTGCATTCAAAGATGCAACTCAGGACAACAGTCTAATCATGAGGCAACCAATTTAGAGGATTAGGAGAGAGGCCTGCAGTCTGAAATCAAGGAAAAGTTTACAACATCCAGAGCAGCTCATGAAAGAAGCAGAAGAAATGGCAATTACCTGGAAATTCCCAGACAGTTGTCCCTCAGCTCTGGAAATGCTCCATAAAATCCAGCATGCTGATCTGTAGGGAGTAAGAAAGAAAAATTCGTTAGTAGTGCAAAGAAGAATTACAGACATGCCAGCTGAGTGCCCAGTGCTGCCCAGAAGGTGGAGAGAGCAAAAACCAACTGAGATTTGCTACCTCCCAAATCTAGGGAGCTACCCCTGGTGGTTTGCTGCCCACAGGGCCAAACTGATGTCCTGGGATTTGGAAATTCCTCTGCTACGCCTTCAGTAGCAGCCACTAATTGGGAGGAGCAGTGGCCTAAAGGGCCCAGGGGTTATGGCCATAGAGTCACATCCTTTCTGGTACAAAAGCCCTGCAGACAAGTCTACCAGGCAAAAACACAACAAAAAACCACCTCAAAATCATTTCTCTCTGACTCTCCAAGGGGGTTAGGGCATTAAGACAGAATGCCCTACCTCAAAAGAAGTCAAGATTGGATCAGAACATCTCAGAGAGATAGAGAAGGAGAGATGGCAAGAGGCAGCAGTGTAAAGGTTTTATCAGCATGAGCTGGGGATGACCACATTACTCATAGGTCACTGTGCTTTCCAGCTGACTAACAACAGATGAAATAAGGAAAACAACGGCCTCCGGATTTCCAGGTAGCAGCTGCAGCCAAGGCTGCCTTTTCAGCTGCCCTTTTAGTGTGCAATATGCAGGCACTGCTCAGAAACCACCTGACTCTCCATGCAAAAGGGAACTGTGAGGGCTCACTGTCAAGGAGAACACCAAGGTAATATTTGTGTTGGTAGAAGGAGGAAAATGTCAAATGCAAGGCACCTGGTTTTCCCTACAATTTGCATGCTTCCAGTAGTTCCTAATACTGAACTGGAAGTACATCAGAGATCCTTGTGGATCTCCAGCAGTTGGGCCTCAGGAATGGGTGCCTTCATTATCCTGATGTCAATCCACAACTGTTACACCAGAACACAGGCGCAGTTCTTCACATCCCACAGCAGTGGCCACAACACAGACTTTGTTACCTAACAAAGATGTCAAATATCCTTCACCTACACCAAAGTGATGCCATTCTGCCAAGCACTGCACAGAGACTTTGTCATGGACCACTCACATTTCTGGAAGCTGCCATCTCATCAGATACACACCCCAAGATCCTGACAGCTGAGGGGAAAATTCCACTGCCATTCCTGACACTTCTCAAATTAGCAAGAGCTTCTGACAATAAGGATTTGTGGGGCTCCCTCCTGCCAGGGCTGGATGCACACAGGGTAATGCCCCTCCTGCACCACATTGTTGTTTCCTGCACTCAGAGACCTCCTACTTGTGTTTGAACTCTGAATACTCTCTTCAGCTCCACACAAGGAGCCAGAGGCCTTGGTAACCTTCTACCCCAGCAGTTCTTTCCCTGCAGTCAGGAATTAGCTCTCTTTTTTTGTTTTCCTTTTTTTTTCCTTCCATTGCAAAGAAGTAGGGGAATTCCCCCCTCCCAGTTTCATGTATGGCTCTGATGGCAGTGGTTGGTGACAGCAGCAGAAAAACCCAAGCCAGGCCACTCACAAACAAGTGTCACACTTTGTGTAGGGTTTTATCTCAATAGTTTTATAATTTCAGCTATTCCACATTCTTACTGGTATAGAGATATCTAGAAAACAATGCATGCTTCAAATAATTCTGTAAGCATCACAATAGGCCTGTGTGAACACTTCTTCCCATAAAAAACTCAAATCAGACAAAACTCTGAGATTTTATTTGCAGCTGATATGAACCCACAAAACTAATGGAATTACAGATATGACAGTTTTCACTCTGGAATGTCCTGGGCCCTCTGTCTCCTCCATGTGAGCAGAGGGAACAGGTACCAGCAGGTGAAGGTTTCATGTCTCTGCCTCCCTGGTGTGAGTTTGCACCAGGAGCTGCCATTTACCCAGCAGGTTTTCTTTTTCCTTCATTCAGGAAACTGTCTCTTTTTTTTTTTAATATAATCAATAAGAGAATCCCTCTTTCTGCTGTCCAGCTTTGGAAGAGGAGCCTGATCTGTGCTTTCAGCCAGAAATGCCCCAAAAGTCATGAGAGGGTGCAGTGGAGAAGGGATTAGAGAGGAAAGTAAGTGGCACCTCTAGTAAGTTTTACCAGGATATAGGAAAAAGATAAATATGAGACAGACAAAGAAGGAAGTTTAGGAAAGAAGAGGAAGAACACATGGAAAATGTAGCAATAAAGGAACCCCATCAGTAGCAACAACTCGAGGCAAAAAGAGGACTGACAGATAGCTGGGCTAGCATGAGTGAGGAAGGGTAAAACAAACCTTTGCAGAGCATGGAAAAAAACCCCTAAATTGCATTTAAAAAAACTAGTGAGAAAAAAAAAAGTCAGAGGACAAATGAAACAGAGAGGAGGATTTCTAAGAGCACAAAAGCAGAGGTAAGTGCCCCATGGTCATTTCCTAAGAAATGAGGAAACAGAAGTGAAGGGAAATACCTAAATCTAAAAGACTCCTTATAAACAAAGGGCACATTGACTGCTAGCCCATCATTTTTTTGAAGGTTTGCTATCAGCATATCTCCAGTGATAAACGCCTTCACATGATGCCAGCTCTCAGCAGGCACAACTGCAGCAGATCAGTTCTGCCAGGCAGCAGAAGTGACGAGGCATGGCTTGCCCCATTCCACGTGGCACAGTCCTGCTCCATGCCCATCCTCTCCAGGATAAAGCCTTAGGAGAGGGGCACAGCAGGGCAGGGGGCCAGCAGCACAGAGGGGGAGAACACAAATGGGTAACTAAACTGGCAGCCTGGAGCTTCATTCAAACAGTGATTACACAAGTTCATCTCTGACCAAGGCTCCTCATTCCACGTCCTGCTCCAACTGCTCCTTCTTGTCTCTTGGGAACTCGTTTGTCTAGATAAAAAAAACCCTTCTAGGTTGTTCTTGCCACCCCCCCAAAACTGAAGTTGCCAAGAGCGTCCTCTGAATGGCAATGGCATCCACACAAACACTGGAATGACAAGAACATGTTCAGGAGCTGTTTGGTGGCTGCTGAGCCCAGGCTGGTGCCCTGTCACAACAGTAACCCTGCGTCATTCATTAAACCCCCCAAGCTCAAATTAATGTCCCAAACCACCTTCTGAGTGCCCTGGAGCACAGCTCCAAGCTCAGTTTTCTGTGGAGAGAGGAGCACCTGAGCCACCTCTAATGCCTTAGGTTTTAACCTTCGTATTTTTCCAATCCTGTACTGTTAGTGTGACTCTGAAGTTTCCTGTAGCTCATTAAGTGCTGTTCTCTATGCTAAGATAGACATAACAAACCTCTCTAACTTGCTCTCCAAGGACACCCAGACCAAGAACTGCAAACCTTCATCTTGGGGACAGGGGGGCAAGCTTGGGGAAATTCCATCCTTGCGTGGGTTCTGGTTGGTGAATTTATGCTGACATAAAAGTGTGAAAAACTCGTGAGCTGTCCTTGTCCATGTTTGCATGCACTGAGGCAGGAGCCTCTAGAGCCCAGAGTGTACCTCTGAAGGCCTTTCCAACCAATCCCTCCTTTATTTCTTTATTCCTGTCTGCTCTCTGTTTCTAGGGAGCCATTTAAGGCATCACCCCACTGACCTGAAGAGCCATGGATGTGCAGGCCCAGTGCTGGGCAGGGATGGGGTTCCAGGGAAGAATGGTGGATGGAAAGGCCTCATTTGAACAGTAAAGATGATGGTGACCCTCCGAATTTATACAAAAGCCTGATGGGGTTAAAAGTTGTGCCCACTGATGTGTTTCCAAGCAACCCCCAGACATTATCCTGCACTGGGCAAATGCTGCTCTCCCTCCCATGCCATCAGGGGGGTTCTATAATTAACATCAAGAATGTCAAAGGCAATATTCTACCGATTGATCAGAGCCCCATTCTGGGAGGGAAGAATTCACAGTAACACTGAAAGTTGAATTTGCAATGTGTACATTGACTTGCAACAAAAGAGCCACAGCCAGTCCTCTGTTTATCAGCAAACTCCAGTTGGATCCAAAAGACAACAGTTTGGCCCCAAATCCTCAATTCCACCAACTCCCACATTGTGCTGCCACAAAGAGGAGGCTGAGCAGATCATGCTCAGATCCTGCAGTCCTTACTCAGCCCTCGACTGCCATGGAAGTACTGCCTTAACTCACCACAGCATCTTCACTACGAGTACTTCTTTCTGTATGATCTTTGCCAAAATAAACACTGCTTTGGTTTGGGGGGTTTGGTTTGTTTGTTTTGTGGCTGGGGTGGGAAGAAAAGGATGCAGCTAATTTTTTTAATAGCAAAAAAATGTGGCTAGAAATCTGTTACTTTTTTTTTTTTTTCTGGAGCAGACAGCTAAGAAACACAGAACAGCCTTTTTCTGTCCCCCCACACCCTTGCTCTGTACACCACCCTTGCTTTAAGATTAATTGTCAGTCTGTGCTACCCTTGAGGCCAGACATTCTTTGGATTTGGTTATTATATCAAGGTGCATTTGTGCTTCTAAATGGGCAGCTGTAGTGTAAATGGAGCACAAAAGAGCAAAATTCAGCCTGCTCCAGTGTGGGTCCAAAGCCTGGCGTGTCTGTGATGCTGGAGCCTTTTGTTTCAAATGCAGATAGATAAACTACAGCCTTTTTTCCATGACAGTTATAATGCAGAATATGAAAAACTCTTGGGATGGTTTAAGCTGCAGGGTATTCTCCCAGAGTTCTGTCCAAAAATAATCTAGTAAAAATGTGGACAGAGAACCATCGACCTCTGCTTTCCCCCGAACATATGCAGCTCTGATCAGTCTGGTATTTCAAGAAAAACAAGGTCCTGAACCCTAATCCTCAGACACATAACAAAGCGCACTTCACAGCTGTGATGCACAGCTACTATCAGCTCCGAGGCCTGAGTGGGTCCCAAGACAATGCCTCCTTTATCACCCAGAGGACAAATATCTAGACAGCAATATTTTCTGCTTGAATGCTTCAAGCATCTCTCGCAACTCCTGACTGAAAGAGAAAACTGAGCTGAGAGTGTTTGCTGAGTGATTATTTTAATTTACTACTTGATGTAAATCTAAATGAACTGACATCCAGCTTGAGATGGACAGAAAACAATCATTGTGAAAAAAGAAAGAAGGCTAATATTACAATATCATTTGAGTAGCACAGGTTTAGGCAACTTTAGCAGTGGCAATGTAATAGATAGTGAGGCACGGTTTGCATTTCCTTTTCTTCACTCAATTACCATAATAAGTTCTGTAATTTTAGGGCTGTTTATTTATCAGGCGACGATAACAAAGACGCTCAGAACACAGTGTCTGAATGCAATAGTACAAAGCAGCCCAGTGATGGCCCCTGCATGCAGAGGGATTGCTGATTCCCACACACCTGATTATCCCCATGTACCTGTGTTCCAAACCAGCAATATCCCCTTTTTGCTAATTGCCAAAATGGCAATGCTCAGCACCTGGCTCGAGGCAGAGCGAGGCAAAGGGGCACGAAAGGAAGAAAACTTCCTGGTGAAGTTCTCCAGTGCTTTAAAAACCTGTCAAGTCACTCTGCTGAGCTTTCTCGAATGAACAATAGATTTGGGACCTGGCCTGCCTGCACCAGGGAGTCTGTCAGTGCTGCTCTCTGATCCGGGCTTCCAGCGCTTGATGGCTGCGCGGTGTCACGGAACAGCTGGAGGAGAGGCGCCCCGGCTGCGCCGGAGATGGAGGGGAAAAAACAACAAACAAAAAGCAAAAGCAGAGGTTTCTTTGTGAGGCAGACACACGGTTCTGGGCTCTGCCAGAGCCAGACGTGTCACCTGCGGCATGGCCTGTGGTGCTCTGTGCTGAGAGGAACAGGCACTGCTGTCCCAGACCCCTTGTGCCAGAAGGAGCGCCAGGGACAAGATGCAACACAGCTCCACAGGGAAGTCCAGCAACGGCTCTCTCCCAGGAGTTCACCATCTCCTGCAGCTCCTCACGGCATTTTCCAGTGGAGACCACCTCCCTGGGCCCTTCCATGGCACCACCAGCATGGATGAGCAAGTGGGAAGCACCACAAGCCCATCGCTCTGTGCCTCCCTCAGCACATCAAAGTCCATGTAACACCCCCAAGGTTGGCTGAATGCACCCAGGACGACTTTTCATTACACCCCGAGACGCTCATGTCAGGTTTTGGGGTATCTGTGGTTGGAAAGACTGCTGTACATGCCTAATTTCTTGCACATTGCAGTAGAAGTATGAACCTAATTTGAAACAAGACCCACAGAGCAATGTCCATTTTGCTTATACCAAAGATCGATGGAAAATCCCATGACTGAATAAGAATAAAAGGAGTTGAAAGAAAATGGAACTCAATGGGTTTCTAAGAATGCCACTCAACAGCCTGGAGGTTTTGGAAGAATACCAGGCCTTCCTATTCAATGGCTTGAGCCACTACCTTAAAGAAATCCCTGCAGTTCCTTCTTAAATTCTACAGGAGGCTCAAAAGCACGTCGGGAATATTTTTACTCCGTACCATAAGATGTTTTTCATCAGAGTAACATGCCTCTTAACCCATAGCCATATATTCAATTAAATTGCATGGGCATATGTGTGTTTATTTACATAATGTGTAAATGTATAGCTGGGTATATATAAACAAAAGGCTTTGCTAACAGGGAGGAACACACATGGTGGTGTAATTTGTGTATACGCACACTGTGCGACTGCAGCCGCTCACGTCAACACCATCCATCACCTGGATTCACCAAAACCCCGGCAGCTCTGCTCCACACACTGCCTACAAGTCCACCACCATGATAATCTCCTTCCTCAATTAATTATGGACAATTTAAATATTTTAAGTGAATTACATTAACATGGCAAAACAGTAAAATTTAAATTGTGGAGCTGCGAGGAGGAGAAAACCTGTGACAAAGTCCCTCTTTCAACACAGTTGTGGAGAAGGATCTCACGAATTGACAGCGTACATTATGCACAGCCTAACTGTGGACATTTTCTGTCAAGCACTTAAACAGAAAGACACAACAACGGCTCCAGTGTGAAAAAAAGAATTATCTGTGGGGGACTGGTCCTCACTAAGGGCAAGCTTGACAAGTCCAAGCAGGCACCTGGAGCAGCATTTAAAATAACCCTGCCACACCAAAGAGGCTCATCATGAAGCCTGTCTTAAATTACTGTGAGTTTGCAAAGAACCTCCATTAACTGCCCTTATGGAAAAATACTATTAGTCTATTGAAAATAATATTTTTTAACTGCCCCTGTCAAATATTGCTTCAGTAACAGGGCTACAAATACACAGCCTGAAACGTCACAGATGGAAATTAATTTTTTTTGTTACTTCTGTGGGGCTTCTTACAACAGATCTGAAATTTTACATTCAGCAGCGAAATAACGTTTTCCCTTCTAGGGACAAAATTCTGCAAGGAAAGTTTTCGAGAAATCCAGCTTGTATTTATATCCTCCCCTTGCAGCCACTACGGATCTCGCACTCCTTCCACTGCCGAAGTGACTGATTAACACATCCCGTTCCTGGGATTTGCAAATTGAAGGCTGGATCCTGCCACACATCCATGAGTCAGCCTGGATCACATGAGCAGCCCCCAGCAGGAGCAGGGATCAGGCCCTTCCAAAAGCAGAGCTTCATTAGCCCCTTCATGTGACTCCATAAATATGCACGTGCCCATGGAGAGCTGGGGTGCAGGTACATCCAAACTCAGGTTATACTCGTGCCACGGATCTGTGAGGGATCTGGGACCTCCAGGAATAAAGGTGAGAGCCAAGACCTGCCCACAGAAGGACCTGAGAGTCCTCAGAGCTCCTGTGCCTCTTTCTCCACCAACCTCAGCTGTGCTCAGAGTGTGATGTTGCGTTGTAGAAATACGGCGATGTCACAAAGCATGAGCTGAAATTCCCTGAAAACCCAAATTATGGTTTTCCTGCCAATGAGAACTGGAGGACCAAGCAGCCCAGTCCTGAGAGAACAGGGATTGCTTACCCAGGAAAAAAAAAATCCAGAGTGCCGACATTTCAGTGTAAAGACCACACTGCATTTCCTGTTGGCAATTCTTAGCTGTAATTATGGAAACTATTGCAATTAGGTTATTCTAATTATGAAAATCTATTTCCTTTTAAAGATTTCAGAGCAACCTTTTTTTTTTAATGAAAAAGAACACATAAAAACACTGAAATCCTTTGAATTCCTTCTCATGCCACAGAATCTGAGAACAATTTATCTAGATAAGTTTTAATTATAGCCTTTCCAGAAAGACAGTAGTCTGTATAAATAAAAAGAAATATAATTGATAAATGTAGTCAGATGGTACCAGGTTGTTTAAATAGACCATTAAGCTCAAAATGTCTAAAGTTAAATTAGATTGTATTCTCTTTCACCTAGGGCTTTTGTAAGGCACAACTGGCATGTATAGTCTTGTCCACATTAATTTTTACTGCCACAGTCAAAAAGCAGCATAAGTCTGCAGCTTGTGTAGAATTTTCTGTCTTTATTTGACGTGATCATAGTGGATGAATTAGCTCCCTTGGTGCAGAAAGTGAGAGAAGGTTAGTTGAGGGAAATAAGGAATTTTCAGAGGAAAGAAAAAGTTTGAGGGAAACATATGGTTTAAATGCTCTAGCCTATTTCAGATCAAGCTGAGAGAGTTGAGATCTGTTGGTTCAGAGATCCAGTTCACTGCACATTCCTACTGTGCCTGCCTACTAATTGCATCCCATGTTTGTCAATCAAATATTTGCAATTAACAAAAATATTCCCTTAAGAGACATATAACAGAGGCTGCTAAGGATCCATTGCTTTGCTATTAGACTCGGCTCCAAAAATAAAAAAAAAAGGGCTTTAAAAATATTCTGCTGATGATGACACTGCCAGACACTTCCAGTCAAAACATTAACAAGCAGAATAGGTGGCATGGGGGCTTTTCAAAGAGATTTTTTTCAAAGAAGAAAAACTTTGATCTTAGTGTTTCTGACCCATCCTCCACCTCTGATTCTTCAATCTACAAGTACATATAGTGGTTTAATTTCACTCAGTGCATAACTTGCCTAAGGAGAAACGTTGATCTAGATTTTTTTTTTTATTTAACTCCAATTTAACTGATGCTCTAAAGCTGCCCTATCACTGCATAATGCACACTCACACGAGGTTTCTAAGCAGAAACTGAAGAAAGCAGACTAGAATAATAAGAAATGCACAAGGTTCAGAGGAAACATTAATTTGTAAATAGGTAGAAACGCCAGTAATTTGTTGGGAATTGAAGACCTTCTGTATGAAACAGCGAAGCTTAGCAGCTGTGCACTGCTGTTTTATAAATCAATATTACATCTGAAGGTGGTGTTTGAATGCTTGTATCATTGTGGTTTGAGTCAAACAAAGTTCTGTGATAAGAAATGATCAAACAAAACAAACAAAATCCCTTCCCCTGTCTCGCCGGATAAATTCCAAACACAATTCCACAAGAGGGATAGAACATTGAAATCATCCATTTTTTTATAATTGCATAAACCCCCCAGTCACAGAAAGATGATTGGATTGGTGATGGACTATTGTATTCTCAAAGACATGGCTCATGCCAACGGAGAGCTCCTGCAGAACGATAACGGCGCCAGCATTTTCCGTGTGACCTGTGGTGGGCTTCAAAGCCCATCCCAGCCAAAATGCCACGCTCCAGAGCGAGCATGACTGGGACTGGGGGACTCCAGCCTTCCCTTCCACCTCCACAACTAATTCCTTCAGTGCCACGAGCAACCTCTTATCCTCACTGCTGCTAAATACAGGATAATGCACAGCCAGCCAGCGAGAAGAGCTCACGCTTCGGCCAAGCCTATGCAAGGAAAAATGTGCCAGAGCAGCCCAGCAGGTACAGCTTGATTTGCAGATTTGCCTCGTGTCAGCACAGCCTGCACCTGCAAACAGAACCTTTCTCCTGCCACCTTCCAATTCTCCCACTCGAAATGAAGCAGAATCCCAGCAATGTTAATGATTTTCCCAATCAGAAGTGATCTAAAATGCTGCATGCCCCCATGAGTGACATTGCTTCCTTTCCTCAAAGGCTGTAAATAATCGTGAAGGGTTCTGAAGGCACAAAGGAGCTGCCTTCCCTTGCCTTTTTTTTATCTTTATAAACCATTTCCTTAATTTAGGCTTAAAAAAACCTCAGCATCACAAAGCTATGTCTTTGGGGCTGTAATACTTGCAGAGAATGGGCAAAGAGACAGCATTTCTCATAACCCACCAAGCCCAGTTTCAAGAGCCTCGGGAAAGAGAGGGAGTTGGGAGAGAGGTGTCTGCAAAGCAATATCCTGGGAGACACCTGCTGGCCACGCCGAGCTCCAATCCCCCACTGCAGAGCACAGAAATTGGGGCTTGGGACTCTGTGAGTCAAGGGGCAACTCGGTGGTCACACAAATCATAACTCCGCAGGAAACAAGGATCAACCAACAGCCCTGCCTTTGGGCTCCATAAAGGATTTAGCAACATCCTTATTGTCTGACTGATTGCGAAAGGAAGCAAGCCCATCCCTGAGACTGCAGGGAAGCGGGGAGGCAGGACAGCTGAGCAGCATCCCCCTCCAAGCCTGTGGGCACCACTCCAGCCCAGTGACCAGGGACAGCCTTCCCTGCCACTGCTGGATAAAAGGCTGGCACTGGCATCCCCCAGCTGCCTCTGTGCCCCTCGTGTGGCTCCGTGGCAGATAAAGCAGGACACAAAGCTGGGTGGCGCAGGGAACAACAGGGACAAGGCAGAGCCTGGGCAGCCTTCACGTGCCTGGTGCTGGGGGGAATTCTTCATCACAGGCTCGCAGCGAAAAGCACCATTTGTAAACACCCAGCTATCATTTTGCAGGGGGTTGTCAGATTACAGAATCTTATCATCAAGTTTGAGGTGGGAAAAGAAGAGGAGGAGATGGAGGAGGAAGGTATTTTTGTTCCTGTCCTTCATTTCCTGATAAGGAGACACTTTTGATCCAAGAGATTTTTTTCTTTCTTCCTTTTCTTTGTTTTGTTTTTGTTTTGTTTTTAATCTGGTAGCATAAATTTGTTTCACAAGATGCAGGTGTTTGAAAAATTTAAGAAGTTCTCTGGTTTTGTATTCCTGGGCTCATTGATGAGAAAGCTTACACGTGATGACATGGTGAGCTGAAGCAATGATTAAAAGGCTATTGCATATGCTCTTCCCAGCTGAGTTGTTGTTCTTGTTGTTGTTTTTAGAGCACTGAGAAAGTGTCTGCACCAGCTGCTAATAAGCTCTTATGCGACTCTAACATCATGATCTGATCACCCCAGAAGTGCAGAGTGGGAGCTGAAGAACCTGGTCTCAGCAATTTGACAAAAACATCCCTGACATATTTCAGCTACTGCAGAAAGTTTGTGACACTGAAAGGAAATTAAAATGTGTGTGCAAGGTTGAATAGGAACATGGGGCTTGTGTTTGTGTGCACATGAGATTTAAAGCCATGGGCAGAGCAGGGCCATGTGTGCTTTCAAAGGCACAAATGGGAATTAGACACACAACTTCCATCGACTTCCAGTGAAATTCTCCCCCTTTATTTACTGTACCTTGGTGAAACCAGAGCTGAAAACCTGGTTTAAAAGGGATTGGAGCTGGAGTGCTGCTGCTTTGGGATTCTAATTGAGAGGCACAAGAAGAAATCACCCCAAGATACATTTCCATAATGTCCCAAAAATCAGCTTTTAACACCAAATGCTGAGAACTTCAGATTTAGGGTGCACTAAAAGTAGCACTTGACCTGACAGGGGGCCAGTTCAGGAACTTCCACAGGAGGGTAGAACTAATTGTTATCCCTTCCTGGGCAGGAAGAGCAGGGCAGTTAAACCTACAGGTCTAAGCCATGGAATTCTCCCAGATAAACCCAACCTGTGCTGTGTCAGAGGAAGAGAGAGGACTGTGCATGGAAGGTGGGAGTGTTCTAAGGTGCTTCTTGGCTCTGATTTTGGTGAAGGTGGCAGGAGCTGCTCAGTTCGTGTGCTCACAGTGTCGAGCTGTCTCTGCAGGATGGCTGTGAGCAAACAGTCTGAGGATGTTTTAGCAGTGCATAGAGCTGCATATATTTTCCATAAATAGGAGTTTATTCTTTGGCAGACAAGCCAGCATTAGAGCTGCAAAAACACATGGAATATAGTAAGTGCCGGGGAAAAGAAAACCAAGCAGAGAGACAATCTGTGAAGCGGAAGAAATAAATAGAGACTGAACAAAACGAAAAATAGAAGATTGAGGGGAAAAACTAAAAAGCCATGGTGAAAAGAAAAGAGGAAGAGGACAAATGAGAAGTCAGGAAAATCTGGGATCCCTCACTTGTCGGAATGGCACAAATCTATCAGTGATGCTTTGCAGGCCACATGCAGCTCTGGACACCCCAAGTGCTTCTTTACCCAACTTCTTACAACACCAACTGATTCCCAAGGCAACAGGACCGAGTACATTAATTTTTATTAATCCTTATCCACAATAACTACAACTGACCTATTAAAATAAGTACCACTGGGGGTATTTCTTCTTCTTTTTTTCCATGAAGTAGAAACAAAAAAAAGGCAAAACAAAAGTTTTAAGAGGACAGGCAGATCGTCATGAGCAGCACACATGAAGTGCAAATGTCCACCTGTGCTTAAGCAAGAAAGAAACTGGACCATTACAACATCAATTGTCCCTACCCATTCAAACTGATATAACAATACATTTTAAAAAAAAAATAGGCCATGTAATTCATAATTTTTCCTAGTGTTTTCTCTGATTTCCAAAATCCTGTTTAAATGAGCAGAGATGACAATGGCAATTCCTGCTTGAAAATAAAAATGTGAGCTCAACAACCAAAGGGCAGCAAAAACCCATTCTTTTCCTAGGCAGAGCTGAACTCAGCATTAATTAATTTAGGACACAACTTTCTGGAGCTCAGTTATTCCCTTGGGCAACAACTTTACCTCACATTAATTTACAGTTCAATGGCAATTTTATGGATACTTGAACTTTTATTACTGTCTAACCTATACAACCAGAGTTGAACAGATTTTGCTAGTAGGATAAATGATCGCTTGGTTGTAAAATGAGTTATTGGAATTGCCTTTTCCATACATTACAGACAGTCAGAGATGGTTTTGTCTGTCCAAGACTCTGAGACCAGGGAGGGGATGCTGCCACCAACACCAGCAGGACAAAGCTCCTGGCTCCCTGTGACCCAAACAGAGTCTGAGTGCCCAAACCCAACACACTCTCTCTCTCCAGAAGTAGATAAAAAATTAAATAAAAGACTGAAAAAAACCCTTGTGTTATAAACCAGGCCACTGTGGGAACCAGGTGGTGCCCGACCCACACCTGAGGGCACTGGCCTGTGCTGGGATGCTGCAGATAAAGGGATGGGGGAGAAAAGCCTCTCACTGTGAGTGCTAAAAGCAATTACTATGGGCAAAATTATCAGTAGCTTATTATTCTTAGCTCAGAGTATTTATCCTATGATATTGATTTTATTATGGAAAACTCCTTAGAGTATGTAATAGGTACTCTAAAAACTGCTTTGCACTGCTGGCTTAAAAATAGCACAATAATATTTAAAATAAATGTGTGGCAAATTATTTTAGGATTGTGGGAAGGACAAAGTCCAGTGCAGTAAAAAACACCACTTCTCAAGAGAGAAAACAGAACAAAATATTAATATCACCTTAATCAATATCTCAGTTTTAGATAAAATTCACCTTGAAATTTAGCCATCAATTTCTTATAACACTAGAATTGATTTAAAAAAAATCTAGTAGTAACTTCATTTAAATCCAGTCTTTCTAAGTCTGTTACACTTCAGAAAATGTAGCTGAATGGAAAAAGTCTTCTCTTTTCTTTTTTCCCAGCTTTAAATCCCATTTGCTGAGTACCTAAAATAATGTGATCTGCACCTTGAATCAAAGAATCTGTGGGGCACAAAAAGCCATTCTGGGATCCTCTGAAGGCTCCAAACATCCCTTTGGTGCAGGATCACTGCTGGATGGAAGGGCCTGAGATTTTCAGCTCCAAGCTCCTTTGGAGAACTTGGGAGATCCACATGCAACAGCGAAAAGTGGGAAGGAGTTTGCACTTGAGGAGAATGGCTTTATGAAACCCTTCAAGTATTTAAGAATTAGAGCTATTAAATGCATGATCTATGACTTTTAAAGCTCTGATCTGCCTAATCTTTCTTGCATCCCTCTCCCCCAAAGGCATTAATAAAGCCCAAATTAAGCCACGCCAAATCCTCATTTTCCATCGGAGTTTGATGTTTCAAAGGCTCTGCTGTTCTACCTTTGTTTTGATACACAAAAACATCCCCTCTGCTCGTAAATCTGAATATTGAGCAAGAAAAGAGGAAATAAAGACTTCCCCTGCACTGTAAGCTGTGTGGTACAGTCTGTCAGCAATCAACAGGGGCACGTGTTAAACTCACCATCCTCTCTTAGAAACTGGTTTTGAATTAATCAAGTTCCTTTCTCCCCCTCCAGCATATCCATTAGCCACTTTCTCCAGAGGTGTGATAACAAACTACGCCAAAAAGGACCCAAAGATCACAAAAATGAGTCCAACTCTCATCTAGACTTCACCTGAGCTGTGCAGACACATCATCAAAGGCATCCTGGGCTTCCTCTGACTTGGACATTAAGCAGAACTAAGTTCCACTTTTGCTTCCTTTCAGACCCAAAGAATGACTTATGTTTCTGAAAGCTCTTCTTTCCCCTTCCATAATTGTTATTGGTTTCCTAAAACATTTTATTTCCCTTCATAGTCACAGAGTATAAGGGCTAGAGCAGCATTTTACTAATCCAAATAAGATTATTATAATATTTTGCAAGCCCAATTTTTTTGCACCTTCCACACACAGGTGGTTCCATTTCCCTCCCATCACTTTTAACTGCTTCAGTGGAAAGAAAAAGACCATGAAAAGGAGATTTCATGGAGTTATTTCTACCTGTGCATTCCCCAGTGCCACCTTTGGACAGGACTCATTCAGCAGCAGGCCCTGGACTCCAGGAGCTGGTCCTTTCCAAAGGCTTTCCAGCTGCAGCTGGACACCTCCACCCTTTATTCCCTCCCTTCCAAGCACGTTGTCTTCCCCACCCACCCCACCACATCCAGGGTCAACTCTAAAGCCCCCCCTGAGAGCAGAGGAGCTGCACTGGGAGTGCCTGAGTGCCTCTGCCCACTGTAAATCAGCAGTGCCTATTTCTCCTCTCCCTGTTAATTTATTCACTAGAGGAAGGCATTTCATACACTGAGTTTTTAGCGTCTGTTATTTGATGGTAATCGATTAATTTTTAACTATCTTTCAACCCTTTGATGTTCTATAAATAGCCTAAGCTAATAGAGACTTCTTTATACTCAGAATGCAGATCCACTGTGAGGTTATTTGAAAGAAAAAAAGGAGTCTGGTGTAGTATTTTTGTTCAATGTGTTATTAACTCGGAAAGGAAATTGAGCTATAGTGAACTATGTAGATCTGATTCTGACAGCTGCAAACAATTCATAGTGAAAATGACTCAGCCTAATTCACATTTTTTAATTATTTTCTCCTCCTTTGCAGACAGATGAAGGGTTCAAAATGACCTTCAATTGAAAACCCTGGATTTATCTTAGTGTTTTCTTCTTTCTTGGTGCCGTGTCCAAAACTTCCTTATTGGGCAGTCAGCAAAATCAGGGAGAAAACCCAAACAACAAAACATCTCCTGTCTGATGCACCTCCTCATTCTGCTTCCAGTACTTCCCAGATGATGCTGTGGGCAGTGTAAGTTGCTCTTCAGAAATTCAGTTTGGAGGGATGGGACGGGATAGACACAAGCCCTCAGTTGTGGTGGGGAACTCAGAAACATTAGTGGCCTTTTTTTTAATTTACATTTTCCCTGTTTGTTCACCCTGAGATCCCAACGGCACGATTTACTAATTAATTACTATTATTAGCTAATGGCAGTGAAAACTGAAATTACTGCCTGCCTTAAGCATAACAAAATTGACCATAAATCTGTGGCATGTGAATCACTTCCTTGACCAAATGCCAACAACGGTGGCATGATGCCTTCCACAAAAACACCTGGCACATGTGGAGGCACAGCCTTCATGTTCCAGAGCAAGACATGGGGTGGGCACTTGCATTCCTGGGCACTGCCAATACAGGGGCACCACAAGATGTGACAGGGCTTCATCTTCTTTTTCTGACCAAAAATGTGGGTGCTGGGTCCTTGGAAATATGAGCTGGGCTTGCCCCTTTTGAGCAGCAGTAATTTACCCTCTCTTTGTCACAGGGTGGCTGCACTACTGGCACCAGCTACTTGCTAAATATAATCAAAATATTTTAGGGTAATGCCCCCATCCTGAAGTCCTTCCCAGATGCCCAAAGGAGCGCTCTGGTTTGTAGGAACACGGGGTGAGCCCTCTGTGACACTCTGCAGGAGAATTACACTGCAGAAGGAGGTGTCCACTCAGAGCAGGTGTGTGGCTTTGTGTCTGCACGCCTGGGGATGGCTGGGGAACAATTATTCTCTCTCCCAATCTGAAACAGTGGGTGGTCACTGATGTTAGACTGAAATCAATAGGTAGAAAAGAGATTGTTTACAAAAGCACGACAATGACTGGGTCACTCAAGAAGGAAGTTTGCGTTGTTCTGAGGAGAAAACACTCCAAAGAGGGCTATAATTTAGTGCCTGGATACCAGAGTAACTGGGAACTGCAGAGACAGATTAGGCAAAAATTAAATTTGTTTGGACAGATAAGACGCAAGAGTCAGATCAAAGAAATCAGCTTCAGTGTAGTGCAGGGAATACTCTCCCACCCTCAAAAAGTATACAAAAGAAAGCAAAAACAAGAAGCTGCCAGCCAAAATTACCAATGCAGTTCCATTTAACAAAAAATCAATATTACAATAAGATGCCAGTAATGAAAGAAAAACCGCAGCAGTATCTCAATAAAGATTACAAATTACAAGATTATAAATGGAGAGCCACAGTCATTTTGGACAGACAAATATGACCGCAGTAGAACTGGAGGCCAAATGATGGTTTAGGAAAAATGCCTGCAGCTTTCAAGAAAGCCAATGGGAGAAGCAAACACACATCTCAGGGCAGGATTTGGCTCTAGGACTCGCACGTGAGTCATTGTGGCAGGGAGATATAGAATCTCACAGAAATAAAGGAGCTGCTCATTAGAAAGCCATCCAGCCAAACCCATGGGGACATCCTGACATAAAATCTCCACCATTTGTAATTTTCAAGAACCTGATGCCAGTCTTGAGATATTTTTAAGGTACCAAAACTGGAGTTTTTTAATAGTAATTTCTCGTTTAATAGTAATTTCTCTAATAGAGCTCTTAAGTAATTTACAGGCCTTTGACAACTGAGATCAACAATGCTCCAAAAGCTGCTCCTACAAATGCCAGGGGTGAGGACTCCTCGCTGCAGCAATGCTGGATCCATCTTCCCAAACACAGTAAAACAGGTAAAAAAACAGCTTGTTTTGGAAACCAGAGGAACCACAGCTAAGGAATATTCCAGTTCATAGTCTTGCAGTGAGGCAGAAATAAAGGACAGACCATAGGATTCTTGGCTTGCAATCAGCTGCTTTTGCCCTCAGCCCATCTGAGCTCTTGTGCAAAAGCTGATTTAAACAAGCCAAATAATGAAAACAATAAAAAATCCCCACCCCACTTTGATTCTGGCACATCCCTTTCATCCAATCACTGTGTAAATGAAAGAATCTGCCCCGTAGAACTGAGACTCCTTTCTGTTCATGCAGTGTCACCCAAGCTCACACTTGGTGACGAGATGTTTGTTCATTCTTGTCCTCTTTATTCTGTTTAACACACAGCAGTAGTTTCACAGCACAGAATATTGTCAACACTTTTATTTCTAAACAGGCAAGTTGAAGAAAACCCCAACCAAACCAGATTAGAGGGTCAGGACAGACACAAAATGGAATCATGAGAGGGAATGGTGGAAATGACTGAATTAAGTATGTAGATAACAGCTCCAGAGCGAGGCAGGAAGTGCAGGTGGTGCCATCAGGGCAGCCCACACTACAATGGAGTGGGAGATACCTACCAGAGCTGGGAAGGGAACAGATCACAAAGAAAATACGGATTGAAGCCAATAAACTGCAGGAAAACTAAAATCAAAATGATAGGTGAAAGAAATGCATGTATCTGCATTGTGAGGAGTCCATTGAATTGAGCAAATGATACTCCTCCTGGGGGAATGATTCATTACCATATGGAAAAGACCTAGCCTATGATAAAGGATGGGGGAAAACCACTGAATAGCAGAATCTACCTACAGAAATTGAAAAAGAACGTTCTTGTTGAATTGTGGCAGAAGTACTTCAAAATTCCGACGGGCCTGACTAACGCAGATACGGAGGGGAGGAAGAAAAAGCGTGTTAAAATATGTGATATCATGCCTACAAGCAAGGGTGAAGGTCGAATCAGAGAAAATTTAAAATGCGCCGAGAAACAAGCAGCATCAGCAAGAGCGGTGCCAGAACGAACAGATTTTATTCATCTCTACTTCAGGACCAAAAGAGGCAGGGGGAAAAAAAGAAATATTGGAAGTCCTCCTTACTGGGGGGCTGTGTCTCCATGCCACTGACCTACTTCTACTTGAAGCACTCTGCTTGGAGAGACTTGCTAATGCTCGAGAAAAAGGTCTTATACCACAACAATATTGTGCTACAGCAGTGCCCACAGTCTGGCTGCTCGGGGATTTATAAGCCAAGCTCACAAATAGACAGTAATGAGTTACTCACCAGAGGCTGTCAGCAAAGTTGCTAATTAGTACAAATGGTAGTAGATCTTGTAATGCTGTCCCCTGCTTTAGTGGGAACAGTTCCAAGACCACCTAACCTGTATCTCACCGGATTGAAGGCAGATTTGCTGCCTTTAGTCCAGCCTAGCATTTCGGGGGCTTTTAAAGATAAATCAGAGTTACAAAGAAAACTCCGGTGCAAACTTAACCACGCAAACAAACTGATTCAGTTCCTGGGGAGACACCCCACGTGCAGAAAATAATTACTCCTCCCTCTCATCTCGGAAGAGCCGATGCACCCATGTCAACAGAAGCCCTTCAATTGAATTTTGCAAGAACTGGGCCAGGTCCCAGGGCTGTGAGTGCCAAAGCTGCCATGGGGAGCAGCACACCTTGAGCTCCCCAGCCTGCAGAGCTGACAAAAACCTTCTGCTAACCAGCAGCTCTAATGCTTCCACTACAGATAAAACCACTAGAAAGAGCAATTAAATGGGGCACGGTTTTAATGGGCAGCCTTCAAACAGGGAAACACTTCATCTTCTCAGAATTTCACAGGCCCTTGGTAACAAACTGTTGACATATTAAAGCCACTAGTAAGAAATATGATGCTGAAAGGGAAATAAGAAGAATTATTGACTGGTTATTGCAGTTTAAATGTATTTATTATTTAAGAAATGCACCAAAGTTGCATTCCTGTTCCCTCTGCCAATGAATGGACAGAAAAACTAGCACATCAAATTTTAAGAGTTTTTCTGGAACTACTTCCTTCAAAAAGAACCAGGTTTTACAAACCACTGACCTGTCTGGCCACTGAAAATATAAGACATTTTCTATTAAAATATGTCTTTCTATCAGCAGAAATATTTTCTGCCGTAAAAAGTCCTAGGAAATTAAAGCAGATCAAAACCATTTAATATGTATTACGAAAACAATTTAGACAAGAGGGGTCAGTAATGGAAAGGTGAGATATCTACGACTGGAGCCAAGTTCCAGAAAGGGTGAGCCATTCGTAGCCAAGTTAAACAAGACACAGTAAAGGTTAACTTGGCTCTGCTGGTTTGTGTAAACCCACACATGAGGATTGTGGGGGGCTGTGACAGTTTTGGTGTGACTTATTTACCTTGGCCTTTTCCAGGACTGTGTTGTAGGGCGGCTCTGTTTGGAGACATCACACCTTTCCAGCCATCCCTCACACCTGGCCTCTCACCATGCACCCAAAATGTTTGCCCCAAATGGTGGATTTTGTTTGGAAAAACAGAAGCTGATGGGGATGACAACCAATCGTCGATCAAAGTATTTTTCGGTGGCGCACATATTTTACTAAATGAAAAAGTGTTCCCCAAAAATGGTTTATTTCTCCTAGAAACCTGTCCATATTGTAAAAAATGAATACATTTCAGTTCCATTCCCCTCCCAAAGCAAACAGGTGTATTTTACACTGGGCTAGTTCTGTCCTGTGTTCTCTCACAGACACACCCTGTGGCAATTCCCTTCCACCACTTTGCTGCCCTGTCTCAGCACACGTGGAACCACAGAATGTCATCATGGAGGGTCCAGCATCCAAGGACCTCCAGGAACCACATTTCAGGAGTGCCTGGGCAGCTGCCTCCTCTCAGCAGCCTGGAAGAGCCCCAGCACAGACACAAAGCCTGGCTGGGGAGTCAGAGCCTGCAGCGTGCCCAGAGAAAAGAGCAGTGTGCTACAGTTCCTTGTAGTAACCAGGAATAACACACTTTTTTCCCCGCTCTGTTCAGTGATTTCATTGCAACTCAGGCTCCTAAATGCTTTTATGGATCCAGGCCAAGACATATTCAGTAATAGATACCGAAACAGATTATTTCATGAGCCAGTTCTGTAGGTTAATTCACATAAGTGAGAAAACAGTTCTGATTGAAGGGCGGAGTGATTTTTAAAAATTTGATTCATACAGAAGTGTTAACAGCCTTTTGCTTATACCCACAATTGCTGAACAGAATAGAATCAGTGGAAATGTTATTTCCAAGTTCTGTGGTGTAAATAAAACCTCCTCTCTCTGACTCACATCGTGAGTCATTTTTGTCTGTACGTTTTTATGCCGAGGGGGGATATAACTCCAAGCATTCTCCTCGTGGAGAGCTTCTCCTGTCTCAGATTCTCTGTTGCTCTTGGGCTTTGTGGACTCTTAAAACCTCTATCTCTAGCAATCTCCCTCTTGTTTACTGTAACCTCATCCCACTTGTTCAGCTCACTGGCAAGAGTGAAAAAAAGACCTGAAGTTCTATCAGTTACAGAGTTGGCACTTTGTAGGGAATTATATAGAAAATGATAAAATAAGCAGGAAAGGCTGCATCAGAGCAGCAACACCTAGGCAAACTGACACCCTGCATGTGCAGTACCTGTAGGGCAC
The DNA here is from genome assembly GCA_013400515.1 of Erpornis zantholeuca. Classification (NCBI taxonomy): domain Eukaryota; kingdom Metazoa; phylum Chordata; class Aves; order Passeriformes; family Timaliidae; genus Erpornis; species Erpornis zantholeuca. The sequence continues at coordinate 345,775 of VZTN01011201.1, forward strand.
CGCCAATTACTTGCGCTGAAAATGTCTCAACATCTCTTTTCTAAGGACCTTGCTGCTCACGGTTTTCACCAGACCATCCTCATTTGTGCTCCAAAGGCTGGCCCAGCCCATGTGTAAAGGCAGAAGAGGAAGAGGAACATGGAAATGTATGAAAAGTTTTTCAGGCATTTCTGCCTGTGAGATTCTTGCAGCGCCAAGGTCAGAGCGCCTGTGGACAATGTTCCCAGGCAAACAGAGGTAAACAACTGATGTTTAAAAAAATGTTTTGAAAAAGGTGTTTCCTTTGGCCAATAGAAAACTTGGTAAGTATCTTGCACTTGTTTTACACACAGCTCTGTTCACACACAAGCACTCACTGCATGGATCTCAAGAGAAAGAGATCTCTCTCTGCCTTTTCCATTTTGCTTTTACATGAATAAAAATCTAAGCCTTCTAATGATTTTGAGAATGAAGTCTTTTCATTGCACTTATCCTGCTTAGGGCCACATCAATACAATGGAGGAAGGAACAGGAACTAAACCCAGCCACATCCCCAGCATACATCCGTGAGTGTTGTCTCTATTTTTAGCCTGTGTGTCCCTGTGGGACAAAGTGAGATGTGACACATCTCACAGCAATGATGGGGAGTAGGTGAGGCTGTCCCCCTCCCTGCTGCCACAGCTTTGTGCTGTCCCATCCCTCACAACACCAGCCAGACTCAGAGCTGGGGCTCAGGATGTCCCTGCCCAACATATGCCACAGGCAAACAGGTTTGGGATAATTGTTCCCCCTTCGGATGAATGCTAAATGAGACAACAGTCTGATGGGGAAAAAGTCACTGCAGTCAGGAGCACATGAATAAAAATATGAATAAAAATATAACAGAGCTACATGAAGGAGAAGGTCTTGATTAACAGGTTTAAAATGCAGTATTTTTTGTATTTATACATAAATATATGCAAAACCCTCTATGTGTATAAACACCAGAGACGTGGTTTGTGAAGAGGCTACTTCCAAATCCACGTTACCCAACACAAGCCAGAGTGATGCTACTTCCTTAATTCTACCAGATTATGATCATCTGAATTTTTTGCCTTCCGTAAAATAAATGGGAGCCCGGGGAGGTTTTGAACAAGTCAACCTTGTTTGCCAAACAGATCAGATGTTCAAAGAGATCACGGCCATTAGCAGGTGATGACTTTTCTGGTTATTGACTCCTGGTAAGGAAAAAAAACTAAATAGTGGGTTTGAGAGGAATACCATGTGTAGCAGCTCACATATAACACACGGGGAGGGCACAAGAATACTTTTGGTTTACTCCCCTGAGTAGACCCAGCTTTCCCCAGGGCTTCCATGACAAAAGCAGCATGTTCCAGTCGGCACAGCTCTTTACAATTCCACAGCGTGGATCAGCTAACAGCAGAATAGATGAGATATGCACCAATAAAGCTAGCAGGTGTCGTCTTCGAATTCCTTAAGTGTTCTTAGCAAACCAGGTGCCCACAGGAAGGAGGCAATTTAGGTATCAGTTATATCTTTACACCTGTTTGCAAATGCTGATCCAGGCCCTCACACCGAGCACTTAGCCAATAGGAAGCTAATGTACAGCAGTGACTAATTGATAATTAAAGAAACCTTTAGGAATACCATAAAATATCTGGCACAAGATTCTCTCATCCACTTAGCAGAGGCTGCTCTGCCATGCACTTATCATCCCGCTCTGCTAGTTTTCATAACAATTAAGATGGTGAATCTGTGTGAATCAGGGGTTCAGTTGCAATTTACAGAGCACTGCCTGTGTTTTATTGTTGTCTGATGGCTCCTTCTTTAGTCTGCGGAGGGGATCACTCTATTACTGTGCTTTAGACGGCTCACAGGTTGGCCCTTGCCCCTCTCTTTCATAAAGTAAGTATAATTAGATGATAATGCCCTTCTTGTCAAAACTTACTGCTTATTTAAGCCTGCAGTAATAATTTCGATTTATTAAAGATTTATTCAGATAACATTATTATCACTGTTTATTCAAACGGACATTCTTTTTCCTTTTTCTTTCCTTTTTTTTTTCCTGGGGAACAAAAGACATAATTCCTGCAAACAGATGTAACAAACCTGTCAAGTTCTCAAATGGTTAAGTTGAGCATTTTATTTGGAAAGGCTGACAAATTTTCTTCACTTCAAAATATCATTAACACCAATAACACATTTGCCCAAGCCTATTTCTAAGTTGTAAAAAAAGATTGCTACAGATTAAGACCCTTGATATAATGCTATAAGCTCCTAACAATGGTATCTTTTATAGTGAAGAGCAACTGCAGACACAAATTGCCCCCTTTCCTGCACCTTTTTCACAAAAATCAATATTAAAGTAGTAGCTGCCTTAACTCTCCCATAGACTATATGAGAAAAAACCACAGCCACGCTTAGGACAGTTTAGGTCAATAAAGAATCAATACTGTGGTTGAATCTGTAGAAAGATAAAAGACTTGGAACTCACTACAGTGTGCCCTATTGTTTCTCTCTATTTTGAAAAGAAGCTGAAGTGCTCACTTTTTTTTCCCCTTAAACCAGCAATGAATTTCGTGTTTGTGGGAAGCGAGGGAGGTCACCAGAGGCTGCATGTGGCTTCAGTGCCTGCAGACGAGGGGTCTGATCTTGTTCACCCACACCTCCCCGCCAGTTCCAGGGGAGCCCAGGGAGCAGCAGGAATGCAGCCCTGGGCCCCCGGCGGCCTGGAAACCAAAACACTGCTCCAGCTCCCATCAAGCCCAACTCATTTATTAACCATGGAGAGACTAGCCATAAAAACTGCACAGTGGAAGGGTTCTTATCATGATTTCCAGCTCCCTGCCCATTAGGAAGAGGAAAGCTGATTTTGAGCAGAGAAAGCCCTCAGATGTATGTGGCAATTGCCAGGCACGTAGATCCTGCTCAGGGCCGAAGGCAAGCTCACCCTCCCTCATCTCACATGGTGATTAGACCAAATTTCAATCCCTGTGTGAAAAAACACAGGTTCAGAAGCAAATAAACATCTCACCAGGCACACGGGCACACACACATCTCCCTACACGTGGTTTGGATTTGTTTCCCTCTGCTTTATCCCTTTCAGTGCACTGTGCCTCTCCTTTATAAGCCTCAGAACTGCAACCATATACCTGTCTGGAGAGTAACTGAACATGAAAAAATACTGGTTTGTGTGGACCGGAGAGTTCAGATAAAAACAATTTATGAGCCCAAATCTTCCAAATTCTTTACTTGAAGACACACTTTGTTATCCTACAAGGGGCAGCTTCCAGCACTTCTCACTTACAGCCATAGCTCCTACTTGCAAAAGCTCAGGGAAAATCTAGATGAAGCTGGAACAGCAGCTTTTCACAAAGATTGGGAAGGAAGTGGGTAGCAACAGAAAGGACAGCCACAGTTTTAAGTGCACTTGGCTGTTGAAAGAAATGGCAGCGCTCTTGGAATGCTGGGGCTCTCAAATTCACAGGGAACACTCCCACCCTGATCCACAGTTTAGTTATGATTAGAAAAAGCAAAGGGGTGGATTTAACATTGCAGACTGAAATGTTCCTGCCTCTAAGATGCACTGAGGAACATTTAACAACAGTATCCCAAGTACTTTAAATGAAGAGCAAATGTAATTCTTCTATTCAGCATTAACAGGATTTTTTTACTAAATAATTAATTGTTATTAATAATAATTAATACTAGTATTAATATTATCAGGGTAAAATTCTCTTTCATTATATTGCCTGGCCTTTCTTCCACAGTACACGATTATCCTGACCTCCTCCTTTCCCACTGCACATACTGGAGACATGGAAAAAGGGTGGCAGTAAATGCATAACCACAGCAAACTGCTACAGGAGTTTCTGAGGTGCTCCCAGCACTTCACATCATGGAGAAGCCTGAGCACATCCACTCTCTGCTCTAACCCTGGCACAGTGATGGGAAAGAGACAGGTAAATAAGCAAATAAGCAGAGTCTTAGGGGTAGAATCTCCATGGTTTTAGCAGAAAATTGTGGAGATCCAGTGGAGCCTTCAGCTGAAGTTGCCTTGAACATCCACCAGCAGAGAAAAAAAAGGGCAACACTTCTAAATTCAACCATTTTACCTCCAAGCCTTGGACTTTTTTTCTATTCAAAATATTCTCTTCCTTTGTCTTTTTGCCTAAACAATGTCTTCTTTCACTATTCTGCCATCTCCTTCCCACACTTCTCCTCCCATCCAAAGTTGCTGTTCATCTCTCTCCCTAGCCCTGGTTATGATTTCCATCCTCACTATTTTCTCAGCTCCTGCTTCAGGGTCTACACTAAGCTTCTCACACCTCTTCCAACCTTGCAGTGAGACTCTGCCATAGCATTGCCTTTGCATGGCTCTGGTAACATCTGTCTGCATGCTGGTGTCCCAAAAAGGGCTGCACAGGGAGAGGAGCTGGCAGGTTTAACACAGGCTGTCAGCTGGACTGGGCTCCAAAGAAATCAGACTTTGTGATGGGAGATGGGGAAGAACAGCAGAGAGCAGTGACCTCTTTCAGTGTAATGACACAGAGGTGCAGTGTAGTGACACAGAGTTGCTCTGCAAAGAGCTGACGTGGGCTCTGATTTTAGGGCCCTCCAGTTGATTGTTACCCCTGCTCTGCTGGTACCTTAAACAGCCAGGGAAAGCAGCTTTAGTTCCTTTAGTGCTGAGGCAGCTCAGGGAGCTCTCAGGCCCCCACCCAGCCAGGTGACTGCTCCAGTTTGCCCCAGTTACAGCTGAGGTTTTTTGGGTCAGACTGTGGCTTTGGTTCCAAAAAGCCTCTTCCTTTCCTAAACTTGCCACTAGCCCATTTCATCACAACCACACCAGACAAAATCAGTATTTCAGCCTTCCAGCATGGATCAAACAGCAGGCTCAACAAGAGACTAGGCTCTGAGCAATTCCCCCTCACTTACTCTGTCCCCAGCTGAACATTGCCAGGACTAATCCTGCTCTCCCTGACTTTGGCAGCACAAGGTCAAGTGCAATATCATCATCTCCTGGTTTGATTTACACTAAATTATAAAATCAGGGCTTTGAATTAAATAGTGTGCAAACATCAAGAACTTAACAGTTAATTTTCCCCCTATCTCCAAGATCTCTTACACTTCCCCTTTTCAATTAACACCACCTTTCTGAGTCAGTTCCTGAGATGCATCTCTGTGCTCATGTGCTGGTGTACAGGGCATGCTAAAAGTCTGATCCCTATTATAGCCTGGAAGACAAAAATAACTGTAGCCTTCCTTGATTTTTGTAAAAGGCAGAAACAACAAAAATTAATCTTTACACAAACAACCCAAGGGAGCATTCAGTGGGACTTTTCAATCTATTCATGATCTGTAATTCCCAGCCCCCAAAGTTTCCATGTTATGGCTTAATATCTAGGGACTCCATATGTTGAGGGAACACAGCAGAACCAAAATGAGCTGAAAAAAGAATGCATTAGATTCAAACATGGGATAAAACAGTACCCAAGGAGCCCTTGTTTCATTTTCTCTACCTGGAACCATGGGACAGTGCAGCCATCTCAGCCTCATTCAAGTGTAACATTTCTTTTGAATATGACAGTGGTGGTGACCTTGTCATTAACTGATGCTGGTAGCAACACTTCAGCTTTCATAATTCAGTTAATTTTCAAGCCAGTGGTTACTGAACCCCCAATATAACTTCAGTATAATTAAACTGTATTAAAAATAATAATAATAATAGTATAAAAACCAGCCCACCTTCTGATCAAATACCACTTAATGTCTGACTTGAACTCACTAAAACAAGGAAATTGTTGCAGTTATGGTTTAAGGAGAATTTGTCCAGAATTTTTATGGACACTAAGATGATAGACAGTGCTGTCCCTAGTGTGGCCAACCTCCCCCGTGCTGTGAGCACAAAAGGGAGGCAGGGAAAGCATTTCCTACACCTTTGAAAACCTCACCCTAATCTCTTTTTTTTCATACAAATCCTGTGCTAAGCACACTTAAGATCCTTTCTTTCTTTTTGCTTTTTCTCTCCCTCCGCAATTGGCAACGACCACCAGAAATCTAAGAATGTTGCTTATTTCCTGGTGGATTTGTCCTCTCCTGCTTGGCAAGACAAGTCATTCTTCCCTTCCATTTTGCCATTTTGTTCCACCACTTCTGTTCATGTGCACTCAGTGAACTTTGCAAAGCAGAGGCTGATCTTGCAGCCTTCGCTTCGTGGCCTCCTCCAGCACCATCCCTGTGCTCCCCTGCTCTCTGGGAACAGTTGTGGGTTCAGTAGGGGTCCTTCACAGATGCTCAGCAGCAGCACAGTGACGTTAGAGTCCATCCCAGAGAGGAAGGAAAGACAAACAGTGGCTCTAGAGGTGCCAACAGAGCTCTGCCATGTCCTTCTCCTCTCCATTTAAAGTACTTCAGTCAAAACCACGTTTCAGTCATTCCAACTCTTCCCCTTTCTTGAGAAATAATCCCCAAAAAGAAGCTAGCCTGAGGAAAATCCAAAGGCCTACAAATTCAGCCCTCTGAAATCTGCAGAGTAATATGAATATTAACCCATCCCCTTCCCATCCTCTGCCTGTAATCCTGAAGCAGTTGCAGGGACACCTCCAAAAGGACTCAAGATAGGTATTTTTCTATTGGTAAAACCAAAATCTTATTTTTGCAGCGGCTCTGCACACCATGCTCCAGCTCAAAGACAGTGGTTTGGGGCCAGGCTGACCCCTGTAACAAACATTTGAAAGGTGACACAGCCATGGCTTTAATTACAGTGCTGGTAGCAGATACACTTCGGCAACACATGCAGAAATTGGAGAACATGGAGCTGGGCTCAATCTTGAAGATGTGAGAGTTTCAATTAACACAATCCTGCATGATTTAAGAAAAATATTCAGGAGCAGTATTTATTTAGCCTGCAGCCGAAGTCCATTACTGAGAATTACTCTTAATTAGAGTTGTGCGAGGTTGGGAATATCCACTCCTATCGTGATTCTTTCACCTACCACAAGAACTACCAAGTTTGCTGAGCCTCTGGCAATTCCAGGCTGGTTAGAAAAACAGCCAGATGATAAAAGGATTACTTTAAACATGATAATCTAACCAGTAACACATAGAAAAAAATATTTGCTTTACTTGTCCTTTTAATCTGACAGCCAGCATCATCAAAGAGTCTCTGTCTAAAATATTGCCCCAAAAACCTGTGTGAGGACAAGGTTTGCCAAATACTGAGCCACTCTTAAACAAATGCTTTGTCTCAGGGTTTTTTTGCCATTAATTGATGATTTCTCTTCCTTGGACAAAGACAACCCAGACTGTTCCCTTTCCAGTGGCAGCTCTAAATCAGGACTGGATTCAACACCCCATGAAATTCTGGGCAGGGTAACAAGGATGTGCCTGCACAGCAATGTGAGACAGGTATGGAGAGTGGAACGATGAAGGAATATCCAAGCTGGGAAGAACAATAACACAGGAGCAGAAGTCAGCCATCAGCACTGACAAAATCCAAGAGGCTGTGGAGAGGGTTGGAAGGATTACCCAAAGAAACTGTTCCACAGCAAGCAGGGATGGAGTAAGCGAGGAATAAACATTCATCCATTTTCTGCATTAGCAAGGAAACATAATTAGCAAAGGATTAGACCAAGAGGGGTTGAGTTTAGTTCAGATGAGCTCAGAAAACACCAGTATTTATTTGGGACTCTCAGACACACAAAATGTGGCTTGTGCGCAGTACCTGTTTCTTACTGGTTTCAATATCCCTGGTCCAGTGGCAGAACCTCATAGGAGAGAGCTGGACAGAAAGGAAAAAACCATGGACAGGAAAGAGAGGAAAAGATTGAGTTTCCACAAAGTGAAACTCCTGAGAACAGGCTGGGTTTAAGCCTAATGGGAGCTTGAGTCATTTCATCTGTTCCTAATTGCTTTGCTCACTCCTGGTGAGAGCTGAGAGCCATTGTCATGTTAAAGGATGGAAAGAGGCCAAAAATTCAGAGCTAGTGACTACATCATTACCAGCAGAGGAGGAAGCAGTTGAAAGCCAAACCACAATTTACCTTTTTGCACCTCCCCACCCAAATCAAACCTGCAGAGACACAGCCACAGTCCAGATCTGTTGGTGGTGATGCAAACTTTCTTTTGATTTCCCAGGTTTTTGGACAAGCAATCACCAGAAAACCCTGAATAGTTTCCACATCCAAAAGGTACAAGCACCCTGCAGCATAAGGCAAATGATCTTCATGTGAATGCTTGTTTCAAACCATAGACTTGAACCCAGGAGAAAATTTAAGGGGCAATAAGACTTTAAAGTGAGGTAGAGCCAGGAGTCTTGAGTCTTATTAAACAAAAACAATCAGAGTATCCACATTTTTGTAGTCCTACTGTGAAGTTCCAATAAACTTTACCCAAAAAAACTCCATAACACTCCTTACCCAGCTTCATGGAAAATGAGAAGTGATTCCAGAGGTTGGCTGACTATTTAATACCTCTTGTAGTAGTTAAAAAGGCCACTTTCTTCTTCTCTCTCACACTCTTTTTTTAACTTTTACTGCAAAACCATTAAAGAAAGAACTAGTTCTAGTAATAAAAGGTAGCTATATTCCCACTGGGAGAAGGGGAATGGTGGTTCCTGTGTACCCTTAGTGCTCTTGGCGGGGGTACTTATAAAGAAGGTGAAGGTTGCAGGAAAGAGAACAGAGTATTTTCTGTTCAATGGAAAATGGAAACTTCCAAATGTGAAAAGGAATTTTAGCAAGATTTTATTTTCTTCTTTTACAGCCCTGACATCATATTTCTCTGCAGTGACATCATGGCTTTGAAGTAACAGCTTCCAATGACACCAGTGCATCAGAAGCCTTAGAAAGCAAATGCATTTGGTGTTCCTGATTTTCCAAGACACTGATGAAGTCTAGGCCTGAGCAGACTTTCCTGCTCAGCCCATTTTCTGTGTGTTTACACACTCCCATTCAAATCCTGTGAATAACACCTTGCTAAAGTACCAGGGCCAGGAGAGTACCTTTGATGGAGAGAAGTGAGGAATAAAACAATAAAACATGCACAGTTTGGTTCACCCAGAGAGACTTAAATTTTCCTCTACTCCCTGTTTCCTCTATCAGTGACAGCGAGAAGGAATTCCTGCCGGGACTGCTCCCCCAGGGAAGCTGCATCCAAACCTCCTCCTCTTACTGCACTTTCAGGAGAACATGGTTTTTGAACTGTGTTGACAAACTTCAAGGCAGCTATTTGGTGTGAGCCCTGATTTTGACTAAATTTACCCTGCTGAAACCAAAGCAGGATTTGGCCTGCTTCTGTTTTGAACAGATCTTCTTAGGGCTGGGAATTTGCTGGTCTCTGATGCTTGCTAATAAACAGATGCAACTGCCATTCCCAGTTTAGGAGGGAAGGAGTCAGAGCCAGGCAAGAGCTCCGAAGAGGCTGAAGTGCCTCTCTCACCTGTAGGGATGTGATGATTTCCTGGAGAGCTCTTTTGTCACTGGGATTCACAGAGAAAGGGAAAATACAGAGCCTCCCTTTGAAAAGTCTCTGTGTCTCCAACAGGTAACAGCTGTTGCTGTTTTAATACAATCTCAGGGCTCACACAGATGTGACATCACACAGAACTAAGGCCTGGCCATCCATTTTACTGCCAATATCCCTTAAAAAGGGATTTTGTTACACATTTGTATGTTGCATGTGTGACACAACAAAATCCACAACTGGGAACCTCCATGCAGTTTCATCCCTTTGTAGTGATTGTAAGCCATAAATGGATTTTGTTTCAGAATTAAAATCTGTAATAATTTTAAGATGAATAGAAGTGAACAAGTCCATCATTGTCAGATTTTATTACACATCCAAACAAAAAAAAAATAAAGTTTTGAAATTTGACTGGTAAGCTGGCCAAGCAAGAGGAGGTGGGGATGGCTTGTATTCTAATTTCAAGCTGCAGGGCTCCCAGGTGTATTGTATAGGATTTCCTGTAATTTACAGGCAAAATAAGCAGTCTAGAGGAAAATGTTTGCCACACCGTACATGTGTATTAATTACACAGCAGGACACAATGATCTCTTTGTAATAGGAAAGGATGGGATCTACAGGCAAACTGTTAAAGTGAGGTGGAAATGCAGACATTCTTCTGCCTTTAAAAAGGGCTGTTGGATTCAGGGAAATAAAATCAGCAAGTGTCTTGTCACACTTTGTATTCCCAGGTGACTGCCAGTGAAGAGAGATGTCTCCTTCCAAACAGGCTCTGGGAATCTCGCTCTCTTGGCCATCCTACTTCTGCACCATGAGAAAAGCTTCCCCCTCCAGTGAGAAAGGAGATGTTAACACCTCAGGTGCTCATTGTTCAGCATGCTGTAATGCTCCAATTGAATGTCCCCAGGTCCGTGGGATGGATACATCCCTTCATGTACCACTGAGCACCGGGAAAGCAATGCTTTCGTTACCTCAGCTTAGTGCAGCGTGGAACTTGTTGGAGAGAGAAATGGTACATCACTACCCCCTTAAAAAAGATGAGGGAATTTCTTTTTAGATATGGAATCAAGGCTTGAGACATAAAGGGATATGAGAGGAATAAATAAAATATTCAGGCTGCTTTTCTCAAGACCAAACTTGGGGTAAGTGCACTGGTGTGTTCTCACTGTGAGATGAGCAATTCTCATTACACTTGTGTTCAGATGCAATTTCAGAAGCAGAACTTGACTTTTTTTTTTTTTTTTTTTTTGCCTGGTATGAAGCAGAAATCTCACCCTCCACACGCCTTTCCCCAAGGAGCTGGGTTTGCCTACATATGGTTGGCATTCACGAGGGAGAAGCACAGAAACAGCATGGTTTTGTTTGACTGAGGCACTGCTTAAAACATAAAACCCTCAAAGCAAAACTCCTGCCCATATCCTTTGAACAGCAAGGCCTGGGATAAGGCAGGAGGATGAGATTACACCAAGGCTCATCTGCAGATGCATGTGGGGATGTAATGATGCCCAATATCACTTACAGACCAAGCAGCCAGATTGCCCAGAGAATGTGTATTTTAAAAAGCTGTGAAGTCATCAGCCACGGGAGGAAACTGCTACAGAAAACTCTCCTGATAAAACCCACCCAACTCCAGAAGAAATCATGCTCCTGCCAAGCACAAGGTTCTAGGTTCAATACTGCAGCTACTGGCTGAAATTTTAAAACATGTCCTGGGGTCCCTGTGGCTGAAGGGTCCTTCTGAAGACCCTACAGCCCAAGAGCTCCTGGGTGCCACTGGGGAGGCCATGAGGGGAGCAGCACCCACGAGTGTCCCTGGACTCCTCTTCCTCTTCAAGATAGGAAGGGAAAAAAATACTGCTGAAAATTTCTAGACAAAATAGAGTTTAATTTGTTGGAGGTGTTTTGTTGACAAGAAAATAGAAAGCATGTGTCTCTGCTTCTCTTATTGTCGTTCCAAGTAATGAAAGTATTTAAGGAGATACAATTATGGACTTGGCAAGCACCTGGGGCTCTTGGAACTGCTTTTTCACACTGAATAAACACTGCAGTTAATCTGTTTATGTTACACTGCACTGGGAAACTATCTCCAAGAAAAGGTTGCAAGCATATATTTTCCACTCCTTTCCTTTGTTTTTAATGTTAAATTAATAACTTGTTTAAAGGAGCTGATTTTCTTTCAGAACATGATAGAGGTGTAGAACAAAGCAACTTTGAGTGTGGACAATGTAATTCATCAGAACAGACTAAAATGAAACCATTTTGTACATTCTACAGCAGAGCTGAGCTGTAACTGCCCCAAAGTGCAATGTGGCCTTAATAGTCACGTTAAAAAATATGCAAACATGTCCTTTATTCCTGATCTGAACCACAACTGTGAGCAAGTCTGGAGAAGATTACACAAACAGTGCAAGTTAGCCAGGGGATGATGAGCCTTGAAAGAGAATCACCGTGTCCTGCCCTGCTGCTCTTAGACCCAAGAAAAGAACAGCCAAGATTTGAAAACACAACTAAAAGGTTTTCTGTTGAACTCCATAAAGTTGTACATTTCATCTTTTTCTCCCATTTTAGGCTCCAATCCTAGAGTTTAATTTGAGTATAAAGTACCAAAGCAGAAGTCAGCAAGAGCCCTTTTATTGACTTCAGTTGGCGCTGGATTCGGGACTGGTGTTTTTAAAATCAGAGCAGCACAAGGAGGTAAAAACCACGCGTCCGTAAGGTTAAAGAAAAGTGTGTGTGTTTAAAACATTGAAGAAATTGTTCTGAGAACAATTCATCTTTCTGAAAATATGAACCCTATGATGCTGCCAAGGTCAGGGAGAGCTGTGATAATTTAGTGTGTAAGTGCTAGTCATGCAGCACAATGCCACATTATTTAATTTGGTAACACATTCATACAACTGCCTGACAATAGCCACGGACGGGAACACTACCTGGGGGCTGGGGTCAAGGCAATGCAGTTGAACGTTAAAACAAAGGAGCTAATTGGATTCCTGTTCAACTTCCAGCTTATTATGGGATCCCAGTTCCTTCTCTTCTTTCCGCCTCGGTCAGCTCCTCTGGAAAGGAGGACCACAGTGTGACTCATGGAAAGAAAAATGCAGTGCATGTGCCTGGCTTATTTGGCCATTCTTCCTAATTTCTATGTACTTTTTTAATTTTTTTTTTTTGCCATTCAGCTCTGGTTTGTGAATTCCAGGCCATTTTCCGCCGAGAGCAGGAACGTGGCTCACCTTGTGAAACGGGAAAAACTACTATTAAAAAGGAGAAGCCATCTTCAGCTGTAAAAATTAGATGCCTTGCTAATGCCAAAATTAGTAATACAGAGATATTTGGGGCTTATGCTTCATTCTTACAGCCAGCAGTGCACAGAATATTTTATAAATAAGACTACATCCCATTACCAAACCCTTATTGAGACAAATAAATGCCATCCCCTTTCCTCAGAAATATAAACACCGAGAAGTAAAAGGAGCAGTACAAGGAGAGTGAAGAAATTCAAGACTGAAGAAACCAAAACCTCAGAATTTTTGCCTCCTTGTTACTAAACTCATAAACAAGACTTTTCCCTCAAAAAATGTGATTAAATAATTTAATTAAAGAAGTAACCTCGCTGTGTATTAAATCAGGTGGAAAGCTCTGGCCTGTTTGCTGAGGAGCTGAGAGTCACCCTCTGCAATGGCTGTTGTAGAGTGTGACTTTCAAAACAATATCCTTTCAGTGCACAAAAGGAGAGCAAAAGATGGATGTCCTGTGGATGGCTGTCTCCAAGGAACTCACCCAGATCATCACAGCACAGACTCTCACACGCTCAGGAGTGGGGATGCAGGAGGGAGAGCAGTCCCAGCTCAGAACCAGGACAGGCTCAATCACCAAAGAAGTTCCAGAGGGAGGCCCAGGGAGCCCCTCACCTCACACCCCTTTGCCCCACAAAGTTTGGAGCAGCAGCCCTTCCCTTGGGAAGTGCTGCCCTCCTTAATCCCCTCGCACACGGAGCTGCCCACAGTTCCTGGAGCAGCAAATGCCAGTGCTTTATTTTTGGGCAGGCCCAGTGCAGGGTCCATCCCTGTATGCACAAACTGATAATCAGGAGGCTCCAATCCCCACAGGCTCAGCTCCAGTTCCCCCTGCAGATGTATTTTTGTTATAAGCTGTGGTGTGCTGCTGTGGCGTGTAAAAAATGGAGTTATTCAAAGAAGTGGTTTTAAGTTCAAAGATAATGTCATGTTCATTTGGAATATAAGCATGAGCAACACACTCCCAGATACACTCTCTGTCTCCCTACATCCCTATCTCAGCTGTAGGCAGGGTGGTAATATATAAAGAGAGAGCAGGTGGGATTTTTTTTAGGTGGGGAAGAAAAAAGGCTTATAGCTCCAAAGCTGAGTTCCCTGCCTATCCCACATTTTGGAAATGAAACAAAAATGTCTCATGAATTGAGCAGGCATGCTGCAAAATAAAAAGAAACAATAGTATGCAGAGAAATGCAGGAAATTCACTGATTAAAACACAGGATTTTATTTCAAAAGGCTTTGGGCAGAGTCTCCAACTGCTTTCCATCACCTGTGTGAAGGGACCACTGGACTTACACATGCAAAAGCCATTTATCCACTTATATTTGGTATCCTGCAAGGTCTGAGTCCTGAAGGAGCTCAGAAATAAGGAGCTTTCAGGTTGGCACCTGCCTAAACAGCCTCGCTCATTCGTTGTAAATGGTCTCCGTGCCACAGAGATTTTGCTGAAGGCTTTTGCTCTGTGCACGGAACTGACACCATTCCGAGGAGCAGGGCTTGGACTCTGATCTCCCTGGGCAGCCAGAGGAGAGGGATAAGCCCCCTAAGTGGGATGAGAGAGGACTAAAGCGATGATTTAACACACTTCCTGTGAGCAGGCAGCCACAGCCTCGGAACTGCAGCCTCAGAGGCTGCTCCCTGCCTGCTGCGTTTCACAAAATGCTTGGGAAAAACACTTTGCACGTCATCTGCTGCACATCAGCAGTGCAAGACAATTAATCAGGGATTCCAGTGCCACGTCATAAATTATGGCACCTTCTGTCACTGACACTTGAAAGACAAAATGTGAGAATCTGTCTGTACCGACATCCCTCAGATCAGGCAGAAGCACTTTCGGTGTGCTTGGGGCTGGCTCCCTGCTCCGGGTCTGATCCCATGCACATTACAGGGGTGTTTGTCACCTATGTAACATCAAATGGAGCCTTCAGCAGACTTTTTACAGTAACACAGGGAAATAATCTCCCCACTGCTTATCCCATTATCACCGACTAATGGGAAGACCTGGCAAAGTCCCTCCACGTCAGGGCCCTCTCCCAGACAAGGGAGAGCTGCAGCACACCAAACTCACCACCACAACAGCTCTGTGCAGCAGGACCTGGAGCCCAGGCTGCACCTTCCCCTCTCCCACGGCCCGAGAGATGCGCGGCAGTGAAGTATCCCCAAATTAAACAATTATGTTTAGAAACACAAACACACAGAGACCTCCCACTAACTCAGCAGATTCTTTTGAAAGTTGGCACTGTCAAAACAAACACAGTCGCCTGTAGCACCCTTCCCCGGCTCCTGCTGACAGCGCTAGTGAGGAGGAGGAGGTGCTGAGTACTTTGTTATAATGAGGAGGAGGATAGTGTTGGGAAAGGTGTTGAGTTTGACACAGAAGTATCAAGAGCAGGAAAGCGAAAGTCAAGGAAATCAGCCTTGTGCCACCTAAAATTGCTCTGGCACTAAACCTACAAAAATCAATGACTCTGCTTTCACAGGAGGTTTCACATGAACCTGAGGGAGCGTACAGCACGAGCTGCACCAGATGGAAAGTCTCTGGAAGTGGGGAGTGAGACGCGAGCAGTGCTGGTAACTCTGAGCTACATCAAACACAGAATTCACAAACAGTAATTAGGGCTATTCACATCTATCCCTGCATTCACTTCTGTACCAGTGAGGAGAGAGAGACAGCTCCGAGAGAAAACCAAAGTTATAAACCTATCTGCAGGTAGTAAAAGGATTGTTCGTACCCATGTATTTGTGTCTGTTACCTGAGTAAAAATTTGGTAATACAGATGTCTGAATTTTAGGTCAAAGTTATTTTTCCTTGGTTGCACCTTTTCAAGCTCATTTAATCACAGCAGCTTGTCTTCCTTTGCCCTCCCTCACAAAACCACCCCTCCCCACGCCGCATTTAAAACCTTCTCACAAAGAAAACAGAGGGAAAATAATTTTTGTGCAACTTATCCATCTTTCAAAGCAGCTTCTGGCAGAAGGGAGCTGAGAGTGATGAGTCCATAGAATAATAAATAATAACAATATTGAGCAGTTTTGCAGAGCAAATGTACATTGAAAAACTTTTCCTCTTGAGTGCCTGACATTATTAATTTGTTCTCCAAACACACTAGTGAGGGGAGTCAGCCCATTTTTACACACAGGGCAAGTGAGCATATAGATTTCAATAATTGTTTAAGACACAGAGGAGTCAGTTCCAGAAACCGGGCACAGCAACTCACAGGAGATCACAGCCCATATCCATGGCAACATTTGGGCAGAGCCTTGTCACCACAATAATTGCTATCGGCAAGTGACACATGCTTGGGGTTTGTGACACCTGTGAATAATATCCTCCCTGAGCTGCCCTTCCCTGTGGTCCAGAAGGAGCACGTCCCAGACCTCAAGGAGCAGCAAAGGCTGAACACAAGTTCCTGTAATTATTGATGACAGAAGTATTTCTAACCCCTTCCCAGCTTCTGCTTAAAAGGGACCAAACTCGTAGTAATCTACTGCTTAAGTGATATGTGATATCCAAAGATCCCATTTTGAGTTGCACAGACACCCTTCTGGGACACCCTTCCCTGTGGAACAGCTGCATTTTTGTTTTGTACCACAGGACTGTATTTTCAGCCCCATTACCACAGAGATTTCAGATGAATTAAGGGGAGAGGGAGAAGACCTGAACTGACTTGCTGTATCCACATGAAATTGTGGATGTGACCTTGTGTCCAACCTTCTAACATCTAAGACAAAAGCTTGGAAAAGCTGAACAAAGGAAAGCTCCCTGAACAGGGTGTGTGTGGTTTTTGTTTGTTTGCATAGAGGTTGAGAAGCAGATACCTTATTTTTAAGCCTTTGCCTGTTGTATAGTACTAGTGGCAGAATCACAAAAGCATGAAGAATTTCCAGGACCAGCACAACACCAAACCCAGGTCAAAATCTTGCCTGTCACACCCACCCTAACGAGCTCTCAGGAATCAATAGATTTGGGGATTCCTGTGTGGACAAACATAACTTGCCCCAGGTTCCCCTGATAACAGCTTGGTGATGAACCCAGCCTTTATCCTCCCTTTTCCTTACACAATTCCTGATGAGCCAGGTTGTACTGCAAAAGTGAGGCAGGCAGAGGGACAGCTCTTGTGTCAGCCCCTGCTCACCCCGGGGCAGTGGCTGCTGCTGGCACACCAGTATGATCTGCACGAGCTGATGCACTGGGGCTGCTGCTTTGCTGTTTAGAGCTATTGATTTCCTGCCCTTTCTTGTAAAGCATTCTGTGAACTGGAAGCAGTTAAAGGTTAATAGCAAAGATTTCGTTAAAAAGAATATTTTAGAATTGTTAAAGATCCTTAATCATTAGTAGTTAAATGCCCACACCTAAGAGCTGCTCTGAAGTTTGTGTCTGCAGGCAATGAAGCTCCAAGTTAGACTGCTCCAGCTCGGCACAGGCAATTCCCAGCTCCATGCCAGGATCCCAGCAGCAGTGGAGCAAAAAAGAAAAGTTAAAGGGACAACAGGAACTGCACACTCCTGCCAGAGGGTAGGAGAAGTGGGGGAAAGTGTGTCTTTGGTGAGACACCACTGCGAGTGCTGCATCCAGTACTTACAGGAAAGATGGGGCAAGACAATTTACAAGGGCCTGGAGTGACAGGATGGGGGACAGGTTTAAATTCAAAGAGAGTAGGTTTAGATTAAGTAAAAACTCTTCCCTCTGAGAGTGGTGAGGGCCTGGCACAGTTTTACCCAGAGATGCTGTGGCTGCCCCATCCCTGGAAGCGTTCAAAGGCTGGATGGAGCTCTGAGCAGCCTGGGATAGTGGAAGGTGTCCCTGCCCATGGCAGGGGGTGGGACTGGATGATGTTCTAAGATCCCTCCCAACCCAAGTCATTCTGTGATCCTGTGACAGGGGTTGCTGCCCTCAACACAGTGCACACCCACGTGTGCATGCACTGAGGGGGATTTTACACACATCTCGTTCACAAGCTCTACATTACAAACTGACATTTCTGTTACTGTGTTCCCCCATTTTATGCTCCTCTTTTAATGCACAAACCTAGGCAAAAGAGGGATGTTTGCTGTCTGAGACCACAAGGGGAGGAGCTTTGCTCACCTGGGGAGCTGCACAATACGTGTGTGTTAATTTTAGGAGGAACCTCCCGAGCAGCATCCGCTGCTGCTGACAGCACCTGGCAGAAGGGCTACATCCTGCACATCCTTTGGCAGGTTTTCTGGGAAGCAGCTACAACAGAGCTGCAGTACAGATGGTCCTTCATTTGGGGGTGTTTGGATCCAGACCCTTCAGTTGGGTCTGTCTGAAGGGAAGCTGCCTTCAATACATGCAAATATTTTGGGTTTAAAGCTACGCGGACGTCGCTCAACTTATTTCCCTTCCAGTTCCACCTCTCATTCGAGCAGTGCAAAAGCTTTCAAAGCCAAATATCTTCTGCTTTCAGCTGTACATCACCACCCAAACCCTAATGCTGGGACATCCAGGCTCCAAGGGCAGGACACCCCAGCAGCCTTGGGGGTTGGAACACTCAAATGAAAAGTGCTCTACACACCTGGGCTCCTCCACTGGAGAGGGACCAGAAACAAAGGGCAGGATATTTAAAATATCCTGGCAGGATCCATCCACAGCAAAGGATCCAGCCACAATAGGTTCATTCAGACTTCTAAGTCATCGGACTATTTCCAGCATTATTTTTTAAAGATTTGTTCTGTCTCCTAAAGAATCGCTTCTCAATGCAAAAGCAGAATGATGAATACATCTCCCCTTTCCCTGCTGAATACAACTTAGGAAAACATAAAGCTTCTCCATCTGATTTCCTCCTCAAGTCAAAATAAGCCAAGCAAATCCTGCTGTATACACCTATCAATACAAACAAAAGATGCAGAGGTGGAGTTGTTTTGTAGCAGAAATAAACACAGTTTAAGGAATGATTTTCCTTTCATGACAGCTTAAGGTCCTTCAAACCTGACAGAATTGATTACTGAGTCAAAGCAAAGGAGGGCAGGGAATGGAGTTTTCCTTGCATACACACCTGTAATGTTACACACTCCGTGGGCTACGGGGAAGGAAGCGGAAGGCTCGAGCTATCGGGAAGGAAAACCCAGAGAGGAAAAAGAACAAGGGTATCTTGGGATTAGCTTTAGCATAACATCCCACAGTATGTTTACTTTGCTTCTCCATCTCATATTTCTTCCTGGGATCAGTCCCCAGCCCTGCAGACCCTCCCAGGAGTACAATGCCCCTTTCGTGTATTGTACGAGTGGCACTGAGAGTACGGCAGCTTCAAAACATAAAAGGAAAAAAAGAGTCTCCCTCAACGCCATCATCATTTTTAAAAAAGGCAATTGATGTCGCCTGAAGCAGCAGCTATGAAGCCCAATTATACCACATTTCATTCAAGTGTCAAAAATTGGAATAATAATAACCAACAACGAGGAGCACATATAGGAAATGATGCTGCCATCTTCTTTTGTTTTGGCCACGCGTTTTCATAAATTCAGGCTTTGAGCAGACCCAGTGCCACATTCCTTCAAGGACTTTCTTGTTCGCTATTGTTTTCAGTTCTTAACAATTGGCTTCCCTGACTACTTTCCCCGTGTTGACAGTCGCTCACAGAGCCTCCATATGCTCCCACTACTTGGGTAGTCAATCATTTGTGAATTAGCTACCCAATCAAAGATCTACAAGAGGCTGGTAGTGTTTATTCATTGCTGGTGTTTTGAGTGAGTGTATTGCTCACAAAAGGTGTCAGATTAAACACGCAGAAATGAATTTATTCACAGGATGTGGATTGCGCAGTCAAAAGCAGAGACACGAGCAGTGGCCGAAGCTCACACAGGTTTTCCACTGGGTTTTTTCCCTTTGTTTTGTTGTGGTTTAAACCATGCCCCAGGTAACACATCACTGGACTCAGGAAGACTGCAACCACGTGCCTACTTAAAATGGAGTTTTTGGGAGCAGGTTGGAATCCTGGCTGGAAGTGAGGGAGTGGCTCCCAGAGGCTGCCTCGGTTTGGAGGACAGAAAGGTTAAAGCAATCCAAGGCACCCTGATGGAATGTTTTCCTCACCTTACATCACGGAGGTGCACACTGCAGCCCTGCCAGATGCATTCCTCTTTGCACCAGCAATATTCCTGCATTCCCAGCTGCATAGATGGAGCCCTCAGAACCCCCTGGAAGCACTTGAGACTGAGGCTGGGAACGATCTCGGACAAAAGCCACCGTTCTTTTAAGATCTGCCTCAAAACACCAACACAATACTTCCCTTAGCTGTCATTTTGGGGGAATTTAAAGGCATTTTAACACTGGCCAACACAGCCTAAACCAAGCAATGCCAGCTTGCAGAAGAGCCAGCTTTCATCCAGCAGCGTTGTTCCAAATCAGGATTATCACTCGCCATCAGAGACACTGCCCAATTCAGAGCTGGATGCAAACCTTGACATGATTTAAACACACAGCTCACATGAACTTGCCTCCTTTTATAGGAAAAGGGGGAAAAAAGTTGACATAACAAGGTTGTGTTTGGAGATCTCACTTTACAGCCCAGGTTTATGCTAAAAGATGAGGAACACACATATCTATATATCCACAGGGGTTCCATATTGTCACCTTTACCTGACTTAAGAGATCTATTTATAAGCAAAAAAAAAAAAAAAATTTAACTGCCAGTCCAAAGAAAATGTCACTGGTGATGAAAGAATCAAGCTGATTTCTTTTCTTCTCATGAATCATTGTCACAATAAAGGGTCTGCGTGACAACCCTGCCCTTAGCAATCACTGAAAAACCCAGTTCCTTTGAAATTATGAGCTGGCTGGTCCTTATATTGCCAGTACTTGGTGACGATGACAATGATGCACAGGGAGAGATGTAACTTAGCTGCTTGTCATAGTTCTTACTTCAGCTGACTTCCAGCAGCATTTACTATTCTGTATTAATAGAAATTAAAATATTAAACACTTACTCATTAAGGTATGCAGATATGATTCACAGGGAACTGGTAAGAAAATGCTATTTTTAAGTGGAGATATTACAGCAAAGAATGTTTCAAGTTAGAGCTTCCCAAAAGAAATATAAAGTACTTGTTTATTCAGTGTCAGTTGGAATAACCAAAATTCGTTCTACTGGTAATAGTGCATCAATGCATATTAAGCCAATGGCAATTTTCCTGAAGTTTTCCCTTCTTCAGAATTCATGAAAGAAATTTAAAACACTCAAGGCAAATGTCAGTGCGAGGGACAGTAATGTAAAGAATCAAAGTGGAACTACCTGGAATGTACATTAAATGAGAGGCAGAGAATGAGCACTGAGTGAATTTTTATATGTTCACATTATAGCAAACTAGTCAAAGATTCTGACCCCTGGCACTGGAGAAATCTTCCCAGTTTTGATATTTGTAGTACGATCATTCCCAAGAGGGCTGGAAAAAACCCCTCTTCCTCTCCCTTTCTTTCAACAAAATGAAACCTCATCTGTATTAGGAGGAAGAATACTAATAATTTGGTAGTGTTCTGAAGTAGCTTTTCTAAAGCTTCTGCTTGGGGTTTCATATCGCCCGGGAAGTCCAGCAGATTTTCCTGGCTTTGCTGGAGAGAGAAGCCTGCAGCACTGCATGGAGCTCTCAGCTCCCACCTCTGCCAGGAGAACGTGCAGGGGATGTGCTCATCCCTTGTGCAGCCAAGCCAGGGGGAAGGATGCAGAGATCCCCATAATGGGGCACGGGTGGGTCCAAAATGTGCTCCCTACCCTGGAATGATTCCGGAGCCTCTCTGCCTTTATGGCAGCTCCTCGCTGACTCCCCCTGAGCTGATCCTACACAAACATTTGGGTGAAGTGCAAGATTATTACTCAAAGAAAGAAAAAAAAAAAAAAATCAAGGCAAGAGAGTTGGCAGCGGTGTGTAATAACAAATAGGTGCACGCCGTCAAAACAATTAATGTCACTTTGCAAGGTCTTTTGGAAATATATCAACAGAGGGAACCCACAGATGGCTCTTTTCCAGTGCAGTTTGGAAGGGGGTAGGATGGGCCAGGCTACTGTAAATCCCAAGCTGAAAGATGAGGACAAAAAAAACCAACCAAACAACCAAAAAAGTGTTGGCTTTTTTGGTTTTTTTTTTTTGCTTCCTGAATTTCCTCTTCAGAAATAAAATGAAATAAATTGGGCATATAGAGCCAGGGCAAAGACTGACTCAGAGGTTGGACAGTCTAATGCAACAGATACACCAAGCTGACCCATAATGCCATAAATGCAGCATAGAAGACCAGAATTTTCCAGTGCTCAGCACCAATTAAGGCCAGGTTTGCAGAAAATGTCCTTCCCAGGAGGGCCAGCATAGCAGAAAGCATTTGGCTCCCTCTTGATGTTTGCAAAATTGTTTTCAGAAGACCTTCTTTTCCTGGCATGCTGCCCCCTTTCTATACCCAGGTATTTAAACAGGGCTTTAAAAGGCCAAATTATCGCCTCCCTGATTCTCAGTTTCCTACCATTAAAACGGGAATAAAAATAAACTTCTCACATGGCCAAGGAGCAAAAAGGATAAAAGCAGAGGTGCTTGGTGCTCACACATGTCACTGCTGGAGGTCAGATAAGGATATGATTTTTGCACCAGTAACTCTTACTTTGCTCTCATTGTGGTGTTACCCTTCATTAAGTACTCAAACATTCAGAATAAAATCAGATCCTAAAGCAACAATTATTTTCTACTCCCAGAAATCCTCCCTCTCCAAAGAGACAGAGCTTGCTCAAACTGTCTGCCCCTTCCAGAGATCCCTCTTGATTCCCTTTCCTTCACCTTCAGCTTGCCCAGAGCTGAGCCCTGCTCTTCCCAAGCTGGGCAGGTACAAGAGCATCGCACTGGTGTCTGAGGGGTGTATGCAGTTATTTGTACACATGCAGATCTGTAAATACACACACGGCACATGTCCACGTTTAAGGCTAGAGACATCACTTCAGTCCTTTCTGAAGAGCAGGTAGGATGTGTCAGGGTGTGGGGGGGACCCCAGCTCAGTGACAGACTGTTTGTAGGGTTTTGTTGCCCTCCCTGGCTGCACACAGGTAAGGGTGACCCCATGTGCTGTAACTCACATGGCGCTGGCAGGCAGCAAACACTGTGGAAGCCAAGCCAAGAGGAGGAAAGATTGTCCTTTTGCTCTGATATTTCCAAGTACAGTCTTGCATTTCCTTATTTATTGCTAGTCAGGCACGGAAGGGACAGAAGAGATGGATTTACCAAGTACAGCTTTAGCTCCCTCCTTGCCTTTGCCTATAAACATCCACAAAGCTCCTTTAGAAGGGAGCCAGTCTCCAGTCCCAGAAGGGTCAGGAGCCTGTTGGGAAGCTCTGAGGTAACTCCCAGCTCTGCCAGGCACCACCTGAGCTCTGAGTGAGCCCCACGCAAAAGAAAAGCCATACTATGCATGGGCTCAGCACCAGTCAATGGGTGGTGGCCCTCAGTGGGCCCAGGGAGGACAACAGAGGTGACAAGTTCTGTGGAACATCTGAAGAGCTAAGGAGACACCCCACAGGTGTCTCGAGGAGATTTGCACTTCAATACTCTCAATCCTACCCTGAGCAAAAGCTGCTAAGGAAGAGTGGAGATAAACAGCACCATTTCCATCTTTTAGGCGTGAGAATAAGTGGAATTATTTCATCATGTAAGTCATAAGCACAAAGAGCTTTCCACCACACTGATTCCCTGTAAAAATATTTGAAGACCTGTGCACATCTGAAGGAAGGACTTAGAATAAAGGAGGGATCCTCCTCTCTATTTTAACAATGACTTCTGAAGAGCACTTACCATGTTTTACTTCACAAGTCCATCTCTGCACGTGTACTGGTGTAAGAAGTTTCATCAAGTTTGGAGAGAGAAAAGGTAAAAGCTTTTAACATTAGTCAAGGACACAGAGTGGTTAAAGTGATATTTCCTTCCCCCTGTTTTAACCAGTTGCTCCTGCACTACTGTATTTGATTTCAGACTATTCTGTTTGGGGAAAAACCTGGGAAGAGCCCTTTGCTGAGGAAGAAATACATATTTTCAGCATTTGTGAATCTATTTCATTGTAGTTTATTAAGCAAACTGTGCTCCTTATCTGAATCTTGGTAAATACAATGCAAATAAAAGTTATTTCTGTTCCCACACTGACAGTCAGAGTCTGGTCTGCAGTGCTGCCTCTGGGATGTGCAGCCTTCTCTCCAGGAAGTTTTGCTCTCTTTAGGACACCTCATCCAGCATCCTCTAGCCAGGGAAAAGTTTTAGCTTTTTCCAGCCCCTGAGAGTGCTGCTTGTCTAGAACAAGAAAATAACCCTGTGGCTCTTATGGTGTCCAGCACACACCAGTCCCCAGCTGCTGCCCTGGCCTTAAACAGACAAGTGCCACGATCCTCTTCCCTTCTCCCACCTAATTAATGTGAGGTTTTGGATTAGATTTGCCTCCCTATCCAAACAACAATGAGCTCCTTCAGCTGCTCCTCTTCCACTTCAGGCCACTCCATCCTCCTCTGCAGCATCCCACACTCACCCTGGACGTTTTGCTCCCTGCCTCCAACTCTTGCTCTGTGGCCCTTGGGGAGGATGTCAGGACACCACAAAGTGCTCATCTCTCCTGGACTGACTTCACAGTGATTTCCTTAACTAGGAGCAGTTTTATAGGGAACTTAATCAACAGCTAACCCAGATAACAGAATGGGGGCAGAGGATCACGGGAAGGGAAAAGATGGTCAGGAAACAACAAACACAGAAGGAGGAAAGACAGGCACAGAATGAAGGGAAACACTCAGAAGCCTTAAGAGACAGGATGGTGACAGGGATGGCAGTCAGAGCTGCAAGTGCTCACGTGTTACCTCATCTGGGTCAGGTGAGCCAATATCTCCCTCAACTGTCATATTTTTTCAATATTCAGGCAAGGAAGGTTTTGTTTTTTCTTATTCATTCTGTGGTGCCTTTCTTCTATTTAAGAGCTTCAGTGGTTTAATTTTTGGTTTTATTTTCTTTTTCTTTTTTTAATTACCTTGATCTTGCTTTCCCCATTCGGTCACTGTTTGAACAGGAACGAATTCCCAGTCTCCAAAGCCCATATGTGATTTCTATGGAGTGATCCCAAATTACCTAATCTCAGCTCATATGCCAGTGCACATTCACAGTTTAACATCTTTTTTTTCCTTGGAATTGGGCACAGAAACTGCGAGTTGGCTCAGATGTAAAAATAATACTCAAAACACCGAGGCCAAACCCTGCACAATAAGTCTACATATGTGGTTGGGCACTAACAAACAAGTAAGAAAATGATCTATTTAAAGACTCACTTCTGATTTAGACATTGCTTTGAAGCAGTGAGAGTAGCCAGCAGAGTCTGGTCTCCATCACAATTTTTCAAATATAAAAATTAAAAAATGATTATAATTATGCATTCTGAAAGCTGGATGAGGCCATGCTACACTGAAGCATATTTTCCAATGTAATTAAGGCTTTCAGCTGATTCCTTCTGACTGCAATTGTTATTTCAAATGTGAATTAATAAATCATGTCCATCTAGTTAAGAATTAAAATCAGTCTCAAGTATTCCTGCTTAGACCAGCAAACTTAAAGAGAGGGAGGGATGAATGCTCCCAAGAAATTCTCAGTGGAGAAAAGAAGAAAAGAAAAAATAGGGAAAGTAAAAGAAAGGGCCTCATCTTATTTAAGGTTTTCCAGGCATTGAAGAAACACACAGGATGAAGTTACATGACTCACACATATGGAAGCATTTTTCTAGCTTTATACCAAGACAATATGCAAATAGCCTACCCCTACTTTCACTCATGACTGGCTGCAAATACAAAATTCAAGCTGAATAATGTTAACTGCCCACATGCTCTGCTCTAAAGGATCCTCAAGGGCTTCTGGTCTCCTGTGGTATCCACAGAGCACTTTAGCTATCACAGTGAATTAGTGTAAGGCCTGGTAATGCACCTTTAAGTATGTGAGCCCTTTTAAGGCACTTAGAGGTCAAGTCTGTGGCTATATAAAGTACAACCTTTCGAACATTTATTTTCACTTGCCCATCCAGAGGCTTGGATGGCACGCAAAGGCGGTGTTTAATTTCATAAGAGCCCTTCAGATTCCAAATTGTCAGAGTCATCAACTGGCTCTGATAGCCAACCAAAGTTTACAGTAATGTAATAAAGCAAGGTAAATATTGGCAATCGGGCAGCAGCTGCTGAGAATGGCTGCGTGGGGCAGGAGGAATTGTCATTGGGAGAGAAAGTTGTCATTTTGCAAAGGGACCTCTAAAGAGCAAGGCACAAAGCAGAGCAAGTCCAGATGGGCCTCTTCCCTGGAACATAAACACAGACACTCTGCTCAGCCTCTTCCACATTTCTCAGCTATCCCATGAACAGTAGCTCCCGACATGCCATCGATCAAAAATTCCCTGTGAGTAAAGAACTTCCCATGCAAACATGGAGTGTTTCCACAGACATCATGACAAAGAGATGCCCAAGCAGAAGTTACTGAAAATAAAAAGGGCCCCTCAGAAAGGAACTGTAGATATCAAAGTTAAAGATATTCTATACTATTCCCCCAATGAGACGGTGCAGCACATAAAGAAAGCATTATTTTATCACAGACCCGCTTATAAGAGAGCACAGTTTTACTCTGAATATTGAAGTGGGGTTTTTTTTCTGAGAGTAAAAATGAAGTGTGAAAGGCACAGGATGTCACTGCTGTGAGCTAACAGGAGCTGCCATGTGTGTGCCTGGAGACACCTGAGCTTCCAGAGCTGGACAGCTCTGCAGCGCTGCCAGGCCAGCCCCGCTCCTGGCACTGTAACACGGTCTTATTCTATTCTGCTGGGAGGGCGCTGGGCCCTGCAGAGAACACACCTGATTTGCTCCAAACAGCACCCCAGCCACTCCCCCTGCAGAGCCTTCTGCTCTAACACTGCCTCCTTGGCCAGTTTATTCCAAACCTGGTTTTGGTGAGCCCTGGAGGGCCAGCAATTAAAATTAAAATATATATAAAATGCAAATAAAAGGAGAGATCTCTTTGTACTTGTGACTTAGTGGACATTAGCAGAAACACTCAGATAAGCAGCTGTTGAACAGAGGTCTGTGCCCTGTTCCAGCTGTTTTGTTACCCTTTGAGGAACAAATCACTGGGCAGTGAGAGTTTACAGAGCAGATCTGTGGGTGCATGCCAGAGGTACCAGAGCAAAGCTGCCTTCTTGCATGTTTTTCAGTGCATCTCAGTCTCTTTATTTAGTTCATGTTATTTATTTATATGAAACAGGACTTTATCTATTGATATTCAAAAGGAAGATGAAGAGTTAGCAATCTGGTCTTATTGATCTGGATATTTGTAATGCAAATGAACAAGTAACACCCAGAGAGGATGTTTGCTGGTTAATGTCATGTACTCAGTTATTGTGTGCTGATACTAATCAATGCCTTACAGGGTTTGTACAGACTTCTGAGCTGCTGCATCACACAGTAGGTGCCTGGCTGGGAGATTGTGCCATTTTGAAGTTTTGTTCATTACTGGATGCTTGTCCTTGCCCTGAAAGCTCCCTGTGTCAGGCAAGATTTCTGTGACTTGCTGATTTGTAGGATGAGGCTTGCTGTGAAAGCCACACACTGTTCTCTGAGCACTTCAGAAGAGAAGCTTGGAAGCTTTTCCACCTACCTACAAACAAAACCATTCTCCCAAAGTTACTCAAAAGGCCGATGTGAGGATGCTCAGTACCCTTGCATAGTTAAACTGTTATTCAGTTTGCTGAGTGCCACTGCTGTCAAGGACAAGAAATACATTCATGACTCCATTCACTGGCTTTAACGGTATGAGTTTGTTTCATGTCAAGAAGCCCTAAAAAAATAAAAAAGGTTGAAAGGAAAGGAAGGACAGTGGGAGGAATGCATTTAAATCAAGAAGGGAGAAAAACTGCTGCGCCCTCACCCTTCTTGTTCAAGATAATGCCCAGTAGAAACTGGAAATTGTCACACCACCACATGGAATAACAGTGGTCAAATCAGTCCCTGGTTAGCACAGAGGGCAGGAACCCCTGCAAGACAGTGCTGCAAACACACAAAAGCTCACACTAGTACACACGTGCAAAATTCATGAAGACAAATACCCCATCAGCTGTGGGCAGTGTCTGTGCCTGCCTTGCAGCAGTGAGCCAGGATATTCACTTCCCGCCGAGGCTCCCTCTCCCAGGCAGGGAAGCAGCCGTGCCAAGCCTCGAGCGACAGCGTAATGACATTAATTTTCCAGGCACGCTGATGACAGCTCTGTGAAGACTGGAATTTGAGTAATGCAGGTCACACTGCCATTGTCCTGTCTCGGTGCACAGGGGTCAGACTCTGGAGGCTGCTTTATGTGCGAGGAGCACAGCTCAGCCCAAAGCACTCCCTGGAAAAACCTGGCGGAAAAGGAACGAGATGCTGCAGAAAGCAGGGCGGCTTTGTGGAACTGATGAAAGGTGTCATAGCTGACTAGTAGTGACATGTCCCTAACACAGGGACAGGACAGTCCTTGTCCACGCTGCAGCTCACAGTTGATAGTTGTGAGATTGCCTGGCTTACACAGGAATGAATGTTTTGGTTCAGCCCAGGCATGTTTTGCAGCACTGCTCACTGAGCTCCTGACCTTTCCAGACAACCCCTTCAACACACTGACCAATAGGTATCTGGCTGATGGACAAAAATAGTCACATATTCTTGCCTATCTCCACTTTTCCCTTATCCCATTCCAAGCTCCATGGAAGATTTCTCCCTAATATAGCCTCCTGGTAACTTGCTGTAGTCTGTCATCGCTTACAAAAAGCACACAAGACACTTTGTTGATCTTTCCCACTCAGAGTTCAAACCCCCTGGTAACAGCAACACTGTCCAGAGCAATTGCTAATCCTCCCAGTTAAACCTGCAACACTCAAGGATGGCCAGTTAAGCTGCCTGCCAACAGGAAGGAGAGATTCAGCTCAAAGCTCACCCATGATGCAGATCTGGTGAGCCAGGACAACTCTAAAAAACTGCAACTTTATTCCTCTTTTTGCTTTAAGGACCCACCCCTGCACAATATTAGCAACACCTCCAGCCTCCTCCCACAGCCCTAAGTATCAGAGGGGTTAAACCCCATGGCCAGACTCTCCCCTTAGCCAGGCACCAGAGCAGCACAGGCCTGGGTTCCCCAGCTCAGGACTACCTGGAGTACCCTGGAAATCAGGGCTGCAGCAGGACAGTGCTGCCTTGGCCAAGCCAACATGGAATTTGCTTGGTCATTACAGCTCCTATGGATTCTGGCAGCGCAGAGCTACAGCGCAGGAGAGAGATGTGCAAGGGTTTGCTGACTGCCATCTGCTACAGAGGGAGACACTGAAGACTGCTCAGCTACTGCTTCAAATCCTGAGCAGATGCTCTACAAAAGAGGAAAAGTCTCCAGCTTCCAGAGAAATGTGCCTGCCTCTCTCTCCAAACCTGCAGCAGTTACTGACCACATGGTACAGCATGGGATTGGAAGGTTTGAAGCTGAGCCAAATGAAGACATTCTTGGCTTTATCACAAGCATTTAAAAGGTACCAGGTTAATCTTCCTGGGCAAGGTAAGGAGTGATTTCAGGAGCTGTACATAAAGCAGGCCAAAGCAAGTGCCACAGGAAGGATTTTCACAGTTCTCAATGTAACAAATCATCCTGCATTGCTGGTAGGTTATATTTATCATATTTGATCATTCAGTCTTCCTTTCCTTGCCTATCTCTTCCACTGCTGTATAAGTCATTCCAAAGTGGTTCCCTGTTCTCTCAGCAAAGTGAGACATGTCCCAGTGTCCTTTTCAAAGTGGCAATTACCTCCAATTAACATAAAGGCTCTGAAACAGAAGTTTCAAGAGAAGCCATACACCAGTTGTCTCCACAGTCCTTCCAGAGGGATTGGAGTCAGAGATTAAGCAGCTTCTTAGGGTCTCTCTGGTGATGCTTTAAGGAGGTGAGAATGAATATGGGACTTAAGATCTACCCAGGAAGCAGCTGTGGAAGACAAGCAATGCTAGACTGGAAAAGAACAAGGAGATGAAAGAACATCTTTTTGAAAAGGAAATATATCTCATGGAACGCAGCATTTGTTGGGACAACCTGTGAAGCCCAAAGCATTTTCTCCTTTTCATTCACCACAAACCCCTAAGATCTCCCTGCCTTATCTCGGGAAGGTTAGCTCAGGGAACATGCAAGTGAGCACAGGCAGATGAAGCTTCTATCCCCACATCACATAAAACCCTTCAAACAAATCTACAAGGTTTGGGTGGTTTCCAGCTCCTGCAAATCAAGCAGCATGGATTAGTTTGCAAACCTTGTCATGAATGGAACCCTACAGGGCTCACACAGCTCTAATTTTAACCTGCACCCCCACAAACACACATATCCATGAAATAGAACATCATCCAATATCCCACACTGCCTATTTGTTCACTGCCAACAAGTAGATTTGAGTTCAATTCACTCTGATTAAAGGATTGGACTGGTCTGTGAGCCAATCCTGATTTTTGCCCAACACCACTCAATCATTGTTCACTCACTGGCCCAAGTTGATCCTGGCTTTTGTGTGGTCATAAAAACACTCTCCTCCTGTTTTCAGTGCTCACTGGGATGGGAACGCCTGCAGCACTCAACCACCGGGCATGGACACATCCTTTATGGCATAGACCCACAGGGAAAATGCTCCGTCCAAAGGGGACTGGGAACACAGCAAGCACACTTGGTGTCTGGGGAAAAATGAACCCGCTGGGTGAAGGTGCTCCCTGCACACCTACTGCCCACCCCAGCAATCCCACAGCTCATCCTGCTGGAGCAACAGGCTCTTCCCACCCTTCCTGCCTCCACACAGGCCCCAACACTCGCAACACTGAAGGGAAACTCACAGAAAACAAAGCTGTCACGGCCATACCCTGTCTGCCTCCACGGCAAAATAAGAGAGTCTTCCCTCTGCCATTCGTATTAGAGCAAAGGATGTGAACCTGTGAGCTCCTTTCACTCACAGTGCCAACCAAAATACTCCAGAGGTAATTTAAAAATATCTCCTCCATGTGTGCAACAGGAACAGGCTGTGCCTGAGCTGCTGTGTTTCTCTCCTCTCTGCAGTGGCCACCTGGGATGCAACCAGCATGCACTTCCTAAGCTCCAGGGGTGGCATTTGCAGCCTGCCACAAAGATGCCTAGGACAGCTCACATCTGAGGCAGCTCCCTCCTGTGTTTGTTCAATGGGACAGGCAGGACACATCCCCAGCCCTCTCCTGCTGCCCAGGCACACTGTGTGGGCAGCGAGTGGAGGTGAAACGAATTCAACAGGATGGGAGAAAATGGCAGCTCAGCATTGACAGAAAGGCCATTGCTTGGAGCTGTGTGAAATCCTGAGCCCCCGAGGAGAGCAGAAAATGGGAAACTCAGGCTCGGTTTCCAGAAATTCACATCCACAAAAATAAACCACAAAGTGACTCAGAAGAGCGTGTTTTTGTACACAGGCACACTGTGCATTACCTTGCTGCCAGTAACGGCAGCGACAGAAAGGCACAAACACCAGGTCTGTATTCCATGGATAGTGTGGAATTCTGCAACCCCGTCTGGCACAGCCCTGGCTGCCAGCAGCCACAGTTACTCCTGCCCTGGAGGAGCAGGTGCCCCCTTGAAAGGGCATTAAACTCCATGTTTGTTGTCAGTAATCACCCTTATTTCATACTCCCATACTGCTATTTTATCCACTTGTTCTCTTGTCTCTGTTCACATAATTATATTTTGCTTTTCTTTTTTCCCACTAACTCGTAATCCCCCTCACACGTCCCCCCAAGGAACAAGGTGTTAACATGATGTGGCCAAGCATGGTCTTAATCAGAGCAGCCAGATTTCAAAGGGCTGCTACCTCTCCCTCTCTCTACAGACCCAGAAGCCAGCTGAGAACACCACAGCCTTTTCTTTGAACAGACCCACTGATACTTTTTGCTGTGTATAAAAATCACTCAATGTGGGACAGATGTTTAAGTCTGGAGATGATACAGAGGCATGTACACCTGTGCACAAGCCACATTTGAAAAAAAAATCTTCTATTTCAGCATGGCAAGCACTGCATCCCACAGCCTTTAGAGCTGCTTTCTAAAGCCAAATCCCTCCTCAACTAATGTTTGTTTTAAGTCCAAGGAAGCAGGAAACAGCCTGTGAAGTTTGCCACAGGTCCCTAACATTTATGTGCACTGCTGCTCTTTTCTCCCTGCATTTGCTGTTAGTTTTGGAGAGCAGGAATTGTGGGTTGGCTTTTTTTTTCCCTTTTTTGCTGAATCTGTTTAGGATTTCTTGTTGGACAGTATTAGCACAAACAGAGTTTCTGGGAACAATGGCAGAAGGAGGGAAGTTTCATCAGGGTGGGTAAAACAATCAGGCTGAAACAGTGCTACCCTCAAGCATTTTCAATAATGGGCTTGAAGGTCTGAGGACAGAGGGAGGTTTCCAGAAGCTGTCATTTTGGCTTTTGTTACTTTGCCCTGACCCCGTGAATCCTCTGCAATACCTGTTCTCACACAGCCACGTCCAGTGAGTGCTGCATTAGCACATCTTTCTTGGAGAGGACAGAAAGGGTAGAGATGAAAAGGCCGTTTTGGACCCATTCGTTATAAGTGTGTTTTCTAAGGCAATACATGAAACCTGTCACTGTCTCTCCTGTCATTTCCCTCCCCCTTTGCTGGGTTGGTTTTTGTTGGGTTTTTTTTTTTTGGTTGCATATCATGACCAGGAGGCTGGATCATCATGCACTAAGGAAATATTAATTCCTTTGCTGTTGCATCTAAAAGCTAAGATGACGAATTTCTGTGCCATGCTACATTATACGGGGATAAAGGAACAAAAGGGTGAAGGACAGTGGCTGCATGGTGTCTTAATCAGATGCAGATCAGCCTAAGAGCATCAGACCATCAAATCCCTGCTCTGCAGCAATCGTGCACCTTTAGTCAGGCTCTGAATGGGCTGAGATAGATTCGGGGCTTTATTGAAAGATCATACAGGATGACTGCAAAATCCCATTACTTGTTGATTAAGTATTGATTGCCTCGGTATTAACAAGCCAGCTAATATGAAGTGACCTCTGAGGCCACTGGTTGGAGGAAAAAAAAGACAATTTACTAAAACAGGCAGGCAGATGAATAAGAGGGCTAGATCTGCTCTTGGCTTTTAGCTTCGGTTAAAATGTCACAC
Organism: Erpornis zantholeuca; assembly: GCA_013400515.1. NCBI lineage: Eukaryota > Metazoa > Chordata > Aves > Passeriformes > Timaliidae > Erpornis > Erpornis zantholeuca. Next base: position 378,693 of record VZTN01011201.1, read on the forward strand.
TCGATAGTGCAGATCAATGCCCACTTTATTTCCTTGCAGCCGTCTTATTACCATCATGAGGCTGCCTCCTTTGATGCTTTTTAATGACCCTCTGAACCGCGTGCTCTGCTTACCCACTGCCTTTGACTAAAAGGAAAGGAAAAGCTTTTTTTTTCCCCTTGCTGGTGATGGAGTGGCTGAGAACATGACATTGTGCCAGTATAAGTGGAGCAATGAGGTTTCTCGGGTCACCGGTGCTGCGACTCTGCTCTTTCACTCGGTTTCTAGCTTTTCTTTCTTTCTTTTCTAGATTTCAAAAAGTCTTGCTCCTTTTCATAACTTCAAAACTGGTGAGATATTAAGAGACCACCTACTGACAACTTCTGTCCAACACTCTTATTTGTGTTTTTAAGTGCAATAAGTTTAGCAGCTCTTGTTACATTAATTCTCCTGAAAAGCACCTCACCCAATTATTTTGAATCTAACTTTTTTTTTCCTTGTTGCCACTTGCAAATCGAAGAATTATTTTTGATGGTGAATAAAGAGCACTGAAGGGATACAGTTTGACTCTCTTGAATCGAAATTGGACCACATTAAGAATCGTGGAAGATCCAAGACTTTCCTCTTCAGCACATGCACAGTCTTTTAATCAAGCTTATGTATTGAGTCAAACATAAACTACACATTAAAGAGAAGACAACAATTCTGATGTTCAAGATGCTACAGTTCTGTAAAGCATTTACAGAAGCATATTTAATTCTCATTTAAGAGATTAACCTGCCAATAATTCAATGTTTTGAAGAAGTAGACAAATGCTAGGGAGAATAGAGATGATTCAATACCTATTGAAAGGCATAAAGGGTGTTTGAAACTCCAGGATAAATTAAGGACATGAGGAAGAGAAGGTGAATTAGGAAAACAGCTATTCCAACAGCTAAGATTTTCTTCTCCTTGTGAAAGCCTGTAAAGCTAATGAGCCAAAGTTGAACGGATGTTAATGGAGAAATCTCAGGCACACAGTTGTAGGCTGAAGGGGAGGGGGAGAGCAGAAAAATGAAAAAAAAAAAAGGATGACTGGAAATATCACCAGGGTGGGCCTCAGTTTTAAACCAATAGCAACAACAGGGGCAACTTCTGCTTTGCAAGTAGCCATGGGGAGTGATATGGCATTGCCTGATGACACTGGCCTGACCCAAAATCAGTGAAAAGCTGTCCACCAGTTCCAGCTGACTGTGGTACTTAGAACATAAATAAAAACATCTCTTTTTTTTGCAGTAACAAAAGGACACAATTCACGTGCCTCATTGCTTTAATTCTTCTCTCTCCTCCCTGCCACTCTTCTGCGGTTTTGTGGTAGAAACATGTACGAGAAAAATAATGAGCACCATCAGGAGGCTCTTTGGGGAGCATGCAGAAGTTTTGGTACTCTGCAAAGCCACGCTCACCCTCAACTGCTGAATCAGCCACAAATGCAGGATTCTGGCTTCTTATTCTCTGCTTTCCCTCCCCTTCAATGTGACGCTCTTAAAAATCACAATCATGCAGGTAATCCTTGGAGTGTGAGTGAGACCTTGATGGAATGACTTAGATTATTGCTGTATTACTATTATTTATACAGTGCCATAAACGTGCATGATGCTTAGCAGAATACAAGACATCCCTCCTGCACCAAACTGTGCAGAGCCCTGCGTATGGATAATTTCAAATGCACACACACACACACACAGAGGCAGGCACACCCCTCTCCTGGCTCCTGTGCAAAGGGCTCCAGAGCTTTGGGAGCTTGCTCTTTTTTTTTTCTCCTTCAAATTAGTCACAAAAAGTTCCTCTTTAAACTGTAAGCCCAGCTTGAAGGCTGTTGGCCAAATGGAGGCGTGTAGGGGCTCAGATCTGGAGCAGAGCCTAACAGGCTTGTCCATAAACGTATGCCTCTCCAGCATCCTGCCTGCTGCAGCTCTAATTAGAAATTACCCCTGTAGACACACAGGGGTTCTAGTGAATTAAGCAAAAAATTTAGACTGGCTGATAGGAAAACAAGTTTTTGCACAGCATTCCCAATAAGAAATTATACACTTGTTATGCATTACAGTCTGTGCTCAAAATGCTATTTCAGCATTCTGGGTATTAAAAAAGGAAGCTTATGTGGTCTTGTGGTGAAAGACTGTGAAGGATTATTTAAAGTAAACTGTAGGGAAATATAAAACAAACCCAGTTAATTTATCACAACAGTGAAGATGCATAAATAAGACATTTATGAACAACAAGGACAGTTTACCTATTATTCCAAAGAATTCATGTTTTCAGGAGAAAAATATTTTCTTTAAAGAAAAACGATGCCAGTTTTTCTCAGGTCAACAATATAAAAGTTTGTAGGGAAAGCAGCCTGAAAATCTTAGTTCAATGTACTTTTCACTATTTCTAATTATAATCAAGATCTCTTGGCCCAAGTGACAGCAGAGCATGGCTTTTGAGAACACCTGCATTAGATCAAAGACAGAACCTGGTGCCCGGAGAGCTTTGGGAAGATGCAGTGGAAATGCATCAGGACAAGAACCTCAGCAACATTCACTGTCTCTAAAAGAGTTAGTGCAGCTCAGGGCAGATGAAGTCCTGGCTAATTGCACACAATCTGCATGGATCTTTAAAACAATTGTAACAAGTGATGAACTCGTATACCCTGTGCTCTAGGCTAAGCTTCCTCGATGCCAGAATCACAAATGATGTCACACCCAATAATCAGGGCCTCAACAGCAGCTTGATAATACATCACTTGGCTGAATCATGGCTCAGCCAGAAGTGGAAATCCTGAGAGCCCTTACAGAAGTTTGAACCAATACACAGCTGTGGACACCAACCTACATTTTTGTGACAGGTGCCCAATTCCATCTCTGGCTTATTTGAATTTATGCCAAATTGGTGCTGTTTCTGGGTTTCCGAGTGGCGTCTGCAGCCTGATGCTCCTCCTTTCCTGTCAGTTGTCCCAGAGGTCACCTCTCTGTCCAGCAGGCATGGCCCTGGTCAAGGTGAGCTGGACATTCACCCCTTGACAGCATTTCCTGAACCCAGGACTAACGATGAGTTAAATAAACTCCTGAGGGTCAGTGGGCAGCACCTTGGTCTTCTCCAGACAAAGGGCACGAGCAGCACATCAAGGCTGGGCAACTCCTGCAGCCCAGAGTTCTGTTACCTGCCTGCCATTCATCTCCCTGCCTTTAAACCAATCACTGCTCATTTAGTAACACACAGTGCACTCCTTCTGCAAGACTTTGACTTGTTCACAATCTACAAGTTCTGCAGGGTCACACTTTTATTTTGCATTTGTGGTATTTAACAGCACAGCACCCTGAGCTGTTTAGAGTCCACACATATTTGCCCCATCCCTGGAGTGTCCAAGGCCAGGTTGGACAGAGCTTGGAGCAACCTAGAATAGTGGAAGGTGTCCCTGCCCAGGCAGGAGGTGGAACTGGATGAGCTTTAAGGTCCTTTCCAACCAAGGCCATTCTATGATGATATCACAACACAAATAAAAATAGTAGGAGATAGGAAGCAGATGATTTGTCTTTAAAGCTTTCTGGCTCCAAGTCAGCAGGCCATTGAGACAAAGTGGGATACCTGACTGCTCACAAGTTGCTGTCTCAGGTCACATTCAAGTGACACAAATACCATTGTGTTGGTTCACCATTTCTTTCTGGCTGAAAACCTGCTTTCTTAACCACGCAGCCTGGGGAGTGACTGGATTTAACTGAAGGGGACATTCAGGAACAGGAAAGCAGAGTCAGGAGAAATGCCCTGCACACCAAACTGCTCCTGAGCCAGCGCAAATCCACTCTAGAACAGTTCTGTTCCTTCCTAGTGGAAGCATGGGCTTCCATGTCCCGTGCCGCCCTCCCCGGAGCAGGAACATCACCTTTTGGTGGTAATACATTTTTATAACTCAGGTAGCACCTCCTCACTGGGTGTGTGGCAGACATTCCCACCCACAGCAGCCGGCCAGCAGAGAGGCAGAGAGAATAGAGAGATCACATTTCAGTACAATGGCCGCTTCCTCAGGAATGCCAATTGTAATTTAAAAAACAGTGACAAGTGCTTCTTAGCCTGTGAACTTTCCTGTTGCTGGGCTGAGTGAAACGGGGGCGGTTTTCCTTTAAATTTTGCCAGTAATGATATGGTACACAAAGTGACAGACTACAGGGTTTGGGTAGAATGCTAACATTGTTCTTTTTCCCTTTTAAAGGTCATGTGCAAGAAAACCTCTCTAGTTAAATCTATCCATTTAAAATCACCATTAGGTCACAGAAAGCAGCCTCAACATGCTAAGAGTCTTCAGTGGAAAACACATGCCAGGGTCCAGCATGTACAGAGCTGCTGGAGGAGGTGTGCTCCAGTTCTGCTACAAAATCCTTGATTTGCTTCTCATACCTGTTTTTATCCTCTCAGATGTGACCAGATTTCAGTGCATATCCATTTTTAATAAGAAAGGAAACAAGCAGGTGTTGATGTGTGGAATAGAACTGCAGCAATTCCAACTGCATTTGTCTAATGGGGATGATAACACGTTTCAGCAAGGTATGCACTGAGCTATGATGAAAGTAGGACTGAAATCCCCTCCTGAATTGGGATCCTTGGAAGTATAAATTTAAGTTGCACTTCAGTTTGTTACAGCACGCTGTTGAAAAGTAACAGCGTTTAGAGATTACTGAGCAGACGCTAATGCAGTTCAAACAGACAATATTAATAATCTTAATAACACGTGTTTTCCCTTCAAAGAGTGACTGCAGAGCAAGAAGCACATAGAAATACCGACACAGAGCTCCCTTGCAATGCAGATGGCACATCCACCCCAAACACGGAGGGCAGGGAGCTCTCCCAAGGAGTATCTGCTCCGTGAGTCACACTGGGTACGCTGCTGTTGTGTCTGAGTGAAACACGGAGCACTGACACTGGTGCTAACTAAGAAATAAATTGTTTTTTACTTCCCTGTGCAACACATTTTAGCAACAGTAGCTGTTTCACAGAAGAAATGCACGAAAAATCCCACCATTACTTCCAAGAAAGTTGCAAGTGGTTTGTCACCAGTGGAAAACAGATCACATTTGATAAATCGCGGCGCTCTCAGTCTCCAACTTGCTTCAACCTCGGTGCAATATGCAAGAGCTCATGAGAGAAGAGTTGGGTTAGAAGCAGATCCTCTACTCTAAGGAGTTAAAAATCCCCAAAGCATTCATTGGATCCTTGGGAACAGAAATTCCATGCTGGAACAACTGCTTTGCATTTTCAAATGAAATAATATTAAATATTGTGGTGTAGCATTGCTGGGTTAGCTGGTACTGATTTTACTTATGCTAAGCAGTCATTTACTTTGGAAGTAGCCAAATTTTTTCCAAGAGCTCTGCTGATGTGTGGATGTCCCATAATAAAAAACACATTTTTTTAGGAAGGATCAAAATTTGTAACACTTTATACTCAGTAGTTTTTAATTAAGTACACATTAATGCTGCTTGCATTGCTTTCTCATCATGGACCCAACTTCCAAATGAGCTCACAGACACATTTTTCAAGTGCTCAGTATTCTCTAGGATTTAGAAAGAGCTCAGCTCCCATCTCAGCACCGAAAAAGATGCTTGAGTGTTTCAGAGAATAAACCTGTCCTCTACATCTGAAATAACAACAAGCACACACATCACTCTATAGATTCCAAGCATCTTTTAACACAGCCTCCTGGGAAGTGCTGTACTGGCATGACTGTGCTTTTCACCACTAAAACATTTCAAAAGCTCAACTATTTCCTTGGACTTGTAGGCTTGCAAAAACAATCCTGTCAAAAAAAAAAAGCTCTTCAGCTTCAATTGCTGATTATTAAAACTTTAAAAGAAACACATCCCACAGAAAACAATTAACAACATCTGAAGATTCCTCAGCCTGCCTAGATGTCTTAATCCGGAAATTAATTATAAATTAAATTTATCACATACATGCAAAAAACGCACATGTAGCTGCCCAACAAGTTGAGATAATGCAAACATGAAGGGAGAGACTTCTGTAAAGATGACTGTGTGAAAAGTAAAAGGATTAGCTTCAAATGATTATCCCTGGAATCTGACAAACCGTACACACACCTTACTTTAGCTCAAATTTGCCCTGCCAATCAGGCTGTTAAATTACATAACAATTTGATGCCTCTTAACAAAAGATGGCATCCCGGGCCGCAGCTTCCATTGTGGCAGTCACAAGAAATTGATGTCTCTTCCCTGCCTACAGTATTTTTTATTTTTTCCCTAACTTTACATTTTTTTCTCAGAGATATATTACTTCTCTTTCTTTTTCGTTTTTTATGGAGACACTCCATATTCCCTATGCGGTGTTACTCATCTTGTTGTGACCACACACGCAGAGAAAAAGAAATAAATAATTCTTTTCAGCTCGTTCAGGGATCCAGATGAACATAATCTGTGTTGTGTTCACTTTGTTATTACTTTATGTAAGAGGTGACACAAAACCAGCAGAGCCAATGCAGAATCTCGAAATACATATGCTGCCTTTCTGCCTTACACACACTCCCAAATACGTGACACTTGTTAAGTGGCAGCCACGTACCATGAGCATCTCATACATTTTATCTTCGTGTTTATGCTGATTATTAAATATGAGATGTTAAAGAGTTTCCTGAGCAAGGCAGAGGGAAATGGCTTTACTTTGATTTGCGTGGTGAAAACACAGACGAACCAACACTCCATGGAGAGCAGCATTCCTGTGGCAGTGACAAAGGGAGCTGCCAGGCTGCAGAGATGGACAGCAGCACATTGCTCTCCTGCCTGCCAGGTCCTCTGGGGGCAGAGCACAGACCCCACTGCAGCACTGCTGTGTCCTCTTTCCTTGCATCACTCAAAGACCACAATAATTTGAGGGGTTGTGGCTATCAGTTTATATGTTAAAAATGATGATGCTTCCACTTATCTATTTTCCTTGATGGCTTTTGGCTATTATGAATATTTCTGCATTTTTTCTCCACCTGCTCCAAGACACAGTGAGTAGATAGAGAACTCACTGCAGCATGCCTGGAGGCTGCTGGTCACTGATTTGAGTGACCACACGTGAGGGGCAGGGTGAGCCCGAGTGTCAGGCAGGCTGGGCTGCTCACTGACAGTGCACCCACAGGCAGGAATGTGGTCAGTGCATGGGTCAGGATGCCAGAACTCCTTCATGGCAGGCTACTCAAAGTGAAAACATTCCTTACTGGGTTCTGCCTCTGCACGACTCACTTTAGGCTCCCAGCACCATGAAATGTGCTGGAGAGTGGAAAAAGGCATTCCAGCCTGACCCTCACACAGTCAGAGCAGACCAACCCCAGCTTCCATCAATCTACAAACCTTGGTTTGCACTTGCCTAGATCATTCTTTTGTGTGGCTGTGGCTCTGATTCTCCTCCTTTCTTCATGTTAAGCAATCCCAGTGAGAAAACAAGCTTCCACTTTGACCTCTGCCAGCTTCCCCTTCCCAAACCTGCTGCTGGCTCTAGGAACAGTCCCCACATGGCACATTTGTGTGGGGAAGGGCTGCCCCCTTGAGCATGTTCTCCAGTGCACCCAGTGTGGCACCAGAATGAGTGTGGAGTGTTTGCAGACACCTGAGAGATTCACAGAACATCCTGAGTTATGATCATCAAGTGCAGCTCTTCCGCCAACAGCTCATACCAGGACTGAATGTGCATCCTTGGCATTATGAGCATGATGCTTTAACCAACTGAGCTATTCAGAGAAAGGAAATTCCCTCCCTCTGATCTCCAGCAGAAACCCCTGGAGCTCCAGTACCACCAGTGTACAGGGAATATGCCCCAGAGGACAAGTGGTCTGTGCTGCCTTCGGAGCTGTCACTGCTTTTCCCTTCTATTAAGGATAGGAAATAAGAGTTGTGTTGATTTTTAACAGATCTTCATCCTGCACTGAGAGCTTGTATCTGACTCTAAGGGCAAATCTCTCTGGTTTATATGCTTGGCAGTTAAAATTCTCAGGATTGAAGCCACTGAATGCATGTTCAACATCTAAACCATACTCTTTTCACTTACAGTCTTCCAAACAGAGTGCATGCCAGAGAAGACACTCTCATCATAAGGGACAATACGAGACTCTATTACACTGTTCAACCTAACTTTACTCCACAATTGTGCAGAAAACAATAAAGATCTTGTTTTGTTATCCTTGAAGGTCGTGGGATTGTTTAATTCCTTCTAAGGCACACCTGCACAGCAGGAGCCTTACAGGATTGGGTCTGAGATTTTGCCATTACCAAAATACTTCTACAATAGCAGGTGATGGGATCCTCACCACTTTTGAGGGACCCAAACTGTGTATTAAGACCAAGCAAAACTGCCAAATCCTCACTATCAAGACTGCCTTCCACAGATCTGGAGATTCCAGTGCCCAGGAGAATGATGTTGAAGGGGGCAATGTCCAAATATGAGCCACCTTCAGGCTCTGAGAGGTTCAGATTTATAAGGAGGAAGGGAGTTTGATGTATGGATGACTCCTCAATTTCTACTGCTTTACAATTAAGCAGGCCCATTCCTTAGTTCAGTCATCAATCCGAATGCATTATCTCAGGGAAATGAAGGATGTCATCTTTCCCTTCCTGAGCTGCCTGTCCCAGAGCGAGGTTCAGGCGGATTTGACTCTGTCAGTCAGGGAACAACCTGGTTTCTGCTCCAGTCCTCAGCCTCCCTCCAGGTCCCCCAACCATTTCTCTTTACTTGTCCAACTTCATATTGGCAGAAGACAGCGAGGGTTGGAGGAGACTGTTTTGGGAAGGGGAAGATAAATAGCCTAAAAAGAAGATGAGATTTTCCATCCACCCTGAGGTGGAAGGAGGGCAGGGGAGGGGTGAAATAAGAGGAAAAAGACAGGTAGAGCTGGAGGAGAAAAATGAGATTCTGCCTGGTGTTTCATTAAACAAAACAAAAAAAAAAGCAATTGGTTTGGGGAAAAGAAGAACAATTTAATTTTGTAGGCAAAAGGCTCCTGGCTTTACTTCCTAGTGGAACAATTTGGTTTTACGAGAGGAGACTTTCCAAGCCAACCGTGACTGTACATATGGCACAGCTTGATACCTGCTCTCTGTATCCTGATGGCTCAGCTACTGGATTTGTCACATTCTTTTGCTACTCTGACTTTTTCAAGAACTGCTGTAGTGCTTCCTGCTCTTAGGAGTTATTTACAGCAAATTTATGAGTCTGCAGAACTATCTGCCAAAAAGTAAAAACGGAAAAAAAAATCAAGTAAGCTATTAACTGCAAATTATTTATCAAGCTCCACTTGCCAATTCTTCCAGACACAGACCAAAATCTTACCACACCAAAACACACTGTCCTGGAGCTCCCTTTCAAATGTGAATGCTACAAGATCAACCCAAAGTGCAGGAGCATGGAAAAACACCATGGTAAAATGGGACAGCAGCAGCTGCACCCAGGACCAAGATTCACCAGTAACATCCCAATGAAACTCCTACTCACCACCTCCAGCTGCCACTGGTTTCCTGGTGGGATGCTGTGCTTTAGCACTAGAAAAGAACACCAGAATGGAGATTACCTCCAGGATGCACCCTGAGCACTCATTTCACTCCTCCACAGTCTTTTCCTAGGGTTCATCCTTCCACAGGCCCTGTCCCTGCACGTTGTGGCACACAGAGCTGTGTTTATCTGCAGTTCTTTCCACCCCAGCAGACCCTGGTGAGCCATCGTCCAGCCAGGGGCTCGTGGGGCATTTGACTGCACCAATATCTGTGCCTCTCTGCACTTTCCCTATAAAACCACCCTGGACAGTTTATATTTTTCCTTCACGATGAACAGACACACCAGAAGGGACTTCTGCTGGGATGAGCCAATGAAACCTTTTCTTTATTATTATTTTACGTTTCCAGTGTCCACACGATTGGAATAAACTGTAAATTAGGTGTTACAGCACTGTAGTTTGGGTAGATGCAGTGTTTTAGAAATGTAGCTTTAGTTTGTTATAACATAATAGCAGCTTTGCTTTGTTGTGACAGTGGCAATAAATAAAGTTCCTACAATGTATAATGCTGTAACCAACCAAAACTAGTCTAACAAACAACAAATCAAGGGGAGCAATACCCACCCAGCACTTTATGTACAGAAATATTGATGATCTGTGCTTAAACTTCCCAGGTTAGAAGTATCAATTTTTCAAGAGATCAGATGATGGTGATCTGCTCCCTCTACTCCCTGAGGTGAATGCCAAAGCAGGGTTCTTGCCATTTTCATGTATTGATAATAATTGCAAACTAGAGATATTTTCTTTTTCTCTCTCTAAGTAAGTAAAGATTTCTGGCAGTTCCAACAGCCTCGTTACTATTGCACGTTAGTCACAGTTTATTCACATCAGAAGACCAGTGGAAGGCTGAGACAGGCAGGGGACTAAAGATGGATCTCTTCTCCAGTTATAAAAGGATTTCCATTTGTTAACAGCTCTGCCTATGAAGTATGCAATGACATTTTCCTACTGTGCTATTTTCATGCCTCCTGAGATGCCAGGTTATAATGCAAAACATCTGAATCATTAAATTTATACAGTTATTTAATAACCCATGTAAAATACATGGCAATGTTGCTTCTTTTAAAACATATGCACCTCATAAGAAAACAATTTCCTGCACTATGTGGTGTAGTCAGATTTCAGTAGTTTCTGTTGGGCAGAAAGGGTTCAAACTTCCATCTTCTGTGCACCCAGGAGCCATGACACCCAACACCACCAAGCTGCTGCTGGCAGACCCTTTTTGAAGAATCTACTCCCCTTTAGATATGATTAGCCCCAAACAGAATATATATTATACATAAACATGTAGTGATATATAGCCAAAATAACCCTAGCTAGCAGGCAGCAGTAGTGCAAAGGTGAAACACAAGCCTTGTCTAACAAAACAAACATATCCTTCACTTTAACCGTGGGTGATCTTTCACAGCCATAGTAGCACATGTCAGGTCCCCATGAACCTTTTAAGACTCACTTGGGGTCTAAAATAGAATTTGGCTTCCCAGGAATTGGGTACAAGTCTGGTTTTGCTAGTTCCTTCCTAGCTCCCATACTTGGAGATAAGTTCACTCAGTTGCAGGGGGGATGCTTCTTTAAGAGTGTTCAAAAGACCCCGTGACAGACAACTGCTAATATGGAACATAATGAGAGGGAAATATTGCTGGCACAGCCAGGATTCAGCAGAGAGAGGGTCAATCCTGTTTATAGACTCACTGGAGTTTTTTGGTTGGTTAAAAAGCTGACAGACTGCATTACAGCTAACATTCCCATATTGATTATACCATTTCTGAGCCCGCCCTCATTGTGACAGGAGCCACATAATTAGTTTTTTCCTCGTTAAATATTTGTAAATCATTCGTACTTTTATGGGTTACGTAACCTGGCTGAGAGCTCCCAATAATCTTCCTGGAACTTGTTTAAATGAGGCAGAAGCTGTAGGGCCTGGTTTGTGCCCTCCCCTGAGGGTGGGACAGCAGGAGGGAGGAACCTCTCCAGGTCCTGCAGGCAGCAGAGAGTGAGCCACAAAGATTGTGAGAGCTGCCAGTGATGAGCCTCAGTGAGGGTGATGGATTTATGATGGAAATCGGGGTCTGAATTCAGCAGGCACTTAAGCACATGTTTGAGTCTCATTGACTTTGTGGAATCGAGTGTTTATATGCTTTCCTGAACACTGGATAACTGTACAAGGGAACAAAGAGGGAAAGGGAAAAGGATAATATAATGAAATGATAGCTTTTAGGGTGGAATGTGGAAGCTGGTTTAGAGTTATTCTAGTAAAGATAAATGTAGAGAAGCTGAATACAAAACCATGAAGATTTCACAGTACAACTTAAGAGACTGGGTTAGATGAAAGTACTGTTTGAGAATCCTTTTCATCTCTTTTGGTTAGTAAATAAATTGAATTAGAATCACAGCAAATAAAAGCAGAAGAGTGACACATGGTATTTCCTTGCTTTTTAAGATTCCTTCTCCCTTTGCATTGTATAGACACAACAGGAGATTAGGTTCTTCTGTGCACCATTATTAGCATTAATCAGATCTAAATCTTTCAGCAAGTTGGAGGAACCCCAAAAAAGGCTGAGTTCCTTTCAGGTAGCTTTACAGGAGAGAGATCTTCAGGACTTACTCTGGCAGGGTCAGAAATACCACATTACATGAGTGGTCCTCTCCCTAAACCAGGAGGTGCTGAACCATGTGAAGATACAGTGAGAAAACACCACCTCCCAAACTGCAAAAAGAATTAGTTTAGCAGAGGTATTTGGCATTTTTTAGTCTCACTACCTCCAGAATAACTCCTCTCTCCCAAGCATCAACAGGGAAACAAATCTTCCAAAGAACACCAAAACTTCCAAAGAACTTCCAAATCTTCCACAAAGAACACCCAAAAGTTGTTATTCCACACTTTCTTTTCCCTTTGTTTTTCTTTCTCCACACTTTTATTTCTCATCCCTCTTTTTTTTTCCCTATGAAATCCATATAAACAAGCCTATAGCATCAAGAGCAGTTTTCTGATGGATCTGAACCAGATAAAAGAACCTGTGGAATTCTACAGTGGCCAGGATCCAAAATTAATTCTGGATCAGCTTTACTTTGGCAATTATTTGTGTGATTGGCAACATTAGTGTTTTAAATCAAAGCTTGAATTTGGGGTTCAAAATCCAATTTTAGCAAAATCCCAAATGCAAACAGGCAGTGGCATTTGGCATTTTTTTCCCGCCTTGGGGGAAAAAAAAGAATTCTTTTCCTTTCTCACATCCAAACACCCTCAAAGCTTCAGAATAAGACTACCACCAAAAACCAGACCAGGCTGCTGCTAAAGTCTTCAGTGGCTGTTATCTATGCCCAATCCCACCAGCTCAAGCACCTTTAAGCACCTCTTGCTCCAGCAGCCTCCAGAACTGGGCTTTCCAAGCAACATCTCTGCCCTGCTCCACACAGGAGGATACTTAGATACTTGTGTCCATCAGAAAACAAAGGATACACATACAGTTTTCACAATTGAAAAGATAATCACGTTGCCAATGGTATAGATTTGTGCATGGTTTTCCTCCAATATTGACCTGATGTTCAGTGCAGGAAGTGATTGATATAGTTTTGAAGAATGGAAAGAGTTTTTTCCTATTTCCGCCATTTATTCTATAGGAGATACTGGAGCCTGTTCAATAAGTGTAATAAGCATAAACTGTGCCACTTACAATACTATTCACTAGATTAATATAGAGCAATATTTATTTTAAATGCCACTTAGAAATAAATGGCTGGATCTCTTTCAAACTCAATGTATTTAGATCGAATCAATCCAAACCTTGAAATCAAATTCAGAGACTAAAATCGATATTCTCCCTGCTAATTTTGTATGCACACATCCTCTTTGGGAAGCACCTCAGAAGAACAAGAAAGTAAAGCCACATCTCTGGGATGCCCAATGGCTTCTTGAAGGGATTTTCTTTTCCTTTCTTTTTTCCTTTTTAAACCACTTCTGCAGACTTGTGGCGCAGACAATTCTCTCAGTATTTTTCAGGTTTATTCTCTTTAGGTGATTTGATATCTGTACTCTTCGGTACTGACTAATTTCCAAGTCCTGGGAGACAATTTCTTAGCAGTTGCAATTCATCAAAACCCTAATGAATTCTGATGGAATTCTTGGGGACCGGTTTTCTGTCCTCTCTGTGGAGGGACTGCACAACACACCCTAAGTATTTAAACCGCATTAAGGCACTAAATGTATTTAATCAATATTGCTCAAAAGAAACCTGAAGAGCCACATACTAAACACCAACAAAACCACCCTCAGTGCTGTCACCAAAGCAATGATCCTACAAGCACAGCTGAGGGAGGCTGACTCCTCATGCCAAGGGATAACCAAAAGGGATGGAGAGCTGAGTGTGAACAAGGAGTCAGGAAAAAGTCCAAGAGAACGATGGTCTACAAACAGAGAAGGGCTCACTGTGGAATGAGATGTGAAGGATGGAGAGAAGGCTTTATTGAGTGTTCCAGGAAAAGTATTGGTTCAGGTACCTTGTCACGTTCAAAATAACTTGAATATCTTTAGATATTTTGGAAGCAAAATGGAAAAACTAGGCACTGTACCAGCTGCTTCTTGGTTCAAAAACAACGATCAGGTTTTATTTAGATTCTCAGTCTACTTAAGCTGGTTCTTGGGGGAGTTGCTGTGGGGACTTGAGCTCCGTGATTTGGGAAAACTTATGGGGAAAGAAGGAATAAAAAGGTAGTTCATAGAAGCCAGATGGGGAGGCCAAGAATCTGGCAAATATCCCTTTCCCACATTTCTTCTAGAACTCAAAATAAATCTGAATCGCTCTGACATTTGAAAAGAAGTCTGGCTATTTCTTCCCACATTATGTTTTCTTTTTGCTCGCTTTTGCACGAGGTCTTACGGGAAGCAGAGCCTGGTGCCAAAGTAATGCAAGGAAGCAAGCTGTGCTGATAATCTCAGACTGGCCCCCTTTTCTCAGGAGACATCCAGCCCAATTCCATGTACACAGGCAATTCGGAGGGCAAGGCTCACTGGTGTGCTCTGGCAACATGAGGCACCACAAACCTCGCTGAGCTGGGCAGCACAAGGGGATTTGCAGCTGCTTTGTATCACCAGAGCGAGGCAAAGCTGCCAGAGCAAACCAGGGAATCTGGCGCCCGCAGTTTGGAGAGACTCAGCATCAGTTTGTGAACTTTCCAAATCAGGCCTCCAAATCTTCTGAGATTCACTTATCGCTGTGAAGCAACACAAATCTCTGTGGAGGGGATTTGCTGTAGGACACGGGACTGTGCCCAGCTTGAGACTCCATAGGAATTTTGATCCCGTGGTGGTTTCACTCTACCAAAGCACCTCGCCTTAAAAAAAGTTGTTGTTCAAAGTGCCAATGTATTTTGGACCACGCGAGCGTGACAAAATAAACATAAGTAGTAACTTCTGGTACTTAACAGACAGATTTTTCCTGTGTCTGGGAGAACTAACAAAAATTCAGAACTAACAAATTTCACTACCAGTGAGTCTCTACTGAGTGGGTAGTAAAAATGCCTGCCTCACTGACTGTCAGGGGATATCAAATTTGCTCACTTCTGACTCAGTAATTACCCACCAAAAATGTAGATCAAGTGGTCATCACCCAAATTAGTACCTGCCAAAGATTACTTTTGGAATGGCTGTCAGCTAAGAAACAGGAAATGAGTTGCAAAATATTATTAAGACTCCAAAATAACACCTTTAAGGTATGAGCCACCACTCAAGCACACAATGGAGTGAGGGTAGAAAGCAGAGCCCACACAGGGAAGGCAGCAGGGAGAGAGGCTGCTGCCAGGGGACTCGGGAACTACACGAGTGATGAAAACTGACACATGCTCGCCTGGCACGATAATCTTGGAATCCCTGCTGAGAAAACCAAAACTAAAGAGCAGGTCCTCCCTAGGACTTGGGAGAGAGGGATTCCAGCTGCTGCTCTGCCTGCCCCAAGCCTTTCCCGTGAGCAGCCAAAGCCTGTCCCTGCCCCAATTTCCCACCCGCAAACCAAACGTGTCTCTGTTTGACAGAGAAGCCATAAGAGAATTCATTTCAATACCTGGAACTAACTACAGCCCATTAAAGTCATGGAAAGTGCTGTATAATGACAAAGCCAAACCCAGGTCATTCACACCCTGTGAGAAGAACAAAGCAGGGCCTGACCATTGTTTTCCAGCAATATTCAGATCTGAGCCCGAGGTGATGATGACGATGATGATAACAATCACCGAGGGATGCACCTTGCAGTACCAACCACTTTGCAATTACCTGCAGGCAGCACCGTGGGCTTGTCACCTGCCTCTTGTGAAAGGTGGTGACCAGGTGGCTGAAAGGGAACTCAAATAACAGTTCTGGGAGCAGGCCTGGCTTTTCTTTTTGCTCCTGGAACCTCAGTGCAAACCATCAGTCTTACTCCAAGGAGCCTCATACTATATAACCACTTACCCTGGCTGGCCAGCAGCTCTGTTTTGAAAGCTTTAAATTGGGCAAGGTGAGGGAAAAAAGTCTCTTTTTACTGAGCTGCTTAAATCCATCTCTCTCTCCTTTTTATTTTGGGAGGGATGTGAACAAGGCTGCCAAACCTGCCAGTACCTGCAGCTCTATTTCCTAATCAAGTCCACTCCTCTGCACCATGGCTGACACAGCCTTAACAGACCTGGGAACGCTGTGTTCCAGCACCAGTGCTGGCTATCACTGGACATCCGAGGTCAGAGTCAGGCATTTGTTCCCACACCCTGTGGGAGGGCTCTCAGCAGAACACTTGGAAATAGCAAGGCTTTGAAAATAAATCTGTATGTTAAACAAAGACAGCCAGAGACGGAAACAAAAGGGTAGAAATAAATTGTTGATTGCTAGCTTGCTAAAAGGCTCACCATGAAGTGCTCCAGCAGTCAGTATTAGGACTGGGGATGTTTAATATATTCATTAGCGTTCTGGAAAAGAGAGGGGAAGGTGACAAAATTTGCACAGGGCGCAAAAATATTTAGGTTACTCGTGATTACAAAAGATTAGAAAAGCTAGACAGATGCGCAGCATGAAGACAGATGAAATCCACTGTTCATAAATGCAAGGTAATGCATATTTGAATGAATAATTTTCAAAACTCATGCACAAGGCTAGGTTGTAAATTAAGCAACCACTTGGGAAAAAGAGAGGGAGGAGAAAACATGTGCCACTCTGGACAACTCAACGAGAAAGCTGAAGAATTGAGAGCAGCAGTCAAAAAAAGTAAATATATTGTTGGTCTGCATAAAGAACAGGATAGGAATTAATACTAAATTACCACATCAGTGAATAACTGGCCAGCCTATCTGAAATGCTGTACCAAGCTACAATCAACTCACCCAGAAAAACCATAAAGCTGAAATAGGAAGGGGCAACAAAAATGATTAGTGGCAGAAGAAAGGACTGTGAAGATTGGGGCTGCTTAGTTTATTGAAGACAAATAAAAAGGGGACATGAGAGAGTTAATGAAAGTTAGAGAGAAGATCAATTGCCTGGTCCTAGAATCCTCTCCTCCTAATGCAACAACGCTGAAAAACAACATCTTTAAAAACCAATAAGGGAAATATTATTTTACACAGTTCATAATTAACCTATGGAACTGATTGCCACAAGATATCCTTCTGGCTAAGGACTTAATATGATATAAAATAGTTTAATTTAGATGCTTATGTGAATAATGAGGACATCCCAGCCAGGATTAAGATAAGTGTCTTAGAAAGGCTGAAACCCCTAATGCTTTGTGACAGAAATGAACCACGGGCTGCTGGAGGTTGGAGAGAAACATCCTCTCTGGGCAGTAAAAAATGTCTGTCTTCCCTTGAGCAATGTGGTACTGAGTATTCCCAGGAGCTGCATTTGGGGCTGGACAGACTGACAGTCCAGTCTCACCCGGCACATCTAAAGCAACATCCCTTTGTGCTGACCTGAAGTTGGCACCTCCACTGTCCTCCCCGAGGCCAGGATTTCAGACTTGGATTTTGGGAACAGCGCTGTTTGCCATGGTGGCAAGGGGAGGAGAATTTTGGATACAACACTGAGAGACTGAGCAAAAGAGCACCAAATGGAGTGCACACTTGAGAGTGAGGAAAATGGTGCTTTCTACTTTATGCCACCAAACCTGTCCAGGTTTTCTAATTTGTTTGCCATGCTCATTTTGTTTTGTACATGAGAGCATCCTGTTAACATAAAGGTAAAAATAAAGCTCTATAATCAGCTAAGGTGTCATAATCCCAACAGATTTCAGTGCATCGATCCCAATGCTTGTGAGCAAAAAGGGGAGAAAAAAAGTTTAAAAATTATAAAAGAGAAAAGCTATTGCCATCGAAATCCCTCTGAATGGAGCCTGATCTCTTAGGTACAATTGCAGAATGGGATCTGGAGCTTTGTAGCAGCTTTCTGTAGAAATTACTTTGTTCAAAGTATGGCCCACCCAAGTACAAACCACTTTTTCCCCCTTACAGCTACCAGTTAAGGCAGTGACTGCAGTACAGAACTAAATCTGATTCAATGATTAATATGTAAACAGAATTTGACTTGCTCTTCTTTTGTGCTTATCGCCAAGATACAATCTGGCACAACAGTTTTGTTTGATAGACAGCCCTGGCCTATTGCTTGTCAACTAGCCAATATAAAATAACATTATTACTGTATAATCTCGAATTAAGCTGTAAAATATTTCAATTGTGTGACACACATGATGAGAAGATTTTAGAGTTCTCACATGTTTACATAATTAGCACTGCATATTTGTTAAATTAAGGTATCACTATCACCTTTATTACCATATCCCTCCTCCTCCACTGCAGTGTCTGTGTCTTGTGTAACCTCACATGTCTTAACTTTTCAAAGGCAACAGAAAAAGGAGCCTGTGTCTCTGTGAGGATTCTCCTACTTCTGTGCAATTCTAATAAAAGGTATCAGAATACCCACCCTTTCTCACAGCGCTTCAAAAAAATAGCTGCTGAGGTGCAACTCGAGTAAGGAAAAGAAAGCACAAGAGGGAAATGGCCTCAAAGACCTGACTTCAGGTGTATTTAATCCTTCCACTACTGGTTTAAAAGTATTAAGTAGCCATAGGCTATCCCTGGGTAGAAAGACGGTTCAGTGACATCCCTTTTGTAAATATGTAGCTGCTCAGCCTCCTCCTAAACTCCACATTGAAGTCTGCTGCTTTTTCAGATTAATTCAGTTTGAATACTGCTGGCTGTCTGTCACTACAGTCATATGTCACTGGTAGCAGCTCAGAAAGCCTAACCCCCTTCTCTAATGTCATTGCACACAATTCATTTTTAAATGTGGTGTAATAGTTTAGGAATACCAGTAAAACAGTGGGGGGAAAGGCATTTTCAATTTAAGGGGTGTGTAAGGCAGTTTATAACACTGTATTAGATGAGCCAAGCATGCTTCCTCGAGAGGGACACATATGGTACAGGTGAGACTTGCAAAAATATAGATCTAATAATTACCAAGATCATTAATAAGAGTGTGGTAGTTTCAAACCATGTGGCACAGAATTACCAATAATGCTATTTAATTGAGGGGTCTTTCTTAAAGAGCTAGGTACTGCCTAGAACAAAAGCATCTAAATCCACCTCAGAGTAACCACAGCCACAGAACCAGGCTTGGATTCTGTTTATCCCACCAGGTGTGGCTCAGGATACTCTGACTCTGGCCATGAGCCACAGAGAAGGTCACAAAGGTTTGGCTGTGAGGCTCTGACCAGGATCTGCTTCAACAGAGACACCCCTGGCTCTCAATTTACACTCTTAAAATATTTGAGACATGGACACAAAATGAAATCTGGATGTTTTCTGCCCCCCGCTGTGCTCACCGCCTCCCCTTCAGCTTCCCTCATGTCAAGGAGGTGGCAAAATAAATGGCAGAATTAGGCCCTGGCAGACAGGCCCACTGCCCTCACAAAACAGGCTGGCTCAGTTCAAAACAAACACACAGCACGAGCAGTAACCAAAGAGCTTCTTAAATGTAGGCTGATCTTTCCCAAAACTTCAGCTTTCTGGCTTTCTGATTTAATTCCAAGTGCAATAATAAACACACTCCTCTGTTTACAGCTCCATAAATAGTGCCTTGTGTTTTCTGAAACAATGCAGCTCTGGGCTGCCTCTGTGATCGTTTATTTTATATCATCCTTAAGTTGCCATTTATTTACATTTCTGGAAACAGCTACCCCATGAAACAAATGGCCTGTTTTGTTAAGTCATGGTCAAGGATGTTTCCTTCAACTTATCACAGATAGAAATGCTTTCAGGCTATTTGCTAAGAAAACTAACATAAGCTCCTTATCAGAAAATATTACATTTCCCCGAAAGGTGAACTGTTCTGTCAGTTTTTCAGGCCATGTGAAATTCCTTCTCTGCTCTGACAGGTCACTGAACAGAAGTTGATGGCACACAGTGGTCGCCCAGGACGCCAGGCAGAGCCTTCAGCCACACACGGCTGCAGGAAACCTTTCCCTGACACATCCAGCCCAGGGGGCATATTCTGGGCTGGGGGCTTTTGCAGCTTGCTTGGGGTTGGTTCAGGACTTTCCCCCTCCCTTTTCACTCTTCTTCTTAGGATGCCTCCACAAGCAAGGCAGATGCAGTACTGTGTGTGCCAGCCTCTTCTGTTCACATCCCAGAAGTGGCAGCCAGAACTGGCTCCTTCGAGGCCTCATGAATCCCCATCTATCCAAACTCACGACAAGAAACCAGAAGAGGAGCTACATCTCTGGGCTTGAGAGTGTTCTCTGATTTTTCATCCTACTAAACCCAAAATACTGGCAGCTGCAGACTGACAGTTCTATGTTTAAGGGGCGACACAAGAGTTCAGGCAGTGTAGGTGCTTTCCTCAACCAAAGCAGGTGATTTCCAGGTACAGCTCCCTTAGCTGCTCATGTTCCTAAGAGCTGAGGAACCAAGATCAACACTGTACCTGCTTTGCTTTTTACATATTGACATTAAGCTTACGAACCTGCAGGAAACAGTATCCATAATGAAGGTGAAAGCTCCAGCTGGCAAAATACTCTGATTTTGTGGTGGTGTAGGAATTGCAGCAGAGGAAGCTGCCCCACTAAATCCTGATGCACTGGCACACACAGCCATGTGACAGCACACAGGCACAATTGATTTAAGCAGGTTTCCCTTGTGTGCTGGCAGAGATCTGCCAGATGCAAGGTTCAAGATACAGACACACCATGGACATTAACAGACAAGGAGAAATCCAAAGGAACAACTGGGGAGACACAATTTTTTTTTCCCCCCCAGAGAAACTGCTGGTTTCAATCTTTTCAATTTGATTTTTTTTTCCTTTCTGTCTATTCAAGTTCAAAACTCATTCGTTCTCTTTTCAGGAGAGTATTTTCACTGTGTGATGATGAGGGACCGTAGTAGATAAAGTCTGAAACAAAAGCTTTACTAGCTGCCATCCTTTGGTTTGTTTGTGACTCTCCCCACCCTGCCCTTTCTGCCAGGTGTTATCCACACACTGTGTGGGATTTCCTGCTGGAGAGAAGCAGCACAACTGGGCATCGTTATATTCCCTCCCCTCTGCGTTATCACCAGCTGATCATATCTACTTATTCCAATTTATAAATACATAGATGGCCTTATGCTCCAGCCCCACTCCAGAAGGAGTGCCCATTAAAACACCCATCATTCTCCCAGCAGCCTCCTCCTCCTCTGCACACGGAGCAAAGGCAGCCCTGTGACAGCAACTGTCATGGACCTGGTGGATTCCAGGCTGACAACTTCCAAAATCAGACAACTCGTGTTTAAACAGGCCCCTCATTTTCCTTGCTGGGGCTCAGCAGTATCAGAGAGACCTTGTCTAGGTCACAGACAACAGGAGAGAGGCAATTGTGCAGTTTTGTTAAAATTTTCCTTCTTTTATCACCCATCCCTATTTGAGAAGAGCAACGAACACTCTCTGTTACCACTATAAATGTCCACTGCAACATGGGGATTAAAAGAGGCTAGTGTTTATAGCAGCACTGCTATTTGATGCCAAAAATAAGTCTGATGTTTCTGTTCAGGAATAGGAAATAACACTCTGAACAGGCAAGTCACTCCCCAATGGACTTTCTTTGAATTTTCTCCAAAGGCTATTTCCTTTTCCTAAATGTGGGAAATACTTCCTGTCTGTGAAGCAGCACAACCCAAATACTGAGCAGAAAATTAATAAAACAAACAAAAAGCAAACAAACAAAAGGACCTTTGTTCTGGAAAGAAATGGCACCAGCTCTGCTCAGGAAGCATAAAGAAACCCAACGGATGAGAGAATAGACAAATCCTAAATAGGTTTCATGTAAGATGATTAAAAGTGCTTCCTTTGCTGTGTATTTGGCAACACATGAAATCTGAGTCAGAGATATATCCCTTTCCTTCCAGTGCTGCTGCCTGCACTTCATGAATAAGTAAATGATTAAGAACACTTCAGATTTGGCCTTATCAGACACACTACCTGGCTCGTGCTGTTTCAATCACACCCCCAGCCCTGACCAGTGCAAGGGTTCTCTGTGTCTCCAAGCTTGGCTCAGCTTCAGTGAGGAGCAAGAGGCATTTCAGAGTCCCCCAAAGCCCAGGCTGCACCTGATCCATACAGATTTACAACCCCCACCTTCAATGGAGACATTCCTCACTCAACTCCAAGCCACCCCAGGGCTTGTTTGTGCTTGTTGTCTGCATGTACAGTACAGCACCAGTGATTCCAATTTTCCAATCTAAGAAGCCTGGAAATTTCCAAAAATGCTCTCAAAAGTTACCATACATGGGTGCTATATCATGGATGAAAAAATACCTTTTTACAACATCTATAAAACTGTGATTATAATAAATGGCTGCTTAATTAATACATCAGGACATAAAGGCATTTATTCTCCTCTCATTTGCTATCATTCTCCCTGTTCAGATTTAAAAATGCAAAAAGGTTGCTCAGATGCCAAACGGTAAAAATAATAAAAATACATTTATCATTGATATGAAAAGCAGAAATGCCTGGCACTACTCCTGGCACAGAGAACACGGCCAAATTTTCTTAACTGAAATCCAAAAATCATTTCACCAAAAAATCTTCAAAACATACCAGGAAATATATATGATGTGGTAGATAAAACAGTCTGAGAAATGCACAGAGCACAGCGAAACAGGTGCCCAGAATAACCATTATTACAATATGCACAGTAAGGGGGGGGAAGGGGCAGAGAGAGGAAAAAAGAGAGAGAGAGAGGGAAAAAAGCTTTCAAAATGGTTAAATTCATGAGGGCTACAGAGCCTCAAATTGAAATTATCTCACTCTGCACTGATAAATAAAGTGGCTCTGGTACCTAAATCATGACACTAACTATACGTTTCGATTTTTTTAAGTAGTGATTAGGTGGATACTCAGGGGAACCTACTAGCCTTCACAGAGATAACAGACTCAACTTAATATCAACTTAAAAAGAGACTTGAATTCTAACCAATCTCATGTAATGAATTGAAATTCTATAGCTTTCAGAAAAAAAAAAAAAAGATAAAAAAGCGATGTGGCTCCATTCTCTAACTTGCTGTCAGGAAATATAATTTGTGCTCTCGGTGATTCACCTAGCTCATATGCAGCATGCAAATTTATTTCCCTAATAATCAGACCTGGAGATTGCCCAAGAGGATTAATAGCATCATTCCTTATGACCGCCAGGATATTATGCACCTCTGACATGGAAAAATTGTGTTAGTTCTACAGAGAAAACGCAAGGATATTTGTCCTGCTAGACAATATAATAGGCTGGTGCATCATCAGATTACAATGTCATTTCAAAAACCTTGAATACAAATAATGTACAGTGGGAGAAATGTTGGTACAACCTCCCTTAATTCAGTAGCCTTGAATTCACATGTATTTTTTTGCCTGTGTTTTTTTATTCCTCTCCCCATTATAGTCTGTAGAACAGTGCTAGGAAAAGGCAAAGGTATTTTATATTAAGCCCATCTCTTTTTGTTTGTTCTTATGTTATTCTTTGAGAATAGCCTATATGGACACTGCAGGATGAAATAACATAAAATCCACGGCTTCCAGTTTTTCAAAGAGCTGAATACACCCACAGCCCCAGTACACTGTATTCCATATGTGAATACAGAGCAATTTATTTGCACAATTGCTTAATTTTGATTCGCAAGTCAAAGCAGAGCGTTCTGCGGGCTCTGGCATTCACACAGGAAGAATTTTAATTTTTCAAATCTTTTTTAAATGAGTTGGTCAGGAAATTTTCTTAAAAAAAAAAAAAAAAAGGAATGTTTCCCGCTGTACTTTAGACCAAAGAACACAGCCTTAGAGACAAGACAAAATTTCATTATTATGCGCATGGGAGCAATAAGATTAGCTCCTATTGCTGCCCCTAAGGTGGAGCAGCAGGAGGAACCAATGGGACGATGCTAATGTGTATGTTAATAGTATTCTCCTCGAAGAAGTTGGGATAATTAAACATGTACCATCTCTTTAAGACACAACTGCACACATTTTCTTCGGATGGGTGTTTACAAGATTTCCAATTTCAGGTCACAGCCATTTCTGAGATTGCTTAAGAAAGAGATGGGAATAACTTATCTTATTCATGTATTCAAAGAACCTTATAAAATGTGCAAAACATAACAGTTTTAAGGGGCAAAACATGCATCTTGCCTTGACAGACCTGCTTTGTTATGTGTAGTGTTGTACACTGACCTAATATATTGAACATTTTAAGCTAATATACCTTGTAGGAACCAGCCTTTAATGTGATGGATTTTATAGTATCTCATTAGGGTGTGTTTATATAACCTGATACTAAACACATTTTCAGATTCATGTTCCTTATTAAAATTGTGAGCTGTATTGATTTTTAGTTGAACAGCAACAGAGACATTTTAATATTAGGAAAGGCTGCTCTGAAGTTATTTTCACAGATCACAACTACTGTGACACAAACAGTGCACGTATCTCTCATCTTTCTTTACAGCCTCAATTAGAAGAATGAGGATGTGTTACCCCACCTGCTTTTCCATTGGCTGAGCAATTCTCTGCCTCCATTTAGAACGCCAAAAAGCATTTTTATTCATTGCTTTGGGGGGGTGTTATTTTTAAATATACATTCGTGACAAGCCTCCAAACAGTATTTATATTTTTCCTTATGAAGAACTGTGTGTTTTTAAAAACAAAATACCTTAATGCATCTGCTTTTCAAGTTTCCATAACAAACTGAGCAGCTACAGCAATGTTTACTCTAATACAGCACACACAAAAACTTACCATTCTGAGCAATGTACAAAAAATAATGACTTTCACATCCTAATGTCTCCATTTTGTAAACTAGTCTTCAAAGGTAAATCTAATGTCAGCAATAAATAGAGTGGCTCCAATATTTCTTGGAGGAGTCACAGGGAAATAATGATCTTTGAGGCACTGTAAATAGTTTAAATTATTGGAAGGTCCTTGTAGGAAATGAAATACGAGGATTAAAAAAAATAAACTCAATTTCTCTATTGTGAAATTAGGGCATTTGGAGGTAGCCCAAATTTTAAACGCAAATATTTAGAGAGAGAAGTTATAATCTCTGAGACAAGCAAATCATACACTTATTCCTGACTCTTACTGATTTAATGAACTGGTTGTTAAGAGAATGCTGCTTGGAGAAAGCAAGAACAGCCGTGGCAGAGTAAGTGTTCCTTACATTCCTGCAGTTTTAAAATCAACCTCTAAGTCTTCAGCAGGGAAAAGGCTGGAAATTAAAACTGCAGCACATAGGATCCACCAGATTTAACAGAGCCACTTGTGCACTTGCCATTTAACTACACCTGTTACTTGTGCAAAGGCACTGCAAAAGTGGTTCAGGAGTCTCCAGCAATTGCAATATTTGGCCTAAGAAATTTTAGGTCTGAATTGGGTCTCAGAAAGCAGATTTCCCTTAATTTTGCCCCTGGCATGCTATTCATTATTAAACATTAAAGTTGTGTCAATTACTTACTTCCATAGTTGATTATTATCCTGGTTATTCTACCAGCTAATCAACTCTTCTCTAACACATGTCTAGCAGTGACTTTGAATTGATGTACAGAATATAATTATTTGTGCAAATTTCTTTTGTTTCTTGTTAGCCGCTGAAATTGGTTAATTACTTTAATCCCCACAACCCCTCAAAAAGAAAGTATCTTGATTTACCAATTTATTTTTAATCAATATTAGGTTGAGCTTTGAAAGTTGACTATTCAGTAAGACACCGCACTGAGAGGAAAAAAAAGTATTTTCTACATGTCCTTTAAAACAGAATGAAAACACCTTCATCTGAAAGACTTTGGTAGCTTTATCAGATCCAAGGCTCTTCCGTTTGAGGTGTAATTATTTTACCATTATTACAAGCGAGGCTTTTAACAGAACAGTTATTCCCTCTTTTAAGCAGTAAGTTTTATAATTTATTACAGCTCTTTGGTCATCAACTCGCTATACAAACAGTCGGTCACCAGTGACCAATTACATTAAGGTTAAGCAACATAACTTTAAATTAGAAATAAGCTAATGTATCTTCATCAAGGGCCTGCTGTGTTTTCAGTGCTGTTTATGAGATGATACTAAATGTGGATATGGAGCACGCTCACTGGGACCAATTCCTATCGGCCTGAAAATGGAAAAGT
Organism: Erpornis zantholeuca; assembly: GCA_013400515.1. Classification (NCBI taxonomy): domain Eukaryota; kingdom Metazoa; phylum Chordata; class Aves; order Passeriformes; family Timaliidae; genus Erpornis; species Erpornis zantholeuca. The sequence goes on from VZTN01011201.1 coordinate 404,872, forward strand.
CTTGAGCCTGCTCAGGTCCAGAGCTAATTAATGGGATAACATCTGCTTTACGCATTCTGCTGGAGTAATTTCTATCAACTTCACTGGGAAGATGCATGGGAAACTATCAGAGAAATAAGTATCTATGCTGAACCATATTAATCTGTAGTGAGTCTGGAAATGGGAATTTCAATTCTCCTATTATCCTAGGGATGGGCAGAGGGGGAGGACGAGGGCACAGGGCTTGTTTCTCGGCTGATCCAATTTCTGTGTTTGTAACAGATTGAGTTCTGTTTGCATGCACACACTTGCACACACACAGCAACTGCACGGGGCTGCCTTTGTCTCTGGGCTGATTTTGAAAGGACACGGCAGCAGCCGAAGATGACCACGCTCCTCATGCAACAACCACTTTTATACAAAAGATGGTTAAGTGGTTTTATTGCATTACTTAAAAACACAGCAGGAATGGCTAAAGGAAAAATACAGCACTGTAAAACAGGCTGCAAAAGTGATGAAACACTTATTCCATTTCATCAGCCTGTGGACAAGGTGCAGGAGTGTGAAGGGCCAGGCACCTACTCCAATCTGAGATTTAAATAAATATGACATAAAAGGAACACTGACCACCATCAAAAAAACCCCAAAACCAAACTAATCAGAACCTTCTTCTGAAACCCCCCTGACTTCCAAATTCAGACTCCCCTTAACCTGAATTTCATCACTTTGTCCAAAAATAACTGGGCAATTTAACTACAGCAAGATGTTCAGAACTGCATTTTGCTGGTGAGTTTTTCCTGGTTAAGTCCTGTAGGGCACAGAATCTGACTGCTGAGGAGAGACATTACATTTTTATGCATGTGTGCTTTTGTCTGCCTGTGCCTACAGATATGTAAAATGTATGAAATTAATACCCTTTAAAAAATGCCTATACTGGAAACACATGCATATGTTCCTACAAAACACATTTATACCTAAAAACATCTACAAATACTCATGACTCTGTGTGTATGGGCAGAGAGGAAAAGCCAAAACAGAAACAGGTAAATGTCCGAGTTTGGAGTGGCAAAACCAGAAGGAATCATATTCTTTTCTTTATATTATAATTGCCTAAGCTGTGATTTACAGGTTTAATTCTTTCAAGCTAATGCATACAAATGAATTGCATAGAACAACAAAACAGGAGGGAGGTCCTTACAATAAAAAAATTACATTAATAGTCATTCACCTTTACCTAAGAGGTTATGAGTTCATATGTCAACTCTATGGAATATTTCTGTAATTTGTTTGCCATTGTGCACATTCTATGTATTCGTTTGCTAAAAGGTATTGAAACATTCAGGCTATTGGGAATTAAATGCTTATTTGACTAACAATGCTTATCTGTAAATTAACAGTATAAAACACGGAGTTTTCTAACAGGCTGTCACTCACTTTTATTTAAGGAGATACTACTGAGACAAGGTTCAAGGTCTTCCAAACAACTCTGACTTCCTGGGCTTCAGGGGGAAATACTACTGTTTACCTGATGTTTTTAACTCTCTTATATAATTGTGTAAATTACTGACATGAAGCAGTGCCTGCTTTTGTCACATGCAAATGACAACCACCCAGCTCCTTCAGGAAGGAGCAGTGCAAAGCCAGGGTGGCTTTATTTTGAACTTGTGTGTGCAGGTGTCTGCGGGGAGGGAGCTTTGCGAGTGAAGGAACTGGATTTAAAGACTCACATATTGCAAAATTCCTCTGCGATCCATCACATTTGAGAGCAGAAAACACATTTGATTTTTAATTTGCTTAAGCATGCAAGATGGCCCACTTCAGCAGCATTGCAATTTTCTGATTTGTGGGCAGGATTCACAGACAGCACACGGCTACTGTTCTTTTCCTTTCTCCTGGAACTGTGCCATGAGGCACCACGGTTGTAACAGGGGTGAATCCTCAATTCTGTTCGTCTCTCTCCCCCTCTCAATGTTATTTGAACCCTTATTTTCCTTGAGGGGCTCATTCAGCTGTCCTAATATGTATACAGTGATAATATAGTCATACGCATAATAAAAAAAGAGCTTCAAAATTATAGTCAGCTTAGTAATAATGCAGTGCTGTGCCAGAGTGATTGGCAACTGTTGATCCAATTATATAACTGGTTGCTTCTTAAAATTCAGGGATATGAGACTGATATATAATGTGCTGTAAAGTGTAAAAGAACTGGACAGGAAATAAGGCGGGTTGAATTTTTTCGTGCTTTGATCAAATTAGAACCAGGTTGATGAAAGGAAATGCCTTGGGTTCTCTGCTTGAAGTTTTGTGTTATACAAAAGGCTCTTGAAATGATCAATTTTGCACATGTCACTCAGTAAGTTTAGAAAGAACCAGCGCCTGTGTGTGCCAGGGAGTCTCTGCCACAGCTCCCTCCAAAGCCACCCCGTGCTGGACACGAGGTGTAACTGGGATGCTCCAAAATGGAACCGAGGAGCCAAAGGAGGAACGATCACAAATCACAGCAATACCCCAAGTTTGCAGGTTTGTTTTTCAGGTTTCTGCTCAGCCCTTTGACTCAAGAAACACAGATCAAGAAAGACAGAAAAGGGTCATCTGGTGAATCCCTCAGAAATAAATGCAGGATTATCTTTGCTGCTGTTCTTTTAAGCATTTATCTGGCTAACTCACTAACTAGCTTTCATCCATTGTAACCCTCTGCCTGTCCCCTGCTTTTAAAACAGCCACTATTATTTATGAAGTGCCGTAGATGTGCAGTGAGAAGCACAGGGACTTTTTGCTCTTATTTTTCCTTGAGGACAACTTAAAAGGAGAGAAAAAAGCACATATGAAAAGGCACCTTGCAGGTAAGGCTGTGGTTCTTCTGTCGCTTGGTCTGTCTCTGAAGAATGACTCCATAGTGGTTAGGCCTGTATGAGACACAACCTCTCTGGTACTTTTCTGGGATCAATCCCTCTGTACTATGTGCTGCTCAATGTAGCGATTTAAATCCCACCGTCTCAGTCTTAATGCATTAACATTTCAGCACTCCTCAAATACATCCTGGAAATCTGCCTCCTCCTCATAATTTTTATCCCCAAATCAGGAATCAGGTAAGATTTGAAGTGAGGCACCTGAGTCCAGTACACATCCATAATATACAAAAATATGGTATAGTGATTTACTGGTAAGTGTACTTGGGGTGGGGGAAAGAGGAAAGTAGGGAAAAAAATATTAGATTCCAAAGCCAGGGCACAACAAAATCCCTTGTGACACTCACTGCAGCAGGGAAGAGAGAACTGCTGAATGAGAGCCACCAACATTCAAACCTGCTGAATTCCTGCTGCCCCCAAGATAATACCTGCACGGAAACTCTTTTGTTTTAGCATAATCCCCCATGCAAGGCACGCCTTCAGAAAGCAGGGCTTCCACAAATAATATCCCAGGACGGGGAGCATCGAGGAGCCAGGGCAGTAACCTTCACCCAGGCCCTTCAATTCAGTTTTGTGTGAATTGCAGCAAATTGCAGAGGGTGTTTGTGCTGGATGCGCAGCAGTGGAAAAGGTGCCCATTTCCCCACCAAAGCAGCTCTTTGGGAGTTGATTGGTGTTCCCCAGGAACAGAAACACAGCACAGCAATGGAAATGACACGACAGCACAGTGCAATCTCACTAAGAAGGATGCACAGGGTGTTATAAGAATAATATTTTTCTGAGTTTCAAGAGTAAAGTTAGAGAAGCTCTTGCAATTTGCATGTGAGCTGCTGCTCCACTCTGGTGGCAGACACTCCCAAGAGCACAAGCCAATAAGGAACAACTGATAATGGAGAAGGCTCCTCCAGGCTCCCTGCCCAGGGCCCACTGACCCAGTGCAGCACAGGGCACTCCAGGGAACTGCACCGAGCTGGGTTTGGAGTCTCACCCAAACCCACTACATCCCAACAACTCGTGTTATGGTAACATCCAAACTGGGTAAATGAACAGATTTTAAATAATAGCTGACTTAAATTATTTTCCGTAATGTTTGTTTTTCTTTCCCCCCCCCCTTTGTTTTTGTTAGATCACACTTAATATGATTCCACGACACCGATGCTGGGGATGCAACTGAAAGCTATATTCTTCTAAATGTGTTCCCAACATTCCATTTTTTACAGAGCTGCCAGGGGCTATTCTGCATTCCCACAACGGCTACAAATGTAACATATTGTTTTACAATAAAAATTAGCTATAAAAGTGTGAAAAACGCTGGAGATCCAAATGTGAGAATCAAGAGAAGGGGGTATGGCTTTCGCACCCTTTTAGTGGACATTTTATTTATTTTTCAAATGGAGTAGACATATTTATAGCTACTGTATTTCAATTATCTCTAATTTCACACATTTTATGCAGATTCTAGGCATTTTAATTGCAAATGAGAAGGGAACTTATTTTTAAAAGTGGAGCAACACAACATTTCAGATCTCAATTTTAATTCCAAATTTATCCACATCACTGTTAAAAACTTTTAAAACCTCATTTACAGTGCGACTTAAAATTAGGTGCGATTTCAAACAAAAACAAAAGACCTCCATACCTAGGAGTTAGAGTGCCGAAACCTCTCTCACACTTCCTTAAATCTTTTCTTTGTGAATTAAAATTTTTAGGTAGGAAAGTTTGGGAAGCTGAAATGCCATTATTAATCGCTGACACATTATTTCAACAAGAGTCAGTAATTTAATAGTATTGTCCATAACTGATGAAAATTAATACATTACCCACCCTATTTTCTCTTTCTGTCTCCATGCCTCCAATAACCCAGGGCATGGGTTATTAGCTCAACCCCTGCTCAGCTGTCACTCAATGGGAAATTCTTCCAAGGGGATAAACCACAGCTCAGCCTTTGGCTGGATAAAAATTCCCACTGTACACTAAAAGCATTAGTGACAAATGCTGCTCTTTTCCAAGTGGTATTCCCGGTAGCTTACTCCTATGGAACGCTAATAAGCTAAATAAAATGTTGGTGACACATTCAAAACCACTTGAACCTGTACTGGTTTTAAGCAGGGATGGTTTTCCAAAGGATCCTAGAGCTCCAAATTAGCCTAACAGGTTTAAAATTGCTCATGTGCCTATGGAGCCTTCTGAGCTGAGAATCCACTGCTTGACTTTGCACTATGCAATGGAATAGGTCTTTATAGGTTCCAACTACTTACTGAAAGGCATGAAATAATTTTATTATAAATGGAAATTTACTGTCTGGAGCATGTGGAGTTTTTCTCTGCTTTCTTTCTGTTTGGTAATTTATTTAAATGCATTCAAAAATGCATTCAGAAAATGAGACATAGCACTTTGGTTAAGACATCTGTATTTCAAACCAACATCTTCAGAAGTGTGAGTAGCTCTGTTAATAGTCTTTTTATTTGATTAGGGTAATCTGCTGCTGTGCTGTCTTAATCTTTATCCACTACCTTTTAACCAATCAATATTTTAGGGTTATAGATTTGGAAGGTAGGCGATAATTTTGTAGATAAACTCTCTAGGCACTGCTGACATGGTACAGTTGCATATTTAATATATTTTCTGAGGATTCACAACTCCAGCAATGTAAGAATCTGCCCAGGGGAAAAAAAAAAAAAAAAAAAAAAAAAAAAAGAAGAAAAAAGTTAAACCTTAAATTTTCAAAGCTGTGTGTGGGGAGTTGGCCACCTGCCTCCTATTAATGTCAATGAAAATTTAGAGGTAAGAAAAGCAATGTCTTTTCCCTCAGATCATTTCTGCTTTGAAAGGAACCAGAGAACAAGAGAGAGGAAATTAAAAGCAACTTCGTATCACAGGCCGACACCAGCAAGGTCTGATGGTGAGGCAGGGACTGTGCAGAGGCAAAACATTTGTTCACTAAATGAGTGAGCATCTCCACACATATCAAAAGAGCCAGGTATGAAAAGTTCAGAAGGAAAAAAATTAGATTTTCTGGTTTAAAAATGTCATTAAAATATATCTTTTTTAATTTTGCTCAGCTGAAATTATCTGTTGCTTATGATATTAATTTTGCTGCAGATAAAATTAGTTGTCAGACCTCTGTTTATGGCCTAATTACCTTTTCTAAGAAAAAAAAAAGAAAAAGGGCAGGAGAAATAAAAGAAAGAACACTAAAATGCAGTAATCTACTTTCCAGCAAGAGGGATTCCTAGTGATATGTTACCTGCATGGACTTCACTAGAGCCATGCATGTGTTTCATACACATAAAAGCAGATTTACTTGGGCTGTTTTGTCCATCTGGGCAGTGCCACCTTCTGCCTGCCCTCATTTCCATGCCTGGGGAAATCATCCTCAATTATTTCTAGAGAGCTGGGAATCTTGCAATGATTCTAATCCTTCTAATAAGAAAACAAATATAACAAAACAAGTGAGGAAGCCTGTGGGGCAACATCTCGCAAAAAAGGCACTGAAAATTACTAATTTCTTCTTGAAAGGTTTGTCCACTTTGCTTGCAGTTTTGGAAGAGGTAAATGGGTGCTTCATTGGTTTGGGGTGTGTGCCAGGAATGCCACTGCAGAGCTGCAAGTCTCACACAGACAGTGCCTGGTGTTACAGATGTCAAAAAGCAGCATGTTTTGGTCACATCTCAGCCCAATTCTTCAGCAAGTAGCAGAGTGACAAATACTGAATATTTCTTAATAGCTCTTCACATTACGTTAAGCTCAAAATTGAAATTAATTTGTACAGGATTCCTGTTAATTGAGTTGCAGCCTCAATGCCACCTAAATTGCAGCTCTACCTGGCACAGACACAAGGTGAGCGAGCCTGGCCTCAGACAGAGGCCACCCTTTGAAGTGTTCTCAGCAGCATTGCCATGAGATCTGCCCAGGTGTATTTTGGAATATATTTGACAAACAAAAAAATTTGTATCTGTGTTCCTTTCACAAGATATAAACATCTCTTCCGTGGTAGGAGAAATGCTGCTCCCGGGAAGTGATCCTAATCGAATGTGACACGCGGTATTTGTAACCATACTTTAGTGTCCCAGCCTATTTCCAGTGTTTACATAAAACCCCCGAAATCTGCACATTCCCTGAAAAGTTAATCCAGTACAAATATTGACTGGCTGTCAATTGAGCATTATTGACTTGCTCCGGGACTGTGCTTTATTTCCTTAACTGATGAAACTTGTTTTCTTTGCTAAACTTAATTTCTTTTGGGCCCCCTTTGGATGAAATGCCATTTATGAGACTGCTCCTCCTCCTCCTCCCACTGCCATGGGGCTGCTTCTTCCACTCAGCTGGAGTGGTGGGACAGCCTCAAAACTTTGCAGAAGGAAGGCAACAAACCCACTCTGTATTGTACAAAGAAGACCTGGCCCAACATCAGTCCTATCTCCTATAAACATTTGGTCCACACCAGCTCCAACACAGCAATTTCCTCCTTTGTATAGAGGAGTGTCTCCAGCAAGGCTAGAAGGGGCTGTGAACCATTCTATGGGGTCTGTGAAAAGCAAACTGATTACCAGGAGCTGAAATTCTCACTCTGGCAGTCTATAACCTTCACTAAGAGGTGGTGGAGGGTTTTATTTTTTAAGGAATTCTAAAAGGTAAAAACCTTGGATGTCTTGCATCTCTTTATCAGGAATAGTACAAATCAGCTTGTCCAGAAGTCAAAGTTCATGAAACACAAACACTCATCATGTTTTGAACACCCAAGAAAACATTATTTATCATTTCATTTTTTTAAAGTCTATAGTCTCCAGATAAAGCAAAACAGAAACCAAAAATAGCAACTTTCACAACATTCCCTGATTCTGCAACAAATTCCATCAAACGTTCTAAGTTCTGATCCCCAGGTCAAGTGAGACTGACAATAAATCTTAGGAAGGATTTGATATCGTTAAGCTGCAAAACCCAAAAATCCATTACAAAAGATTTATCCGAACGTATAAAGAACGAACCCAAAATGTTTCAGTCAGTGCAGGGAAGGACAAAAGGGTGGAATGGCACACAGGGGAGGAAGGGGACATCGCAAATGACCAAAGCCAGCTACAAAGCAGGTATTTCTCTCTGATCTCAAAACAACATTTAGGAAGGAATTTGCCCAAAAATGCAGTTAAGACAGATATGGAGGTTGGTTTGCAAAGGAATGTACTAGAGCAGGCACTTACAGTTTGCAGATCTCCATCTGCTTCTCCACACGGGGCTGCTCTTTGAGCCCTGCTCAGCTCCAGGGCAGGGTTTGGTGCCATCATCTGCTCCTTCCTCTGTTCTCATCAGCTGCCTGGAGAGAGGGGAAAGGAGAGGAAAAAACAGGGATGTGTCACATTGCTACACCTTCATTTAATATTCTTTATAACTTTTTATGTCTGGCTCGGGGGGGAGACAGTCCGGTTCTTTAATCAAACATTCTCAGATCATCCTTTTAGCAACTGAACAAAGTCATGATAGTTTTGCTCTGAGTCTGTCAACCACATGAGCAAGTTTATTTTTAAATTTTATTTTAGCCCATACAGGTCATTTTTTCTACAAGCCTTCCCCTCCTTTTAAATGAAAGTTTAAATGAAAGGCTTTTTCTGAACATTTGACAAATGGAAGAACCCACCCTGTAACACCAGCTATGCCAAGAATGCACCTGCTCTGTGAAAAGACTTTGGCTGGCTTGAACGAGGTTAAATGTTAACACTTTCATTAGTTTGTAAGTTTTGGGAGTGGGTTGCCAGAAAAACAAAAACAAACTAAAAAGAAACTTAGGTCATCACAAATTTTACTTTTTTTAAATTAAATGTGGCTGATGAGTGAGAAGATTTTTTTTAAAAAAAATTCTTTTCTCATTCAAATCCTGCAAATGAGTTCAAGGTGTCTAAGGTTTAGTTAAGAGCCTCCATGCACAGAATTAGAGCAGAGTCAGAAAGGCCCTGGAATCAAGGCTACAGGGGACCCCAGATGTATTTGAACAACCACAATCACACCATTAGCATGAGGTGCAAAAAGTGCCAAAACAAGACAAAAACAGACAGTTCAGATGTTTAAAAGCTTGGGTTTTGCTGTTGCTCAAAATCCTTTCCTCCCCACATACCTCTACATAATAATAATAATCATCATCATAACAAATAAACCCTCAAGATCAAATAGTCAGTAGTATCTTAAGAGCAAAGAAGACAACACACTTATGAAACCAAATCCTTGTAATAAATAAGATATGATGAGTTAAGGAGATGAGCTGACAAAGCAGTGCACCTCTAATCACTCCCCTGCAAGAGCCAGAAAAGCTGAATCACTCACACAACATTTTCCTTGGACATGTTCAGGGGTTGCTCCTCCACTCCAGTTTCTCCAGGAATATCATTGTCTACTCATTTACCAGCCTGGCTAAGCTACACAGCAGCAGCAGAGACAGTTTACACCTGCCATTTTACAGCATAAAAGTTTGGAACATTATCTTATTAGGATATAATTGATTATTTCAGGGCAGGTTTGGATTGGGGATGAGAGCCAAGCCACTGAGCTCTGCTGGGCACCAAGGGCCACCTCACTCAGGATTCCCATCTATCCTTTATTCCAAACTTGAAATGACATGTCCACCTAAACAACCATTTTAAATAACAAACTACACCAGGCAAAAAAAAAAGTCCCTCAGCGTGGCCAAGATGCCAGGCACATAAAGAAAATTAACTGGCCCATATTTCTGAGCAATAAAATCAATGTCACCTTTTTATACCTTCGGCCCCCTTGTCTAATGGCCCTCAGCAGATTCCTGCCAGTGCTGTGCAGCTATTCCAGGCAAGGCAGGGGTAAAGCCCGTGAGCAAGGACTTCCCACCTTCCACCAGTCCCATCCTTCCCTACTGACCACATCCCTTCAGTTTTTCCTCTCTCAGCTTTGCCACCTGGGAAAAAAACACCACCATAACATTCAGGACCTAAAAGCACAGGAGTGCATCAGCTGTTGTGAATGAATATACACCTTCCAAGTAATAATTGGTGGAGGAGGAAATGATTTTTGGTGTGGCACATCACACGTGAATTAATTTTGTTAGCCCAAGAAAGAACTTCAGCTTTAAAGGCAAGGGGAAAAAAATGAATAAAGGAAGAAAAAAATAGAAGCAGAGTGTTTAGTCAGTGATTTCAAACTCCAAATTATTTTTTTTACATTATTTTGACTTTATTATTACTGACTTATTATTTTTGACTTATTTTAGTATTGCAGAGCTTTTTCAAGTATGCAACAATCCCCAGAAACAACTGTGCCCATGATTATATCTAAATGGAGCTGTTACTGGTCAGTAGCTCAGAGGACCACACTGACCCAGCTGAGACTCATAATCCAAGTCAGACACACACAAGTAGGAGCACTAAGAAAGTGTAAGGAGAGTATTAAGGGATTAAGAAAATTCTAGAAAAAAGCCATGTCAGTGGCAAAGTAATTGCTTTTCCAAGTTTCACTCTTCTTCAGTGGTGTTAGGGACAACCCCAAAGAGAATTTAGAAATGAGAATATATTCTGCAAAATATTTGCTCACGGCTCAGTACTTTTGCATTCAAATCAGCTCTCCTCCCAAATCCCTTTTCTCCCACACCACATCCCACACTTGTGTTTACCTTTTCCCATTGCTGCTACATATTTTTTCCCTGCCAGAGTCTTTTATTTTCTCACCACGATGAGAGTGGGTGCCCAACCTGTGGCTGGTTTGGCCTTCCCAGTGCAGAGCAGTGGGAAAAGGAATCATCACTGCAGTGAGTGACTGCTATTGCTGCTGGCAAAGGCAGGAACTGCAGCTGGATTTTAAAATGATTAAAAAAAAAATTTAAAAAGGAAAAAAAAAAAAAGCAGGAGAGGAAAAGGGGGGAAGACACCATTTTTTCAGCCCAGCTATTTGAGAGATAATTGCTGTAATTTTGTCTCTCCTCAATCTTCTCACTAGGCAAGCTTACCAAGGGAGGCAGATTTCTAGTTCTTAAAAGTGCTACAATTCACACTATTCTAGAAGAAGTTTGATTAGTTTGAAATTTACACTTGACCATTACGGAATTCTAGGAAAAGAAATAAAAAAATGAAGAAAGAAAAAAAAAAAAGTCAAAGAAAGACAAAACAGACAGACCAAAGGAATAGAAAAAACCTAGAAAATAAATCAAACCCCATCCCCACTGCTAGAGAAAAGAAAAAAAATATTTTCACTTTGTCTGGCACATCGTTTTCATGTTTTTTAAGTTGCTCTGTATTTTCACAGCTTCAGATATTTCTGAAATATGGAATTTGCATTTTCTAGGTGGGGAACGCTGCCAAAGTTGTTAATCCCAGGCAGATGTAAAGTTGCACCACTATATTGTGATGTGGCTCCTTAAAAACAACCTAAAAGCTTTAAAAAAAAAAATAATAAACCCACAACAAAACAACCACCCAACAACCACCACAAATATTCACTAACCCATATGGTCAATAATTGCTGTTTAATAGTCCTCCTATTACAAACCTAAAAAGCAGCAGCCAGAATTACCAGTAGAGTATTAATAAACAGGAATGAGTTAATAGTGCATAAAGACCTTCTAGTGGAACAGTGGGGGAGTTGAATATTCTTTTCTTAAGTCAGCTGTAAGTAATTACTACATGGTGTGCTTCTGACTATTACCATAACAGAGCAATTGGACGTGAAGAATGGATAATAGTATGGACATGGAGGTATTTTTAGAACATCAGCAGTGAGGCAGGTAAATGCCCTACCCGGGCACAAACCTTTAAATAAGTTGAAATAACTTTTCCTAATGACACCTAGCCTGGGCAGACTTCTGAAAAGATCAATCTAATAAATTATTAAAGGAACTTTATAAAGACATGTCTGTGATATGTAAATAAGGGAAACAGCAAAAAAATTCCCAGACGTTGGGCAAGCAGGCAGCACTGCAGTAAGTGCATAATCACAGGTTTTGTGTTTCCTTTAGAGCAGTGCCTTCCTCTGTCTGAACACAGACCGTGCTCCGCTCGCCTCCATTGGCTGCTCCGTGGAAACTCCCAACATTCCACCAGGAAGGGGAACTGGGAGTGCAGGAGTTGTGGGGTTTGGACAGCTGAGGTCACCCTCAGTGATTTAATGATGCATCTCATTTGTTTGAAGGTATCATTGTGGGAGCATTCAGGGAGACACAGCTCTGCGTTCCTGGGACTGTCCATCCCGTTCTGCAGCCACGGGCAAGTGCACGAGGAGATTTGGTCCATCCACACAATAGATGCTGCCATATAAAACCAGCCTGAGCCTTAATTCAGAGAAGAGTAATTTTATAAATGCACTGGAACATAATTTAAGGAGGATTTTGAATTTTTCAGGCTACAGGTCTTTCTCCTGCTATGTTGCTACACAGGGCAGATGTTGATTTTTCAATTTGCAGGTTTGTTAAGCATCATGGAATGTTTTGGTTCTCAATCAAGAATATTCTTCCCAAGTGGTTGCAAAGTCCTATGCCTGAAAATAAATGCATGTCCTTTTTGTTTCTCAGCAGCACGTGTTCTGCATTCAATAGAAGCAGAAAAATAAAACTGATAACGTGATGCTATTTATTGGACCAATATATGCATTTTTAGACTTAGGCTCTCAGAATGCAATGTATTTGCAGGTTATTGTCTACAAACACGTTTTATATAAGGCAAGAGGCAGTTTCATTTACAGGGTGTCATACCAGCAGCTCAACTCAGAAAATTCTGCACTGTGACATCCTCCGTGTTGTGTCCATGCCCTGATGTGCCCCAGTAGTGGTCAGCTCCCAATCACCTTGTCAAAGCAACAGCCCCTGCACTAATGGTGAACAGTCTGTACACACACAAGGAATTTTAGGAAGAGGGGAATGTTTCTCATTTGCATGCACACCAACAGACAGGGTAAAATAATTTTGGCTCCCCTAAAGACAGAAAAGATTGAGCTGCTGAATTCCCCCCAGTATTTTCTACGTTCAACAGCAGTTTCTGACTAATCTGCTGCAATGTCATTGGTATCAGTCCTGGATTTCAGACAGAGCCACAGAAATCACACTGTGCCACATCCACCTCTGCATAAAGTTGCTGACTTGAGGGCATTTCATCAAGATGGGTTTGGCCCTTTGCAGTCATCTGCCCCATTAAATCTGAAGATTATGTGTTGTTCTTAGTCACTCCACTGTTATCATAATGGAGAGCTGATGTTATAATGCAGGTCAAACAAACAGCTAATTGTTCTTGGGCATGGCTTGAGCAAAAACAGAATGGCGAGGCTGGAGACATTAATAACAGTACTTGGTGCAATTATAATAGATAGCTTCTATCAGAGGATTTAAAATCACTTTGTGAGCCTTGCAAGCACATTGCTAAGTGTTTTTGATACTCCCATTTGAAAGTGAGACCATCATCTTAAGACCAGGCTCATAGATTTAGATACTGGAGCTGGGAGAATGTAATCAAGAAAACCATACAGGACAGAAGGCAAGCCTTGGAGAGTCAACTCAGAACTAAAGTTTCTGACTGTGTTTTTAAACAAACAAGCTAAATAAAAAGAAAACAAACAGGCAACTCTGAAAGAATTTAAAAAACCTCTTATATACACTAAAGTTTGGGGGTTGTGGCTTTGTTTTGTTGGGGTTTGGTGTTTTCTTTCCCCAAAATTAAAACAACACGTTTGCTACATTGGCACAGAGAAACTCATGTGAGTGGTTGGAGCTCTCCAGTCATGACCAAGACTCAACACAATGCAGGAGCAAATTTTCCAAGAGTAAGGAGTTTCAAGCAAAGGACTGACTTATCACAAGCCTAGAAAGATTTTTGGGTATTTCTGGTACTGCAGACACACTCATACTTATGCCCACATTTATTAGAATATTAAACAACAATACCCCAGGCTATAGCCTGTATGGAAAAATTCTATGGAGAGGTAGGGACTTACAGCCTTAAAGAGGCAAAGCAGAGAGAGGGTGAGAAGAAAAAAGACAGAAGTCACAAAAATACAGCCAGAGTCAAGGTCACCCAAACTGACTCAGAAACTGATTATGGGCAGAATAAATCTGCAGCTGACACAGGAAGTAAAGGAAGGGGGGAGGACATGGCAAAATATGAAAAATAAGGTGACTTAACACTGCTGAAAGAGTTTCACCACATGAGAAAACACCACAAAAACTGATCTAAGGAACTGTCAGGCAGGAGTGAAGGCACAGAGTGCACGAGAGCAGGGTAGTTGCAAAGACAAACGTTTTTCTCTTTTGGTGGATAGCACTGCAAAAATATTATTGCCCAAGCTCCCTGCACCTTTCCATTCCCCAGCCACATTGTTCAGAGGTCTTTCTGTAAAGACCAGTAGGGATGCAGTCAGCAAAAAGAAGACAACAGAGGCATTAGCACTTGTCTAGGACATTTGAGGTATTTATGGAGAATAGAATTCAACTGTCTAAATTATCAGCCCTAGGGAAATTGTTTTGGAGTTCTCATTCAAGCTGTTACTCAGGATGTATTTTGTCCTTCAGAACAACCTGAAGCCTATCCTGCCATGTGAATTCTTTGAAAATAAGATAATGGATTATTTTAAAATGATTCTTCAGGAAGACTGGGTATATTTTAAAGTTTTCCAGTGAGGCACTCTGGCCTTACATATTCCAACTTAAAACAATGTGGAATAACTGAATCAGTAGTTATATGCAAAAATATTTGGGTTAACAAAACACAGAGCCATTATACGTTTCTATAACTTCCAGAAGAATCCACAGTTCATCTGACACCAACTTGGATATCTCTTGAGAAAGTACTGAGCATATTCCAACCTCCCTCCGTGATGAGCTCAGTGCTAAGGTGTTTAAGGTCCACGATTATGCATCATTTGCTCAAAATGGCCTATTTTTGCTTTCATGCTCTTGAATGAGATAGTAAAATGGAACACTTTTTCAGAAAATCAGAACTGAATCACTCATGCATGGCTGCAATCATTATTTGTATTTCACTAGCATCTCAAGATCTCAGGCAAAAGTGGGACACTCGTCTTGGAACATGGATTAAGAGACATCACCTTCCCCAAAGACCTTTTACTTAGATAAGAGACACATGCATGGGAGAAACTCCATGGCATTCTTAGCTGATATCATAGAGAGACATCACTTCATCTGAGCCTTTTTAAAGTATGTGACAAAACCTTGCAAAGGGTGATGAGGGAAGAACTTCAGAGATTGAAAGTTTTTAACTCTTAACTGGATACCTGGGGGTTGGACAAACACCAAGAGCCTTCACATGCTGCAACAATTCCTGTCGCTGTCAATTTGGGATGCCCAAAGCAAAGTAACTTTTAAAAAAGTATTGCTCTCCCACATCAAATAAGTTTTCCACATTTTTCCTACTGCTCTTGGCTGGCCAGGAATTCACCACACACAACTGCTGTTCATCTCTCACACTGCACTGCAGTGTGTGTGTTGTGAGACTCGAGTGCAGCCCCTGATTTCATGCGGCATCACTCATTAACAGAGCAAAGCTGACACCAGCCTGTGCTTTATTGGAACACAACAGCCAGGCCTCGTTTGACTCCTCTGCACTGACAGGATGACCTGGGAATATTCCCACCCTTCTCCTTCCCTTCTTTTTCTGTTTATCCTTCAGCTGCTGCAAACATGCACTGCATTTTCCTGTTCTGTCGTGCTATCACTTCTTACTCTCCAAGCACACTTCTTTTCTTCTCCCACTTAATTCATCCTCCATAATTACATATTCCCTTAAGATCCCTTCCTCTTTGCCAGGTTTCTCAGTTACCCCAACAGGCCATCCACTTGCAGGTACCATCATTTGCCCACCTGATCACATTAGTATGGCAGAATTGGATGCCATTTTCTCTTAACTCTTCACCATTTTTGTCAGGCTGTCCCCAGGCTTCTTGAAATAAGGGGGAAAACAGCGCTTCCCTGCCCCATCCTTACGTGGGCTGTTAAAGGAGCTCAAAATTCATGGGAACTGAGTATGCAAAATCAAGCCCAAAGGCCAGAACTGACCATACTCTGAATGAGGAGACTTCTTAGAAGAAAATGAAGATTTAATCTACTTAAAGTACACCAGTCAATTGATAGTCTGTGTGCCACTGCATTCACTTATCCAACGGCAACAAAAATAACGCAGCAATTACACTCATAAATGAAATACTATATACAAAGGATTAGCTCAAGCTTTCTGAGCAGAATTGGACTCTCTAATAATCACAAAGCCTGCCTAAAAAAAACTAAATAAAGAGAAAGTCTCCCTGACATGCACTACTTAGTGACATTTATATAATGCCAGTACATAAGCAAATATTTTAACCTTTATCTGCATTTCAGTGTATGTCTTATATGATTATTATGTCTAATAATCACTTTAAGCAGTTCCTAAATTAAATGCTGTTACACTATTCCTCAAAATAGCAAAACCAAAACAAAATATAAGAGCATTTTTTAAAAAGTGTAACAATCAGCAAAAACAATGCATAAAGCAGTTATTTTTCGCTGGGCTTTGTTGTGACAGTTACCATGGCCAACCCATTAACATATTTGCTGTACAAGTATGGTCATTCCACGGCCTTAATTAACTTTCAAGTGGAGAGTGCTGCGGATTTACCACTTATTAAATATCCACTACAATAAGTTACAGTTTTACCCTTCCAACCTCACTTAGCCAAGACACCCAGAAGAACCAGCTTTCCATCTGACTGTAATTTTGTAATTGCTTTTTACTGAAATTATGTTGAAACTGGACCCCCTATGTAAATGTATTTTGCCTGGTTCATCTAAAATTGGCCACCCCTAATCAGATCTGGTTGATATTTGATTGAATAAGTGGAAAATTAAGTTTCTCTCTGATAATGCTGTGCTTTTGCCTCCCTTTCATTATGTATAATGTAAGCATTTTGGGGCTGGAATCTGAAAGCGTGCCCCCTAGAGAACAGCAGCAGCCAGGCTCAGCAACGCTGCTGGGAAAGCTGAGCTGCTCCGAGTGCAACACACAAACAGCACAGTTACACCGAGCACAGCTAATTCCAGCTTTATTCGGGAAGAAAGCGCCACGATTGGAGATTGAATCGAGGCAGAATTAGGTTTTGTGATTAGCTGGGCTGAGCTGCTGAGGTGTATTCATAATGATATCATTATTTCCACGTGTGAGCATCATAATGCCCTGTGTGTTCAAACTTGTACACTGCTGGCTAAAAGCAACCGGATCCACCTCCACCAGGTGCTCCACAGGGTGTGAAACAGGACTCGAGTTCGGGGGAAAAATAATTCCACAAAGGGAACACGTGAAAAGGCCACAGGAGTGCACCACTGAAAAATACATAAAAATGCAAATTTCCCTAAACTTCATCTTTGGATGGACTGAAGCATAAGTGAGAACTTCAACAAAGCTATAGAAAAAGATGACAGGTCTGAGTTTCAGAAATTTAAGACAGCAGTAGGATTAGACACTTTGGGTTGTCTTCGCATACATTTCTTATGGGAGTTAATTCCATTTGACATGCAAGACCAAAGCAAGATTACAGAGGCATAGCCCCATGGCGAGGTGTATGCTGTAGCTAAAAGCTGGGATTTGAATAATTGTGCAGGCTTACTCCAAGAATCAGGCGAGAACAGAATGAATGGATTATTACAAGGAACTTTGTACATTTTTAACTGCTGGACTTAATAAAATACCCTGTGTGTAAGACTGGTATTACGGTCCTTTGCACTCACTCTAGTTGAAGTTTGTGGTAGGATCTATCAAACAGGAGAAAACACAGAAGCTGTTAAAAAAGAACGTGTGATGAAGAACTGGGCAGGGCCGTGCCCCACACCATCTTCTGAGGGAGGCAAATGCCAAGAGCTTTAGTTCAAAATATTCAGGCCCCAAAAAGTTAAAGGGAATTCATTTCCTGCATAAAAGAAGGTTGAAGGAACACAAGAGATTGGATCGAAAAAATGAGGGAACAAAAAAAAAAGAGAAAAAAAAAGCGAGTTTTTATTTCACTGTTTCAGCTTGTTAGCCAGATCATTTATTACGGAGAAAGATTACTAATCCACACATCATTTTTTTTTAAATTGACCTCTTCCCTTTGTGTCTGTGGAAGCACTTGTCTGTAAAAGGAGGTAATAGCTGACTGCTCCTTAGAGTCAGTGATGCTTAATTAACTGTCCAGTGAGAATTATTGAAATACTTATATAATTCTTATTTAGCACTCATTAAAGTGAGGGATACAAATGCTGGACAATGAGAGGTTCAGGAAGGCTTTGAAAAGAGGGAGTTAGTACTCTAATAGCAAAGAATTATGAAAGCCTGCCCATTAACAATAATAGAGCAGACCTTTCATTTTAAAAGTCACTGACTCAGATCTGGACTTATTTGATATTTTTTTAAAAGCTCCTTCGTCCAACCCCCCAGCAATAGATGATCTCCTGCCATTGCTATCCAGACTGTGCAGCAGGTGAGCCAAGGAGGGAACTGGAACTCCTCTCCCTCCCTGTGCCAAGTGCTGTGGCTGCTCAACCCATGTTCCCTCAGCTGGTTTGGCACAGTCCCCCGAAGTTCAGCAGCTGCTGAGAAGCCCCAACAGGTACAACAGAACCAGTGCAGTGATTTGTACCACATCAGTATCAGCAAAATATGTGGACTGTATTAAAACAGGACTTTCCTTGAATAAAACACATCTAGGATTATCACTGCATAGAAAGAGTATCTCAGGTGATCCTCATTTTTTTGCTCTAAAAAATAATCTTCATTTTATTTCATTGGGTGCATTGGAAGCATGGGATGAATATCCTGAATAATTTGGCATCTCCTAAAATGGAGATGAAGAGGCTGCTGAGTACTGAGAAATGGTGAGATTCAACCTCACCTACAACTTACTATGGAACAGGCTACTGTATAGAAAATGAACTAAATTCGTCAGTACCCTTCATGAGACAAAAAGAACATGCATGTGCATCTTCCAAGCCCAATCGAATCTCTTCAGAAATAGATGGCTAAAAAGAATTAATTGGCCCAACTCCAGTGGGTCTCTTGTTGCCTAACTGGGTTTACAGAGGCCCCTTGGATCAACAGTTTGCCCCAGAAAACTCACCAACAATCAAGAGCAAGCTCACCATCGCTGTTTAGAGGCTTCACAGGTTCATTCCCCCACACAAGGTGTGCTGCATTCCTCTAATACAGATATTGTTGAAAGTTCTTGAATCTACAGGAATTCACTTAGAAATGAAGCTCAGATATCCTTTCTATTCATATAATGATTGATGAAACACGAGGGAAAATAAATTGAATTATGTTAAATCTCCCAGGGAAACATAATTAAGCTGTAAAGCATTCCCTTGAAATCCTTGTAGCACTCAGGCTGTGTCTCCTACTACATGATCAATAATAATATTAAAGACAATTATTTTGAAGGACTGGCATGAACTTTCAGCTTTTACTATGTTTTATACTATTAAAAGCTAAGGATTTGCTTGGCTCCTACATCTGTGAAATCCTTCCATAATTCCAGCACAAGGCTTCCAATGCATCATGGCTGGGACTTCCTTGGTACCTAATGCAGCTCTTGATGCTAAAATCTGTATGTCTGTGTATAGTTCAGTATATGACATTACAGAACCCATATTGAAGATAAAAAACATTACACTCTTACCCTAAATTCAGAAGCTGTATTAACTGTACTGGTTTCAATCCCACTTTAACTGGAATTCTAAGCATTAAATATCTGTACATGTCAATTTGATTAAATGACCACCAACATGTGCCTCCATCACCAAACCAAACCACAGCAAACACTTCCAGTTTGCCAAGCAGAAGATGAAGCAAGAATCCTGGGAGAAAAACCACAACAGACACATCTCAAAAAAAAATTTGGGATCAGGAGACAGTAGGAAGAAATCTAATTTGATACTAAAAGGAAATAGTGCCAGAAGTTTTCCAAAGGAATTCTGTCATAGATGGAATTTGTGGACAAAAAGGCCTGAGCAAAAAACTTGGTTGGGAAACCAATAACTCTTGTTATTGCAACAAAATTAAGTACAAGATGACTGTGCGTTATTAATACCTACAGATAAATAGAAATAACTAGTGTGTCATACACATGTATTTTTAGTATATGAATACATATAAAAGACTATAAACATATCCTGGTTTTAACACATCTTGACCAGAAACATTAATTCAAATGCAATTGCGAAAATGACATAAAAAGTGAGACAGTTCTGAGCAGCTCTAAAATTCAATCCCGGGCACCATCCCTAAAGAGTGACCATGACTTTCATCAAATGTCATAAGCTCTGAGCTTCAGATTTTTTCAAAGAGAACTCTCACTGGGCAAACAGCTTCCAGTTCTAGGAGCTTGTCAAGCTCACAGGTATGGAAGGGAGATGAACTTCTCGAATGAATTTGAAGTACATATCACAAAGAACACAAAAGGCTTCCTCAGAAAGCAGACATTGGATTTGGAACACTAAATACTATTATGAAAGCATCAAATAGAGCAACAATAATTAGAATACCCTGGTATTCTGGAAACTGCAACAATAAGTATAAGTAGCAGGATCCAAGATGTAAATAAGTCTGTGTTTGCTTGTTCTTTTAATAACAGAGGCATTGAGAAGGCAAATTTCAGACCCTGCAGAAGAAGGCACATAATTTCTCCACAGAAAGATTCATAAATGAGTTTCATCTCAAGAAAGATCAGAGTAAAATATAGGAAGCAAGATGACATAATGGGCTGTAGCTTAAATGCAGCCCCCAATGGCCCCCTGTTCTGCAAACCAGGCTGTGGGTAATTGAATGTAAGACGAAGTAAAAATACAGAAAAGGCCAAGCTGGAGAATAAAAATGCAGTGTGTGTAACAGCACTGAGAGGAGTACAGCTCTGTAGAACTGATTAATAAGAAGAGCAGTGAACAGTACAGAGTGGATTTGCAGAGATTAGAATGTTGCAGGCTTTGTCCAAAAGATTGTATAAAGTTCTTATTGGTTTTGAATTTAAATAGGGTAAAATTTATCTAACACTATTAATGTTTCCCTTTGACCTTTAAATACCTCTTGCCTCGACCCCCCAAAAAGGACACTTTAAAGCACAGTGTGTTTACCCTGCACTATTTTATACCTCCTGAACACGTGTGTCCATGTGCACACATGTGCATGGCCTCTTCTATTCCTCTGCACTGTCATAATGGCACTGTTGCAGCCATTATGGACAAACTGACTGACACTGGCAGCCAAAATCATGAGGACACACATTTTGATACACCTTTCAAGTCATGCTCCTGCATCAGCAAGGGCAGAAATTCCAAATATGAAACAGCATAGCAGGAACTTGGTATTTTTTGTTTCAAATCTCTCACAAACACCCCAGTGGGTCAGGCTGGGGCACCTGGAAGCTCCAGCTCAGTGAAGCTTAAGTCAGCAATAAGACATTTTTATAAAGATAGGAAACATAAAAATGGACTGGGCAGTAAAACCAAGAACAATACTCAGAGAAGCAGAAAATGACAGACAGCAACAGGACACTGAGTGAAGGTGGCAGCATCAGAAAAATACAACATTCATGACAAGTTAATGACAGAGACCGTCATTAGAGACAGAATTAAATATTTAACGGATAGATTGCAGGAAAGGCACGAGAATGCAGATTTAATTTTCTGGTTATAATGCTGCTTTCAGGATGTCTCTGAGGCAGGACTACCATACATGAGCTACTGTGTTTTGGAGAACATAGAGCTCTTCATCACAGGAGAAAAGCAGTTGCACTCAGTCTGGGAACACTCACAGGAGCTTCACAGGGGAAAACAGGCAGGGTTTATTTTCATCAAGGTGAAATATTTTCCATAGACTTAAAACCAGGAGAGAAAGCCTCAAGGACAAAGTGTTCCTAAAAGCCAAGGCGCATCAGGACTAGCTAAGAGAAGACATGAACATATTTAAGCATTTCCAACATATAAACACATTGCCAACAATAGAAATGCTGTTTTTCAGTCCCCAACCTGCTGCGATTGTGTAGGGATCAGATAGGATTTTTAAGTCACAGCCACAGCAAACTGTGTTTTCTCATCTAACTTTCCCTGTCTAGAAGATGGAAATTAGACACCCCTCTCCCTACGGAGCCTGTAGATGGGGACAGACACAGAACAAAGGGAATCACCCAGAGGAGTGACTGTGCAGAGCCACGAGGATTAGTCTAGAACCTGGTATTTGGGAGGAGAATCCCACATTACACACACATCCAGAAAGGTGCAGATTTGGCTTAGGCCAGTCCCCCTTCAGCCAGCCTTGGCTGGTGCTCCTCTGGGCATTTTGGATATTGCTGTGAATTCCCCTCCAAAGTTCGAGTAAATTTCAGGGTTTGGAAAAACTACATCTAATCTGTTTGTAACAGGTAAAAGATTAAAGAAGACAATAGTAATTTTAAATGTAGGTTTTCCTGCCTTCACACATGCCCACCAATGGCTTTTCCTATATACTAAGTTGACTGAAGGGAGGGGTGGGATTGAATAACAAATTGGTGTGATACAATCACATCACTCACAATCACATAATGGACTATATCCCAATTTTCAAAAGGCATAAAGTATCCTCATTAATACGGTAAGTGCAGCAGTCAAATCAGTACTATGATTTTATCAGGGTTTTTGACTGTACATGAATTAGAATATAAAATGCATACAGAATTTTTAATGGGAAGGCTTTAACATTCTATGAATGTATTTCTTACTGTCATTTACATCGCATTAAAGTGAAATTCCACATAAAAGCAGAAAGAGAATACTCTACGTCCTAAATTACAGTTTTTCATAGTTGTCATGTCCACATACTGGGAATCTTATTCACAAGCTGTAATAATATCTCAAACTTGAAAAGGGTACAGTGTTGCTCTGTTTGTTTGGTATGGCTGGCAAGTGCAGTTGTCACACAACAAGGTCACATGGTCAGGACGGAGCCGACAGAGATTTTTGGGGGATGCAATTGTATTCCCTGCCTGTGCTAAACTCTCTACTTCTCATTCTCAGCAGGGCACCAACACTGTTACCATGTTTACAGAGATGTTGTTACCATCTTCTTTTAGCTCTTTTCCTTTCCCACCTACCTTTCAGAACAGGAGTTTATTTTATAAAGTTTGCCAACAATTATTTTTCTTTAAACCCAAAGGGATGCATTTAGTCTTCTCTAAGTATGCACTATTTCTGTATGCATTAAATTTTACCATGAAAACTACCAATATCAGTTTTTACAATCTGCTTCTTCAGATCCAGTAGTTTCATGCTGCCTCAGATTTGATTAATCTCAAAGAAAAAGAGGCTGTAAACTCAGATTTGTTTTATACTCAAACCACCTGGCACAGACCAAGCTATGTTTCTGACCAATATATTATAGCTGGTCTGAATTCTCCTCCACCCCTTAGTTCCTTCTACAGGAACAGCAGCCACTGGGTGCTTCACACCCAGGAAACTCACACACTCTTAGAGGAACCTCGATATTCAAACCTGGACTTCTTTCCTTGATTAAAACAGGTATTTAGATATTTATTTAATTCTTTTTGTAATGTCCTGAGGTTTACAAAGACATCACCAATATGGGGTAAGCTGCATGATTCTAGAGCGTACTGAAAAAAAATGCTGGACTTCAAAAGGTGGAAAAACATCAGGTCTTTTCTGTTCTTTTCTACTTTTCCAAATATTTTATCTTAAATTTCTGTTTCTGCTGCCTCCCCTCTCCACCCCCAGGATGCACTGGCATCTGCAAGCACTTTTTTCAGCCTAGCAGGATACAAGTATTTGGGGGGAGGAAAAATATGCAGCATCTAAGTACCTGGGGAAAAGGAACAGGAAATATTACCAGATTCATGATAGAAGCAGCCACAGCTTCAGCTGCATCTCATGCCTGTGAATTTACAGGTACTTTCAGGCCAGAGAACAGCAAATATCAGCACTGCCATATTCAGGTTCTAGGAACCATTTATCCACACTGGGGCAGGAATGCTGCTTCTTGAAAGAACCACACAGGCTGTTGCATATGATCAGTGCTGGTTTTAGTTTTAGTACTGCATAAATCACTACGAGACTGGGGACTTTTATTTAGTCAATGCAAAATAAAAAATTTAACTGATACCTCCTGCAAGTGCCTCTCTGCAGAACAAAGCTTGGTGCAGAGAAGGAGATGGGGAAGAGAGAGTGGTGCCTCTGCCTGAATGTGCCAGGAGCAGGTGAGGAAGGAGAAACTCCCTCCCTTCTTTTGTGTCTGTCCTCATTATACACAACCATACATCCCTGAGTCACTGCAGGTCTGTATGTCCAATAATCATCATTTCAGCTGCTTTCTGTACTCTGTCATATTGTGAAGTTTTCACCAGGAAGAAGTCAAAGTACTCCTAGCAGGCATGTCCCACTATTGGGAATGAGGACTTGGAAAAATCTACCACTGGCTAGAGAGCTGCAGAGGAAAAACAAATCTCACCCCTCAGGTTTCTTAATCTGCCTGAATTCCTGCATTAAGGTCTGCGAGTCAAGGTGTTACTCCTGCTCCAAGTCTTTCTCTTCTTTGACAAAATCCATGTTGAAACCTCATTTCTATTACCCCACTTGTGGCTTTTTTTTTTTTTGACCTCTACTTTCTATCCTTCCTGATTTCAGACTCTATAGAATGAGAAAATATTGAGAGTAACTTGGGGCAAATATTTTCAGAATTAACTCTTCTGGTGTTTTCTGTCAGCACTTTAACTCCTTAATGTTAGCTCCAGGTTATTAGCCCTGATCAGGGCATGGCATTACTGAACATCCCACAAACACTTTAGCCAGTGAGCTTTCACCTTGCTACACCCAGAAGTTAAGAATATTCCAATTCTTGGGCTATGAGAAATCCACGCAAAACCCGGTGTATTTCCATCGTTGATATGGCTGTTTAATTAAATTAATATTAATCCCACAGGTGTCCCGTTCTCCCAAGCCAGGCAGGAACCCTGCACTGCTGTGGCGTTAAGTGGTGTGGTATCAGTTTGCAGTATCACCTTTGAGGTGAGATATGAAACACAAGGCTGATCTCTAATCCTACTCATGGATCATAGGTATATTCTAATAAGTGTTAAGGCTGGCAGGCTGCACTGGATTTAATGTTAACTAAATCAGTTCCATCTCCAAAACCTACTTTGCAGTTTCCTTTGTGTGTAGGAATGATCACATCCAGCACTAAAAATGCTGGAATGTTGCAGTTTATGGAGGACACTGCCATGGTGGAAGTGTTGCCTTTCTCTCCGGGTGAGTTTAAGCCCCACACAGAGCCAGAAAGGACAGGACCATTTTCAAACCTGACCTTCTGAGGTAAGCAGCGAGACAAACCCACTAGAGCCTAGGTCTGAAAATCACGTTTGTGCTACTAAAAGGGTTATTTTACAGTTATTTCGTGTGGAACATACATAAATATTGAACATTTCATGAGACAAAGGTATAGAAGCTGTATTTTGTAATTTTAAATACAATCTCTTTTGTCTTTCAGCATCTTTCACTTCTTCCTGTGAATGCCTTTGGCTCTAACGAGATATAACAAATGAAATAAACATGAAGAAAAAAGAAAATCGCAAACAAATGGGTAAAAATCGTTTTTACACATAAAAAAATGTACAGTAAGTTGATGAGTTAGTTGCTTTCTGTCAGAAATTCAATGTGCACATATGAAAAATCTGATCAGCTGTTTGCATGTAAGAGATATGTGAATCTTGCCTTTACTTGACATTTTCTGATTAGGATTTTAGGTATTATTTCTGATGTTTTCTCAGATTGACATCCGTGGTCTACTTTGATAATGAATACCCCAAGAGAGCACAGAGACAAGGCTGGGTCTCAGAAGCTTGGAGCATTTCAATCAAAGATGGTTTGTTAATAATAAAGTAAGAAAAAAAAGCCATTTGCTTCTTTTGCAGTGACTGCAGCGCTGACCCTCTCTTGGTCCTGCTAGGCCTGTCTGAGCAACAGCAGAGTTCAGTGGTAATTAAAGCAACAGTGTTGTGAAAAAAGTGTGAATTACTTTTACAAGAAGACTTGGATGTTGCTACCGACTGACAAAGCACAGCAGGAGAACTCTGCTGGATATTAAAGAGCCATGGTAGTCACTATATTGTAAGGTGGCTTTGCAGCACAATGCAAAATTGTGACTTTTCACAAGTTTATACCACAGGAACCATTTTGAGTTATCGGCTTAAAATTTAGTCTGTTTTATAAGGAATATAGCAGACACCATAAAGGTAATGCTTGGTAAAATCTGGTCCTGTTTAAATTATGCAGACCCTAAATTCAATTTTTACCTTTCAATTATGACTTCACTGGGTAATTATTGCAATAGTACAGCCTGAAGTGTTATGCAAAATTACAGAAAGGGCTACATATTCCAACATCTCTCAGCAAATTAGTGCAGTGTCAAACAGCCTGGATTTCCATTTTGACATTTTTGAAACTCAAAAGCACAGCACCCCCCATTTTTGGCATTGCAGAGAGAATTATACCAGGTATTATACAGCAACCCTGTACTGTATAAATATCCTTTTAAGACAACACAGTTGTGTGAGGCAACACAAAGGACCTGTTCTGACAAATGCTCCACTATCTCAATGTTTCTTCTATAGTCACTGGGAAAAAATGCATGTTACAGCAGTTTATTTTCCTGTTAGACTGCAGTGAGAGCAGGGGGGGACACATCCTGAAGTTAGCTTTGTGCATATTCAGACCCAGTAAAGACAACATGTACAAATACAGCCATTGCCATCATTCCGAGAAAATAAAGGTTAGAACTCAGCCTGTTAATCTGTAGAATAAAGGGAGGGAATGTTCACAACACTGGTGCTGTCCCCCAGTGTGGGATAGGATTGGATTCCATAGTCAGGACAGGGGGCTTCGAACTAGCTCCCAGTATGGTGTGAGGAATTTACATAACCAGCAATATAAAATTCTCATGGAAGACTTACTTGAAACAGCAAATAAGGAATTTTCTAAATATTCATTGGGTTCCTATTTTGAATACTCTTGGACTTAATTCTGAGCAGTCCAGCTAATTTGCAATTTACACAAAAATCACAAAGAGGGGGTATTTACTTGCCTGAACTTTCCAAGTGAGGCTTGGCACTTTTTGTCCCAGTAGACAAAGTCCAATGGAATTATGATAATCCACAGTCTCACAAAGAAACACACTTCTGTATCTAATGTTATCCCAGGGGTAGAAGCCTCATTGCCCCACAAAAAAATTCTTCCTTCCCAAATTTTTGAAAGAGAGTTGGTGTGTGCTCTTCACTATTCTAAGGAATAAGGCAGAGCCTGAGCGGTCCACAGGGAAAATGCTACACACACATTCAGCTTTGCAGTCCTGGGAATACTCCAAGACAAACCAAGAAAATGCAGGAAACACAGCTGGAGGAAGAGGGACACAAAAAAATGAACACTGTCAAGGAATTTGAGGCTCCTTTTCCAGTGTATGTTCAAATGACACCTCGACAACGAACAGCAAAAATATTTCTTAATGTTACTCCATTTTTCTGGATTTTTAGTTCAGCAACATGTTCCCTTTGTCAATCCTGTCTATGTCTCTCAAATCTTAGGTGGCTCTTTAGACCTGATGCAGGTCCTCTGTGCTAGGAAAAATAGGAAAAGCTTGGGAGAACTCAGAAATACAGTTCAAGAGAATAAACCTCCACCTAAAAAACTCAAATGCCCTGTACAGAAAAAGAATCAGATCTCCAGCATCAGTACTGTAAACAGAAAAATACCAAAATAAATGTTCATGAGACTAACCACTTTAACCACCACTGACTCCGAGGCTGCCCTGTTCCTGCCCCTAAAGAATTCTGTCCTCAAAATGAAGACTTAGAGCAACACTTTTTGACTAATTCACAGTTAACAAACCTTGGTGTCCGTAAAAGTAATACTAAATATGAAAAACCCCTCACTCCCACTAGCATATCATCTTTTCTTTTACTTTTCATTCAAGACAAGCTTGATTTTTACAATGACCCAGCAAAAGATTTGATGCTGTGCTTCATAACAAGCATATAGTTGCTCATTTGCTTAAGTGCTTTGCTGGGTGAAGGTCAGAGTGCATTGAGCCTTAAAGAATAAAACCCTTTTCCCACCCTGAACACAACAAAACTTGTAGGTAAAATGGATTAAATCAGAGCACAGCTTAGCGCTCAGTTTAGGACACCGAGTCAGCCAAACCTCTTTCTTTACCTTAACGCTGTGAAAGCCACAGAACCTGCACCTGAAAATAACATCAAAAGACACCATTGCTGCCCTTCTCCCCTGACAGACCGGCAGTCTCCAAATTACAGCCTGGAGCCATCATTCCTTGCTCACGTTCTTAAGAAGGATGGATTGTGTGACTAAGGAAGGGGTTGGTGTGATAGTTTATTCCCAGCCACAGTCACATGGCTGGGTTAGGGCACTAGGGGCTTAAAATCCTTGTTCCATCAAAGAAATCTGTGTTTACTCATTTTGAGGGAAGTTGCTTGTGCTCAACACCTGCCAGAAACAGCTCATGGAGGAAAGGTTCCCTGGATACAGGAATGGCCTGTGGGGGAAAGGTTCCTCGAGGGACACTCTGTGTGTGAGCAAGAGCTGCCCACCAAAGTCACACCATGAGCTGCTTGAAAGCCCAGGACGCTCTGCAGAACCCAGCCAGGGAGCAAAGGTAGTCACAAAGACTCAGCTGCTTTTTGATCACATTTTAGATCCTTCCCTCACAAAGTGAGGAGAAATGCAACACAAGCAAACGCATGCAACCTGTCAGTCTTCAGGTCTCTTTGTCAGAGGGAAACAATGACAACACAATTAAGTGACAGCCCCATGCTAAATACACTGAAATGAAAACAGGCTGCTACAGCCTCATTCCAGTCACATTCTCCAGCAGTGGGTTTATCACTCCTCAGTACTGCTCGCCTGAGCCGTTATTCTTTGCCTGCTTTTTGATCAATTTTACGGTTAACCTGAGCTTCTCTGATCAATCAGATCTTTAGATATTCATAAGCCCAACCTTAGGAAGAGTCAGAAACCTTAATTTAATTATTATCCAGCAGGCCCATATGAAAGTGGGCATATAAAAGCCAGTATTCATAGCAGTCAACTGTTTTCTTCAGAGAACAGTATTGCTACTGCGTGACCTTTAAAGAATAGAGAAGTAACAGAAAACCTGACTGCTGTTTATGTGTAGACACATATGGATCCTGAGATGCTACCAGGCAGTTCATATACCTCTTAAAGAACTTTCTCTACACTTAACCATTCTGATTTCTCCTCAAGTAGGGAACAAACATTCTTTTTTAATCTTTTTTTTTCCTGTTTCAAAAAGAGTTTATGATAGTGTACCCTTGTCTCTGAGCACCACAGCACTCTGATGCTAAAAACATCAAGTCCCTATACACAAAGAGCTCTGGCAGAGGTTAATCGTGAACTCAAACAATGGCACACTTAGATTCAAAGCACAGCATTGAAACCTGTTTCTATGCAAGCACAAGATGACCCATACAAAAGCTAATTTTTTTCCTAAGAAGCATGCAGAAATGGGCACTCCTAACACTGAAATCAACTCAAAAAGTCAGGCAGAAAAAGCTTTCCAAGATAAAATTACTTTACCTTGTAATTCCTCTCAAGGGCAGAGGGGTATAGAACCAATCCTGACAAGTTCTGAATATCTCTCGAGCAGTACTGTCTCACGTTACTTTTAAGTTCAGTGTTGCCTTTCCCCATCCATCAGCATCAGCCCCAGAAGTAGAAGGAGGAGGGGAGGAAGGAAAGATGAAACAACAGGGAATGAGAAAGTCAAACCAAGGCCTTTTGGGTACAATGCTCATGGACCAAGCAAAGAAGGCTGAGAGCTGTTCCACAGCTTGGGCTCCCTTATTGCAGGTACCACTGAGCAACATGGGGACAAACTGCCATGGGAGAATATTAAACCTTTTCCTTTCTTCCTCAAAACAGTGAATACCCCCTAAGACTGAAGTATGATCACATGACTGAGAAAGCAATTTGTTAAAATGACACAGCAGGTTAGGAATACATGACCACTGAGGTCCTTCTCCCACCCAACAACGTGTACAAAAGTATGTTCCTAACACGCAATTTTTTAATAGACATGCTGAGAACACAGGGGGCTCTGGGTGGCATTCCATCACTGCTGCTGCACCTTTTAATTAGTGTGTAATGAACACACTTATCGCCGACTCCACATCTTTTATCATGTTAAACTGTTGAGACATTCTGCTCTAACCATCAAAGACACAAAATAGCTGCAGCAAACTGATCCCTCAGCAAAGTCATCCAAGTAAAACCTGTGGCCATTTCACTTGCAATATCCCCCTGCAGTGCAAATACTGATAACTTCTCAGCTTGAGGGACTAAAACAGAAAAAACCCAAAGATGAACACTTAAAAAAAAGCAAAAATAAATAAATAGATGTCTCTTGCAGCATCAGATAATTCTGGGGTTTTTTCTAATATGAGCTTTATGTCCACACTGACTTCATGAGCTAACAGCAGGACTCATAGAAAACCTTGATTTCCCCAAGAAGAGATCATGTCTTTCTATTAGATTACAGATAAAACAGTTCAATTCTCACCATACTTGGCTCAAAATATTACACTATAAAAAGTACATTTGATTTTAAGAAGTACCTATGGATTTTTACAAAATAAAGGTACAAGCATTTAAGTAAATTACAGTCTTTTGGTACTCACAAATTGCAAGATGTGCAAGCAGATACAGGTGAGTTTAAAAGATCATACATAACTTATTTTTATCATGTCATGTGGCACCGTAACAGGATGATTTGATGCTGATGTGAATTAACACCTATAATAGTTGGGTTTCCAACCTGGCTTTGAAGTCGGATTAAGGGAGAACAGGCCTTGTATGTGCAGGATCTCACCTTCCTACCAGCAAATAAGAGAGAAAGTGTTCACAGGGTCACAGAGGCACAAAATGGGAGTTTCTGTCAGAGGCAGAGTGCCTGGACCTCCAAGAGAGCAGCAGAATCCCCAGTGATCCACAATCATAGGAGTTCTATCATCTCTTGTAGAGACACTGCTGTTGGTCACTTGGTTGCCTCAGCTAATCACTTCATTTGCCTGCTTTGGCCATTTGGTGAGATAACGAATGAGGCACAAAGAGGTGGCAAAGCATGGGAGAATCAAGAGAATACAAATTAAATGAAGTTATGTTCAACTAACAGAAGTAAACATATGGCACCGCTTACTCTGCTGTCCTGCCTTTCTGTGTATGAGGAGGTGCAGCCCTAATGCAACCCTCTGCTTCTGACAGCATATCCCTGGGATGTGGAAGACTGTGCTTTTCCCCAGAGGGAACACAAAACTCTGTGCCCTGGCACAGCTCAGAACACGAATCCTGAGCAACACCAGCGAGTATCCACATACCTCCGTGTGGGTATGCACAAGAGCTACACCCATGCAGACTGAGAACGGAGAAGATGACATACACACACAAATTAATATTAATATTATCTATTAGGAGAGCCATCAAATTATAATGCAGAATGAAGACTACTCCTCTACCACTTCAGATAGACAGTTCATTTACTCAGAGAGGTTCTTAGCATGAAAAGGAGAGAACAGCAGCTCCCCTCCTGATGGGCACAAGCACGGGTGATTCTATGGCAGAGCAGGGGCTTTACCCCCAGCTCCTGAAATCTTCTCTCTGGGCCAATGGGGCTGCTCAGCCTCCAGGGCAGGGCACATTACTGAGCAAGCAGCACAAGTGTTCAGTGAGAGCTGTGCTTTTAGAGTGGTTCTTTTGTCCTGTCTGCAAGATGAATGTGGTTTGCTGAAACTTAGTTTCTTTAGCCTGGTTTGGACAGGTATGGAGGCTGGCAATATCTGCAGCCAGGCTGTGCAAGGTGCAGCTCTTGAAGGTACTTCATATACTGGTGTAAGTGGTAAGTAAAATCAGAAGAAAATGATGACATTCTTCAAGAAACAGCTTTAGGTCCTTGAAAATGATTATTTCGGTTTGCCTGCAACTGTAAAAATGAGTTTCAGATAATAGCTTTTCTTTTATATAGTAAATGATAGATGAGCATTTAAACATTGACTCATCCACCAACGAAGATATAAAGAACATAAAAAGTCACTGTGCTAACAGGGAGTTTGAGAACTAAAGTCACCTGATTTTTCAACCTGGTGATTACACCATAAGGATGCTCATTTGTCTTTACTTCCACTCCAGTGTTCCAAAAAGTATATGTATTTCCACCAAAGACAATCAACCCTTTTAGCTTTGGCCATTTATATTTCCGAGCTAACCCCCACAAGAGCCTTCTGTTCCAAGTTCATGCGTCTTTTATGACCATAAAGACAATAACTGCAATATTCTGACCTCAGGATATCTAGAGAGAGCAAAAATACTAAAAAACCCCCTCCACCAGTGTTCCCCCTCACTCAGCACAGGATTAAATACCCTGAGAAAAAAATCCAGTGAAAAGTCTTATCTTTGATTACCAATAGCAGTTCACACAATCGACTCTGCCTTTGGTCTCCATGTGACAGGAATGGGAAGGAAAATCATTACATTGGGCCCAATATTTTCAAAAGGGAGGAGGGGAATCCAAGCCAAAATATTAAGAGTATAAGAAGAGAGCTTTATGATTATTAACATGGAAGTTTCCATTTCTCCTAGAAAATAGCTCTCCAAAGCTTTATAATGTACACTAAGGTGAGAGAAGTCGAATGACACAGAGCTCACATTGTAACAACTACCATTTAACACATTGGCTGAATTTTAACATTTCAAGAGACAATCTGTGATCATGGTGAGTCACAGGTATAATTCCTTGTCAAGGTTTTATTTCAGTCATCTCCTGCATCATGAAATGAACCACAAGTAGTAAGATTTTACTGTGCTTCAAGCACACATATCTTCCATTAGGTTTTTGGAGGCTTTGGGATGGGGTGGTTTGTTTAGAATCAACAGGAGAATTACTCAATGCAAAAGTTCAGCCTGCATTTTACACCTTCTGTTTCTTACCCTTCTCACTAACCTACCATAGATATGCTTGCTCAAAGTATATGCAGTTCTCAGAAAACAAGTCAAGATCTCTGCTAATTTTAGCAAATACATATTCTCAAGTAAAAGCACACTTTTTATGTTCTGTTCATCAAGCTCTTTGTCTATTTTCTCCAGTGGATTCCTCCTACTCCAATGTTTGGCAGACAGACAATATTGCTGTAAGTTTTGGACGTGCCCTGCACATAGCAAACACTATCATAACAAAAATAAACAAACAAATCAAATTATGCAGACATATAAAAGTAGAAATTAATTTACAAAAATGCTCGTGGATCTGTTCACTGGAATCTTTCAAATGAATCTGTCAGTAAGGAAGTTAAGAAAATTATTTGGTTCAGGGCTGTGATTTTTCCCCTCTCTATTGACTGATGGATGAAGATTATTGAGCTCATGAATTTGGTGAGACTTGTTTTTTAGCATTCAAAAGTTTTGGAAAATAGTTGGCTGCAGCTCTGTATGAAAGCCACAGCATCCTGTAAATGGTTTTCTGTGATCTGAATGCTGAAATAAAAACAGACCAAAAATGCTGGAGAGCATAAAAATTAACTGGGGTTTCCAATCTCTGGCATTCCAGCAGTCAGAGAGCAATTCCTTAATCAGAGCAAAACCATAAATGAAGACTAGAGTGAGGATGAAATGGGGAAAAAGCACAGTTCAAAGTGCAATTTGCTCTTTAACATCCACCCAGACTTGGTCCTTGCAGCTGAACAAGTGAGGCATGTCTGACAGCACTGCTGAGTTCCAGCTCAGCTTGCCAAACATCTTCTACTGCAGGACCTGACTGTAAAGGTGCTTATAACTTTAATTTGGGCCAAAATAGCCTTAGAACTATTTATTCAGTACAGTTTAAGCAAAAACAGTGGGCTTGTTTCTCAAGTGATGTTTAAGAAAAAACATCACTATCACAAATAAAATAAAAGAACCTCCCCAAACTCCACCTTTTCACTCCCCAAAAGAGCTCCAGCAAAGGCAGAGCTGCAATTGAGCACAAGCAAACACCCATGGAATTCCTTCCAGCTGCATCCTTGCCTCACCAACCTTAATGGTGGCTTTTCTTGCCTTCAGAGCACTTAACTTTGTAACCTTAATATTCCTCCAACATGGGGTTTAAGTGTAAGAGCCTACCTGCTGCATTTGGCAATAAACAGCCACCATCCCACCAGTGTCCAGCTCCAGTCACTCCCACTTTAAAAGATACACCCTAAGGACTGACATACATAATTCAGGTTTTGGATCACAGTAACCCATCTGAAACCTCCTGTCTTGGCTGTCAAAGAAATTGACCTTTCTCAGTTTAAAGGTGCTTTCTCATAGGAATCCTCTCAAAACTTAAAGGTTTTTAACAGCCCTCCAAGAAAAACAATATCTGAAAGTATTTTGGACTCCACTTCTGGACTTCTGAATATATTAATTTGTCATTAGTCATGTTGGAGCTGCCCAAGGTCTTCAATCATTTGTCCAAAAAATAAATATGTACCAGATCCTCTGCACAGAAATTCAATAAAATATATGCAGTTAAGAAACAATTCAACAAATAATAGTCCTAAAGAATTCCTTGACACGTAACCCTGCATTTCAAGCCCTTTAAGTAAGACAGCTTCCACATGCAGCCTCCTTTCACAGCCTCCACACACAACCTGAGCCACCAGACCATTTCACTGAAGTTCAATGTTGGATGTAATTATATCTGAAACCTCCATTTCCAAAATGCTGAGCTTTGGAAACTTCTGCTGACTTTGAAAATAAGACCTAACTGTACAAATAAATGCACTCAAAAGTCTCTGACTGTTCCCTTTCCATAGCACAACAGACATATGATTGCATTATACTGATAATATCCTATCCAGTCATTACTGAAAAACCTACTGATGGACAGCTATTAATAACAATAAAACACTAGCAACAATTATAAATAAATAAATTTCAGTAAGACTATAAGACACCTAAACATCACAAACCTTAACATGTGTTTTTGTTTGGGGAAGCATGGGGAGAGGACGTGCCTTCATAGAAGAGATACACCGCAGGCACAACTGTATGTCTGACTGACCTCAGCTTTCCTTCTCTGGACATACAGAGCAACTTCTAAATGATCACACAAATTCCACTTTACACAACTTAAAAGTCTGCATTTTAAAAATTACCTCTTTATCTCCATAGAAGACTTTCTACCAGTTGCAATTTCAGAGAGACTTTGACAGACCTTGCTTCACTCTCCACTCAGGAAGCTTACAAAAAAAACCAGCAAGAGCAAGCCCAACAGATAAACAGAGCATTATCACACAGTGTAACAGAAC
The DNA here is from genome assembly GCA_013400515.1 of Erpornis zantholeuca. Taxonomy (NCBI): domain Eukaryota; kingdom Metazoa; phylum Chordata; class Aves; order Passeriformes; family Timaliidae; genus Erpornis; species Erpornis zantholeuca. The sequence goes on from VZTN01011201.1 coordinate 440,097, forward strand.
TTGTGTAGATCTTGTGTATGCCTCCTTCATACTCTGCTGAAGCACAAGGAGGTTTATCTGGCACTCCTTTGAGTTCAGCAGGTATCTATAGGTGTAACTTGTTTAAGAACATTATGGTCTGGCTGTACCAAAACTGCTCCTCAGCAAACCCTACCTTCTCATGTCCCTGTTCAAATAAATATTTGTAACACTTATTTTGGATAGTCTCAAGTTCACTAAGCAAACATAGGATTCTTTGTCCTTTATTTATTACAGATCCTCTCCTAGTACGTAATTTAAAAAGGACTGCATGATAAAGGCCAGGAGACTGCATCAAAGCTTTCAGCTGAAGCTCTCAAACACAGACTACCTTTTTAAAGCTTTTTTTCTTGAACAAATTTGATATAACCAAGCCACTTAAACTGCTGGGTCATGTCCATCCCTGAAATAAGCACATTTCTACAAAAAGGAAGTATAAGTTTGGTCAGAGAACAGCAATACTAAAAACCACTGCTTGGGTGAAAGGCTGGATCTGCAAAGTCAATGGCACAAGTTTGATTGGCTTCTGAGGGAAGCCATCCCTGGCTCCCTCAGGTGCCACTGAGCTTTGGGCACTCAGAGAGGCAAGAAAACAGCAAACACTTTGTCTTTCCTTTCACAACACTGAGGGGCAAAACAGGCTACTCCTGTAAAAGCCTGATAAATAAAACTTTTTTTTTTTTAAAGACACATACTGTATTGACATAGTAGCTACAGGTACAAAGCTGAATTTCCACTGAAAATAAAGAACTTGTTTTGTTTTAATGGTTTTCCCTTTCCTTGAAACAATTTAAGCCAACCAAAATGGCTAAAACTTTCAGCATTCCCACGAGTGAGTACTAGCCATGCTTAATTCCTATAGAGTGGCCACCAGTGCAATTCAAGTGCATATTTTCAGGGAAGATTCTGAGAACTGGGTCTCAGTGTTCAAAGGCATCTTCGTACAAAATATTCCCCACAAATTTCACAGGCTGAATTCAACTTGAAAGACCATGATCTGCAAAAATGGTATTTTCAGGAGAAACTTGCAAAACATTAAGCATCCATTACCTACAGTAGCAGACACTAAAGTGAAGTCTAGCAGCATTTAGCTGCTTCTTCTGGTGGGATGCAGGAGGGAGTCGCTGCAGGAGGACAGGATCCCTCCCAAGGATGGAGTAATTTATACAAAGTATAAATAAAATAATGGGAAAAGTTTCCCTGGAAGTCTCTGTCCATCTCCAAGAAGGGAAGAGGACAGAAAGCAAAAGTACAAGGAAGAAATCTGCAGAAGATGCAGAAAGAGGAAAGACACATCAATAAAGGCTTAAAAATTCACTCTAACTGCTTTTGGATTACCAAACCATGGAATATAAACAAGCCTTTGTCACTTTCCTTACACTTTCATGTATATTCCTTCTGTCCCAGACCTGTCTCCCTGCGTGTGTTCATTCTCCATCTGCTCTGTCTTTCCTGTTCTCTGTCCATCCCCAATGCTGCTGTTTTCACACAGACTCCATTTAAAGTAGGTCTGAGTAACAAACCAACCAAAGTCCGAGTATGCAGAAATTTATACTATTTTTTTGCTTTATTTCAGTTCTTTTATTGCCATTTCACAAAAACTTTCGTATGTTTCCATGCATGTAACTCTGAAAACCCAGGTTTTTCAACTCTGATTTTAAATGAAAAGACCACATATTTTAGTATCTCCTCTGTGATTGCTGCCCATTCCTGAAACTGCAGCTATTTGCAGGTGTAAATTTTCCTTCCTTATATTTGCTTAACTTCCATGGCAATTTTAGATTAAAATATATTCACATGACTAAATAAATTGGAATATTAAAAATAGAACTATAGAGCGATAAAAGCAACGTAGATATTTTAGATATAACACAAAGTTTTTAATTAAAACACAGAATCTTCAATTTGCTCCTAAATAAAACAGTAACCTTCACTTGATTGATTCTAGGAGTGTTGCTGATATATCTTGTTATAGCAGCATGAATCACATATTAATTAACAATTTGAGTAATTAAAATGTTTTTATTCTTTAAAGATATTAGAGATGGAGCCAAATATCTATCACACACGTGCAAAATTTATGGTATCCAGCAATGAAGAAAATTTAAAACAAGAAATTTAGTCTGGGTGGCTACTTATATACTAAGTGTAAGTGTTTCAGCTTACTTGTTCTATAATGGTATGTATAAACTGACGTGATCTAAGATAAATCTGCTGTTCATGAGGATATTTCTGATGTAATCCTTACAACTAAAGGTAAATGAAGCTCTTACGTGTTTACAGGGAATCGACCGGTGTTTACAGCTTCTGTCAAGCACCAAAAGCAATTATCTGTGTGCAGAACTTACCTGTCCAGCCCTGCTTTCCCGTCTCAGAACAATTAAGAGAATTAGAATACCTCAGCAATCCACGCGTGAGTTTTCCTCACGCACATCATGGTAAAACCCCTCTTGTTCACGCCAGCAGCACACACACTATCACCGCAGCCACTAAAACAAACGGATTTATAATTTCTGTAGAATGAGTGCCCTCGGTGTGTGTCCCCTGGCTGGACACGGGGTGTGTCTTCCCCTGGGGCACTGTCCCCAGCGTGGGCTCAGCCCTCACAGCCCCGGCTCCCCTCAGGAGCTGCCGCCATTTTCCCCAGCCTTCCCGCCCTCCCTCCCGGAGGGTCTCCTCCCCCGCTGGGGATGCTGGCTCCTTTCAGCCTCGTCTCCCAAACCCCTTTTCCTCACCTCTGAGGTTCAGCCCATCTGCCCAGGGCAGAATTCCAAGTTTTCCCCACATGCTGATTTCCAGGAGTGCCGTGTTCCACAACCTGCGCCAACAACTCGGTGCCCTCGCTGCCTCCTCACCTTGACCTTCGCCGCTCATTTACCTGTGCTACTTCCTCTACTTTTCCTTATATTTCTTTTTTATTAATTCTCTGTCATCTTTACTTTCACACTTCTTCTTAGAAGCTGCCTTGTACCGACTGCGGGTGCCCGGGTGCTGGCAGGGCTCTGAGGGGCTGCCAGGTTCCCGCCGGTTCCAGCCGGTTCCGGCCGGTTCCCGCCGCCCCCGCCTGGAGTCCTCCTCACCTCAGGGGAAGGAAGGGGCTGGAGAACAGACAAAATGTCCGCCCAGCAGTGAAGCGTGAGGGGAAACGTAAGAAACCGCCCTGCGAGACCGGAGCATAGAAGATGGGATTCGTATCTCCAGATTTCTTTAAGATTCTTGTCAAAAAACCTTCCTGAACACCTTGACGACTTGCACATTATACTGCCAGTGCTAAACTTCTGGTGAAAAATACCTATGTACATACATTTATATGTCACGCCAAGGAGTATAAAAAACACTACAAGCGCTGTATATTTCGGTACACAGGTTCTTGCAAGTGCTGGCCACAACAACACGGAGTTCCTGGAATACCCACACGTATTCTGGCTTATGTTAATTCAGTGGGAACTTTGCTTTTATTCCACTTTCTCTACCAAATCACACCAGCACCTACCAAACCCAGCAACCCTTTCCTAAATTAATCAGGAACTTAAAGATCCTGATTTAATATTAAACACCGAACCGGGATCTTTAATACGAGTGCACTTCAGACATTCCGTAGCAGTGTCAAACCACAGTGCATGATATAATATCAGTATTTAAACCACCATCCCAATCTCGGCTGAAAACAAGGTATTTCTCCGTCTGTGTAACACCTTTCATTCCTCCTCAATGGGAAGAGAATGGCTCAACTGCAGATCACAGATCTTAAACAACTGGAGTCAAGTTGCAAAAGCCGGTGTTAGCAGGTCAACAGTTTGAACTCCTTTCTCTACACATCTCCACTTGCCATCAGGTCAACACAAATATTTAAGGGCTGAGCGCAGCTGTGAACAAAGCGAGCCAAGCGCTGCCGAAGGGGCACGAATCCTTCCCCCTCACACACCTCAGCGAAGTCCCCGAATGCTGAGGCTGCTGTCCCCTTTCCCTCTCAGACAAAATCCACCTGATGGTGGATCCAGCCTGCAGGTCTGACACCTCCTGCGTGTAATTTCGAATTCTTTCAAAATTCCTCTACAAGGCTAGTTCCACCTCTTCATATTTTTAATAATACATCTCAGCAGCAATTTAAGTTTTGTTCCTATCAGATCGTGTTTCCTACAGGCTGATGCTTATGGAATATTGCTCTGGAAGTAGAGAACTACAGACTAGTGAGACACTAGAGTACCTAAATGGTGACACAGAGACTTGTGACTTTGCCCATAGAGCAATGTTTGAGAAAATGCCTTATCCAGTACATTCCCA